>CM075807.1:80075095-80675095 GCA_037975025.1 Excoecaria agallocha
CATAATTGAACTCTAATTTCTGGCAATGCTCTATTTAATTTTCTTTTCATGTATCATGTAATGTGTTGTACCTGTTTAGGTGCTCATCATAAAACATGCCTTGTTGTAAGAACTTTGCACTATAACACATCATATGGATGTGATCATGTAAAAAGATTCATAATCACAAGTATATATATGTATATATACATGTATTCATATAGGCATATAACAAGACAAGTACTTACTATTAAGCATATGTCATCACATTATGTACTTTAACATATTATCAATAAGGCACTATATGTTAACATGATCATACTAATGTATTTCTTTATTTCATAGTATAATTGCATGTTAAAATACACATTTACTCTTCATAGGTGTACATACATATAAATAATTTAGCATATAACAAGCAAGTATTTAATTTCAATCACATATGCATATTTGATATAATTGTCAGCAATCTTTACTTAAATACATATTTGAACATGTATATATTTATATATATTTAGGGACTTTTATCAATAATCATATCACATGTTATATCTAATCCAATGTGTTATCATATAAACATATATTTAACATAACTATATTTAAAGCAAATATAGAAAACAAATTAAAATTCTGCCTACACAAATCTGCATAGGGGCAGCATTTTGGGCCCAACTTGTGAGCCACTTATGATTTTGAAAACGTCATTTTTAGGCTTAATGACCTTCTACAATTTTATTTCCCTTTGTGTATAGTTTCCAAACCATAAAAATTCACCTTAATATCTTATCTATATCTCGAGATATATGAGAAAAACTATAGCTTGTTCATAGAACCAAAACAGTGTTCGTTACCACTTATAAAAATTCATAGAATAAAATTAAGAAGGAATTAGACCAACATTTATGCATCAAAGTTATACTTCCATTTCTCTAGTTTTACCATAATTTTACTTTTTAGCATTTTAACAACTCTACCAAAAGTTATCCCAATTTACTAAGGTCTGTTCCCTAACAGTACATCCAGTCCCTACGAATTTCAAGTCAAAATTTGACATGCTTGCATATGATTTTAATTCATATTTCCTACATAAAAAATTTGCATTTAGGAGTCTATTATGCATAGGAATTAATCTCATAATATTCTGACCATTGTACGCAAAGATATGTCATTTTTACCACAAACTATTCCAAAATTAGCTTGTATGGATGTTTCTTTAATAGCCACTTGTAATTACATTAAATTTAAGTTGTAGATAAACTCATGTATAATAGGAGTTAAGCAAAAAATTACGTTTATTCCAACCCTAGTCATAGTATGGCAACAATATTCAGGTAAGGTAGCTATAGACGCTTCAATATCGATGAAATACAGTTACAAAATAAATTGCTTTCAATATTATCAAAGTTGATACACTATGACTATTGCTATTATCTTTTCTTTTTATGAATGAAATTATATTATTTCTAATTTTTCAGATAACTCTAAGCCAATGAAAAACATAATCTATTATTAATATCAACTTATCTTATATATACCTCATCATCTCTCTTTATTATGAAATCAATTTTACTATATTGCACTCCTAAAAACTTTATATTATTTATGCTATCTATACTTTCTATACGTTGTCAAGCAATTTAAACTTTAAATCATTTAATGGCACTTATATGTATATACTTAATGTTATGACATTAGACTCTAATTTGATATATGAAGACATTAGCATATAATTACTCTCATATAATGACAAGCTATTAATAATCATTAAGCTCAATTATAAACTTTCATTTATGTACATATATATGTCATACTATAGATTAAATTATTAAGTTAAATTAATCTAAAAACCCTTAGTTTCTACTTTATAGATATTATAATTATCCATTAACATGCTCATCCTAGTAAGCTTGTTGATTGAAAACTTGTTAATTGAGTCCTTAAGTGATTAACAATGTATTTGCAATTGTTCCTTCATGCTAAACATACTCACTCTCTACTGCTTACTATCTGATTTTTACATAATATTTTTCACATGGAAAACGACATTCTTCAGGAAAATTTTTATTCTTAACAATTGATACTTAAGATCTTAACTATATACTATAAAAATTTCAAGTCATTTTGATGTATATCCTAGGAGTTATAACATACGAAACACCGACTGCTCCAATGACCTGCCAAATGCAAAAGGGCTACGGTTTTGGGCATTTTTGAGGACTTTAGAGGCAAAATTTCATTATTGTTATTTCTATAACATTTGTAGGCATAGAAGTCCCGGCTCTATCCCAACTAGAATCATCAAATTTGAAGTTCTAAAACTCAACTTATGATCAAAATAGTAATTGAAGGTCAATCCGAATTTCTTGACTCCACTTCACATTAATGCCTAATATCTTAATTCAAGTCAATATACTTATAAAATCCATAATCAACACAAGTATTAATTCATGCAAAGAAATAATAGTTCCAAAACCTGAAATTAACTTCAACTTCTGTAACAAATCTTCTCTTCTACTCTTGTAATCTTTTTTTTCTTAATGATTTACACCACTTTGTTCTTGGATGACCAACATGCAATGTAATTTCTTCAAGAATACTTTGAGAGATTGTAGAATAATGAAATAAATAAGAGAAATTCTGAAATTTCTCAAGCAATTTACGTCCCTCTCTCTATCAACTCTAATATTTCTCTTTCTTTCAACCAAATTCAGCTTTTATAATAGAATGAAAATTCTCTTTTTAGTCCTTCAAAATTTTGCATGTCACACTATGTTCCCTCCTTTATTTGCATGTTACATAATGTTCCATACATTTTTTCTTTTCTTAAATCAACATCACCTTTATATCCCTTATTCATAATTTACCTCTTCAAGTTTCATATTCACAAATTGACCCCTAAATTTTCATCCTCTTTTAATTTAGCCTTCAAACTATATTATTATTACTTGACTATTGTATCCCCTATCACAAGCATTTTTCTAAGTTCAACTTGTAAGCAATTTTCAACCTTACAAAAAGTGTTTTTAACAAAAGTAGTCTTCTACAAACTTATTACACTATGTTTCTAGTTTCTAAAACATCAAGAATCGTCTCCATAGCGTTTGTAGATTTTAAGATATTTACAAAATACTGAGGTCTATTCCTAGTGACTAGGCTACAAATTGTTCCAGATTTTATGCTTAAATATAGCCTAGTTAATGATATATTTTGAACTTGGTTTCTCATATGAAATCTAAGTATGGATGTCTGTTTTCAAACCCAATTTGAATCATCTAATTTTGTGCTTTATAACTCGAGATATAGTCAAAAGAGTACCAAAAGGTCAAACAAAACATAATAATTCATCCAATAATATTTAATTATACTTTAATAACGTAAAATTGCCTTTGAATTCTACTAAGGCCTATTTTGGGTCCTTACATGCAAGTTCATCTGGTTTTAAGTTTTTAATAAATAATCTTTTTTGATTCAAATGATAAGGTGAAGAAGTTATAACAGAAGGAGAATGTGCTATAGGAGAAACAGGAGAAAAATAAGAAGCTAAAGCTGACGAATTTGGTCAAGGAGGTGCAGAAGTTGAAAAGGTTTGAGGTCTTTGAAGTGAAGGAAAAGACGATGATAAAAGGAATAAGAGTCTAGCTGTGGTCCTAATAGGAGGATTCTGTTGAGAATTTCGTGATGATAATGAATTTCCTATTGATAATGTTATTTTTGTTAAAAGTTTCTTATTAGAACTCATTTGCCCTGTAAGAATTTACGAGAAAGAAAATTAGGTAAACTATTATCTTTCCCTTTAATGAATTCGATCTTGAAATCAAAATTACTAAGTAAAGCTTGCCATCTTGCAAAATTCTATTTTGAAATTAAGTTTTTAGCATCTTTTTCTAAAACATATTTTGTTGATAAGCAATCAATGCATAGTAAAAAGCTTTTCATGTATAAATCATTTTCAAAATTTTTTTATGCATAAAACAATAATTAAAATTTCTTTTTTAATAGTAGAATAGTTCTTTAGAGTTTGACTCCAGCTTCCTAAATAAAATCTTACTAATTCTTCTCTATTTGTTTCTTTTCATTTTTGTTTTAAAATACCACCATAACCTATATCACTAGCATCTGTTTTTATTATTAAAAAAGCTTATGGATATGGTAGATTTAAACATGGTAAATTTTTTATTTTTTCTTTAATTTCTTTAACTATACTAGTATGTTTTTTTGTCCAGGGTTTAGGTTTTGTTAACCTATTATATAAAGGCTTACATAATTTTCTTAAATCCTTGAAAAAATCATGAACATAATTTAAGCATCCTAAAAATCTTTGTAACTGTTTGTTATCTTTTATTGCATTTGAAACTTTACTAGTAAATTCTAAACTTCTATTTATTGGTTTTATAATACCTTGATCTTTATCACGTCCTAAGAATTTAACTTTAGTTTTGAAATGTTGCATCTTTGGTGCAGGAACCACTAATCCACTCAGATGAATCAAGTGAAAAAATCTTTTTAATTGTTTGATGTGTTGCCTTATTGAATTTGAAAAAATTAATACATCACCAATGTGTACTATTGAGAATTTGTGTATTGGTCTTAACATATCATTCATAATATTTTGAAATCCTTAAGGAGCATTTTTTAAACCAAATGGCATAACATTTAATTCATAATGTCCAAATGGAACATTAATTCTATCTTATACCTATCTTCTTCATGTACTTGTATTTGCCAAAATCCTAATTTCATATCAAATTTGAAAAAAAAAAATTATTTGCATCATATAACTTTTTTAATAAATCTCTTTTGTATGGTATAGGGTATCTTATCCATTATAAAATGACATTTAAAGGTTTATAATTTATTAGTAATCTAGGTGTGCCTTTTTCTATCTCAGCAGCTTTCATAACATAAAATGTTGAACATGACCAAAGGGACTTGGAATCTCTTATT
Organism: Excoecaria agallocha; assembly: GCA_037975025.1. Taxonomy (NCBI): domain Eukaryota; kingdom Viridiplantae; phylum Streptophyta; class Magnoliopsida; order Malpighiales; family Euphorbiaceae; genus Excoecaria; species Excoecaria agallocha. The sequence goes on from CM075807.1 coordinate 80,080,019, forward strand.
AATCATTTATTTTTAAAAACTTGTATTTCTTTTTGAAAAAAAAAAAATTTTAAATCTGGTGTCATTTTGATAGCTTGAGATTTTGTTGGAATTTTCTTTTCATCAAAGTCTTTTATGTAAGGTAATTTTACTACATGTTGCTTCCTATTCCAAAAAGCATTGGGTATTGGTCCATAAATTTCTTTTGAAAAAGTGTTTTCAAATTCTTTTCTTTTATCTCTAGACTATCTAATTATTTTTTTGTTCTTTTTCCTTATATTTCTTTTATGAGAAATTTAATTTGGTTTTGTTTATTTTTTAACAAATTGATTTCTTGAATATTTTTTCTTACATAACTAATTTCTCTAGATATTATAGGAAATGCAAATTCAAAAAGAAAAATGCAAATTCAAAAAGAATTTCTTTATCTAAAATTTTTATCTTAATACCATTATCACCTACCTGGAAAGGATATAACATTGTAATAAATTGTGCTCCTAAAATAACTCAAGAATTTAAGTTTTTGACTAACACTAAATGAGTTTTAAAATAATATCCTTTATTGCAAATCTTAACTCTTGATAATTTATAATTAATTATTAACTTAGATCCATTAGCAGTACCTAATATTTTAGAAGTTTTTTCATAATATTTAGTTGGGATTAAAACTTCCTGAATATAATTTTGATCTACTCCGCTATCTATTAAAGGTAAGGTAATTAAATGAAAATCATAATTAACAACTATATCTAATTTTACATACAACTTTTGATAATTTACTTGAGATAAACTATTTATTTATTTGTCTTATGTGTATCTAATAGCAATACTAGAGGATACTATTCCTTTTAATTTTTTATCTTCTTTTACTAAATTACTATGATTAACTTTGAAATTTTCTACTTCTAAACTTTGAGCTTTTCCTTTAATATACTTACTTTTTGTTTCAATTTTTTAATTTCTTCTTGAAAATCTTAAATAGTTGATTCTTTTTTAATTTCTAATTTTTTTGTATACTTCAGCTAAAATATAAGATGTAAAATCTTTTTTTTCTTTTGCACTGATTATTTCTCTTAATCTAAGTAAATAATTATTTTTTATTTCAGGATCATATTTATATTATTACATTGATATGGTTTTAAGCAACTACAAGGTTCTAAATCAAAATTACTATTTTCACTATTAGTTTCAGATTTTTCACTTATTGCATTTAAATCATTTTCTGAATAATCAGTAATTTCTTCATTACGACTAGTATTTTTATTAACTATAATTTTAGCTATTTTCCTTTTGAATTCTTTTGAAATATCCAGATTATTAATAAATTTTTTATCCTAAAATCTCTGGACTAATGTCATTGCCTACCACATTTATAACAAATCACTATATCTTTTTTACTAGTCTTAGGTCAAAACTTTCTATATTTTGGTCTTATCTTAATGGGTTTTTCCTGATTATAATTTCATTTTGGTTTATATCTTTTTCTTTTATATATGTATTATCTTTTAGATTTTATTTTTCTATTAGCAGATAATGGAGCTCTAATCTGTTGATAACTATACTGTTTACAAAATGAACCTAATTTTTTTCTTCTTAATACACCATATCTTTTTAATTTTGCTTTTAGTTTTAAATTGGTGCAAATTGATAATCCTTTTATGTTAACTATATTTATTATTTATCCATAAATTAAATTATTGTAAGGTATTGTGCAATTATTATATCTTTTTAACCTACTTCTTACTCATTCTGCAAATAACTTAGGTAATCCTGCTAAAAATCTTTCTTTTCAATAAATATTATTACAATCGGATCTAGTCATTACCATAGTTAAAAATAAATCCTTATACCATCTAAATTCTTGTAATTTATGACAAGTTAAGTTTTGAAGAATTTCTTAACTTCTTTCTTGATATAAATGAGGATCTCCTACAAAATTTTTAGTAATAACAAATATTAAAGTAGTTATTATGTCATCTTGCTTTGTTTCTATCTGAATATTATTTTCTACCTTATATCCTTTTACATGTTGTTAATATATAATTTTTATCTACCTCTATTACATAATGATCCTACTATCCTTTTAATTGTCCAGTAAATCCTTATATTGACATTGAAGATATTTCAGTTTTACTATTTCCTTTTGATTTGTAAGCACTAGCCGCCATAGTCATCTTTTGTAATAAATTTAATATCTAATATTCTAATAAACCATCTATATTCCATTCATATAAAGATCTACTATCATATTCTAATTGATATTTAGTTTCTTCATATTGAGTATCTCGAGGTGTAGGAATAGGATAATAGTTTCAAGTTTTTGGTCTAGGTGTATATATGTGAAAATGCAAATTTTTAATTGAGAATTCATCCTCATTATTTAGCTTAAACTGTTCTTTTAGGTTTTCTACTTCTAATGTAGTTTCTATCCCTGACTTAGTTTCTTCATCTATAGTTATAATCAGTTTATCCTCAATGTTTAGCTTTGCTAATTTTTCATCTATTTTTCTTAATATAGGCTCTTCATCTTTTAGCTTAATAATTGTTGCTAGTGAAAATTTAAAAGGTTTAAACAATGGTGTTTCTAATTTAATAGGTGAATTTTTTATTACCCTTTTCAATGTCTGATCTATTTATATTTGTGACTTAGGTGTGCACATTATTTTCTCTACTCTATTTAATTGATTAGCTATAGTATCTAATATTTGATTTGAAAATTTATTTTTTAATATCACATGTTGCAAATCTTTTCCTACATCTTTATTTTCTACTTTTATTTCTTTAAATGGTTCGGCTAAATAAGTTTTTTCCTTATTTTTTACTTGAATACATTCTAACAGAGGATGTATAGATACTATTGATTTTCTTTCTAAAGTGTTCCATTGTTTACCTATTTTTGAAGACACATTAATTTCTTTTTAAAACAGATAGTCTATGTTATTATAATAATAGTAATTTTCAAACCAAAAGAATAAAGGAATATTAACTTGTTTATCTTCCATTTCTTTATACCACAAAGTTCTAAAATTACTTAATTCAGCTTGAAAAAAGTTATTAAAATACCATTCAACTTTTTTCTTATTATATTATGCTTTTAAGTCATTTCTTACAAATTCTTTATTTATCTGAAAATTAGTTATCTTTAAATTATTAATTAATTTGAGAAAAAGCTTCCATTTGAGATTTAGTTGGACTAACAAAATATTGACTTTCTTTTTTTCAGCATATAATGGTCTTGAAATATTTGTATAAAAATCTACTCCTTTTAATTCTAAATTTTTTACAGATAATGATATAGGTATTGAAGGTCTATTGTTTGAATATATAGAAGAATTGCTCGATTGATTATTATCCGAGGAAAAATCTATTTGGACTGAAACATCACTTTGTTCAAATATTTTTGAAAATTGATTATTAATATTAATTAGTTTAGATTCACATACCTTTTTTAATTCTCAATTTCCTGATCTAGTAATCTTATCCCATCTAATTCATTTTGGAATTTGAATATTAGAATGGATTCTATTTGCTTCAAATAATAAAGTTTTATTTCTTTTAAAATGTTTCTTAGTTTTAGGATCTATGGTCATGAACATCACTTTATAATATATTCTATATATTATTGCTATTGCTCTAACATTTTCTTTAAATTTTAAATTCTTTATTTTAACAATTAAAGTTAAAGTATCTAATATATTCGAATCATATAAGCTAATAGTAAATCATGGAAAGCTATTAAAATATACTGGTCTATTTGCTAAATTAGTTTCATCTATAGCAAGTAAAGAATTAGAAAAATTAATATGCCTAGCATCTCTTAAACACATTAAAACTAGAGTATCTAATCCTAGTCTGAATAAAGATTTTATTGCTATCTGTATTAGTCTTATATGAAAAAATCTATATTTTTTCTTCTTATGTTGATTTATTGCTTTTGTTTATAACAATTGAATAGTTTCATATTCTTGATTAATAGCTATTGTATGTTCTATTTGTTTAATAGAATAATCATGAAAGAATTCAAAAGTGCCTATTGAATATATTGTTTAAATATCTTGTTTAGGTATAGTCCAATCAAACAAATCATTCTCAACTTCTTCAATATTTACTTCCACAAAATTCATTTCATCTAACTTTTTAATATTATCTTCACTAGTTAAACTAGATCTAGAATCTTTAGTAAAAAATATTATACTTAATCTATCAATCCAAATATATTTAATCAATTTAAATTTAAAAAGAAGTCAAGAATAAAACATATACGAATCACAGGACCAACCAGCTTATCGGGACCACCAACACGCCATCTCAGCTTCCAAGGGCTGACCAACGCTAAGCCTTCAGGAATTCGCTGGATCGAGTTAACATGGTGCAATTGTTTCACTCAATTTCTTAATTTATGACAAAGTTATAGTTTATATATGAATATTTAACGTATAATTATTGAATTTTTATTACTTTCTAGTTTCCTAATTAACTGTTTATTTATATTAATCATATATATAATACTTCCTATAATAATATCATAGTCTACAAATGGAGATAAATTTAAATTTTCTATTTTTTACATGTTCGCTTCTAATTCTGCTAATCTAGGTTAAAGAATTTTTAATTTTTCTTTTAATTCTTTTATTGATCTATCTATATTCTTAATTTTCTTTTTATTATTTCCATATTATTAACTTAAAGGTGTCCTATGTATTTCATTTTTCAATATTTGTATTCTCAAATTATTTATTTTTATCATAAATTCTAAGCTTTCTATTCTTTGATGCAAATTATAATTTAGAGTCAATTCAAATATTTTTATAAATTTTTTAATTTTATTTTCCCGTTTCAATTGAATTTTTAGCTCTCTTTTGTTTTCTATTATATTAATAATTCTAACTTGTAGGTTAATTACATATTCTCTTAGCCTATTCATTTTAAAGTTCTATTGAAGCCTTAAAAAATTCTAACATTAAATTTATTAATTTAATATTTTAATGAAAATCTCTATAATCACACATATTAAGTTCGTGAAATAAACAATGATAAACTAAAAGTTTATATATATATATATGTATGTATGTATACATAAATACATATATATATATGTATACATACATACATATGCATACATACATACATATTTATGTATACATATATACGTATATATATGTATACTTACATATATGTAAGGATACATATATATACGTGTGTGTGTGTATATATATATATATACATACATATATACACACACACATATACATATGTATGTATGTACATTCATACATACATACATACATACATACAAACATATGTGTGTGTATATATATATATATATATGTATGTATGTATGTACACATACATATATATATGTATGCACACACACACACACACACATAAATATATATAAACAGGTGTCTAGCAAGTGTACTAAATCAGTTCAGTAATATAGGAAAATATATTTAAAACCCTAAGAATATTGAACCAAATAGAATAGGAATTGCTAAATAAAATATCTAATTTATTTAATTAATATGAGATTATCTCTAAGTTTTTGAATTAAAAGGAGTCTTAAGCTAAGCAAGAAATTAAATTTAAAAATTAACAACTAAATTAAACCAATATAATCAAGGGAATCAATCAAAATTGAAATTAATGCTTATAAAATTCTATTCTCATAATTATAATTGAAAACAAGTAAAATAATATTAATATGACTATCCAAAAAACCCCAATTTAAAATAGGTCTTTTACTTAAACGTACCATTCTAGATTAGTATGCTTTCGGATTCAGAATAGCCTAATAACTAACATTATCTTGGGTTCATAATTTCCTAGATCTCAAATGGATCTCCTTTCAAAAAATCCATTGAAAAAATCCATTTATTCCCATGCACACTTAAACTAAATATAATCTACACATAGAAATCAAAACCTCCTTTTGGAAAATAAAGATAACTAGATGAGGAAAATAAAAGAATAAGACATAAACACATACAATTAACATTCAAATTTAATAATGAACCTTCTCTCAATACCTTAAAAATCAAAACCAAGCATCAATATAAGTGCAGAATTAATCATAAGCAAAATAAAAGAAAACATGAAAATATTCATTAAACTCAAAATTCCAATACAAATATGGTTCAGGAATTCTGAAATAAGATAAACTACTTAAACATCAAGAATATAATCATAAAATAGAGAAAGATTAAGTTTAGAATACATCTATGATAAAGAGGAAATAAAACTTGAAGTTTCTCTTCTTCAACCTTGAATCCTTCCTTGAATCTCTAAATTAAAACTAAACTAAAAAAGAGAAAATAAAACCCTAATTTGCAAAGATTAAAACCCTATGTAAAGGTTTTTATTTGTACAAGGGAGACAATTAAGTGTATATGCAATATATGAGATTGGATGTACACATAAATACATGATGTATGAGTAGTTATTATTGTAGTGTGAACAAATATGAACATGAGATGATGTAATTGTGTACAAAGATATGAGAGATGGATATGTAGATAGTAAATAGTATAAAGTATGCAATTATGAATTTATTTGTACAAGGGAGATAGTCAAGTGTATATGAAATATATGAGATTGGATGTACACATAAATACATGATATATGAGTATTTATTATTGTAGTGTGAACAAATATGAACATAAGATGATGTAATTGTGTACAAAGATATGGGAGATGGATAAGTAAAATTGTAAAAGCATGTTCTGATGTGATGATAGCATGCATAAATAATGCTCATTGCACTAATAGTTTATATGATTACATCTCATGAGTACAATATCATAGTACTTAAGCAAACATGAATAATATAAGCATATTCAAAGGTTTTTATAAGCATATGATATGCATGGAAGAAACGTAAAAATATAGATTCATTGGCATGTATATATTTTTAATAGAGAAATTCAAATAACATGATGATAAATGTTGCTATTATATGTTCATGTTGAGATACATGCCTTGATCTCCTTTAAAGTGAATAATAGCAATACTCAAAAGTGGAAATGATCGCATGTTAATCACCTTACATAGTTTCAACCGAGAATAAATTTTTATAATAAATAAATAAAATATATATATATATATATATATATATATATATATATATTTGAATGAAGTTAAGAAAAAGAGAAGTGGGTTTTTGTAAAGAGATTTAATTTCCTACCTTGAGTCTAGGATGTGGATAGATAGACATGCCTATAAGGGTACCTTGCAACTACAAATTTTCATCACCGTTTGGGTTGTAGTTGACTTTGTTTGGGTGACTCAACAGACATAGCCCTATTTGGATAATTTTTAAATTTGTTTTGGTTATAGTTGACCCAATTTGGCCAATTAGATAGTCATGGTCCTGTTTGGATCATAAACAACCCTTTTTGGGTTGTAACCAATCCTGTTTGGGTTCATTTGGCTGGTCAAGCCATTTTGTACCTTTAGGTGCTATTGTTTAACCCGTTAGCCACTTCTTTAGAATATTACAAACTTAATATAAAATTAAAGAAAAGCTATTGTGTAATTTAAAGGGACTCCCACTCTGCAGACATTATGACTTGAGGTAGCCTAGATTAAAGTTATCTGATGAAGAGGAATCAATATATTTCTAGTGAAGAGCATGAATCTTAAAGCTTCAACCTCGATCTCTACATTTTCATGAAAGTTTTATGATTTTACAAATATTATTTTTTTAGAGTTTGAAAATAACTTCAAATAAAAACTTTGATTTTGGCCTTTAGTAGTGATAGATAGATGCCTGTCAAAAAAAAAGCAAGCCATTTATGGATGCCTTCCTTGAGTTCGGGTTAGATCAAGGGTATTTTGATAAATTTTAAGGAATTGCATGAGGGATGGCCATCTGTCAATGATGGATGCCCATCTATGGGTTTTTTTTTTCAAATTTTCCATATTTTTCAGCTCTGAAAATTTTGGATTTAGATTAGATTTTACAAAATCTTATTAGCTTTTGATTTTAGGGGATTGAATTTGCCTTTTCTGAGGAATTAGTGTTGGAGTTGATCTCTATTTCTTCTTTAGGTATTTAATGAAAAAACTAGGGTTTTTGTTGAGATAGACTTTTGAGAAAAGGGGCAGGTTTCTTAAAAAAGAGAAAACAATTCTTTATTCTTAGAGACCAAAGCTCTATGCAATCACATACATAGGAAAAGAAATAAATCTTCTTTTATTTTCTTTGAACGTAGACATTAAAGATCAAAGTAGAGATCATTGTTTTCGGAGTTTCAGAACTAAAAATCTTGAAGGTAATATTCTAGGACTTAAGCTTTTTTTTTTCTCTTTAGAATTCATCACACGATCATGTAGCTAATTTCCCTTTGTCCTTTTCTTAGGATGTAGCATTTATGTTTTTTATGAACATTTATGATGTCTATGATGCCATGATTATTTACTGACTTCTTAGGCATGTAGAACATCATGTAAATTCCATTATGCATGTTTTTCTATTGATGCATGATAAGATGGTTTAATTTATTTCCTGTATTTGCATGATTAATTTGTTTTAGAGTATTTAAGCAGTGTTTTATTGTCATTTTTATAGTTTTGGCATGATTTAGGGTTTTAAGAATTGCATGTTTAGGATTTAAGAGTTGTTATATTTGTTTTAAGTTATATTTATGCCTTCAGCCTATATGTTCAAGTGATAAAAGAAAGGAAGATATCATAGATGATCATCATCAATGCGACGGACAGGACGTCATAATACCTTTTTGTTCTATCTCTTTTTTTTTTTTGGAATATGACCTTGCAACATTTATGGCCCTATGTTTCCCCTTTTTAACTTGTTTTGATGTTTTTTTTTTGTTAGGATAGGTAATTTTGAATATTTAAATTCATTTTACCTTTCTTTTTCGATATGACATGATTTGCATTCTGTATATTATTTATTTATTTATTCCAACATGTCTTTTGTGACTATTCCTTTTAATCAATTAGTTTCTTTGATATTTGATTTCCCTCAATATACTATTCAATATCCTTTGTTTGTGTATTTTGTGAGTTTTTTATGCATTCTTGGTGTTATTTTGGGAGAGTAATTCTGCTTTGGAGGTCTTCCTTCAATTGGTTCTTTCTCTATCCCTTTTTATTCTTTTTATTGCATTTAGATTATTATGTTTCATTTATTATTTTATTTATTAATTAATTTTGGTATTTTATTAATTTTTGGATGTATTTCATTTTTTGGGTATGTAATAGTTTAGTGAAAAAGGGTATTTTGACACAATAATCGATAAATATCATTCAATATTTTATATATAATTAACTTGTATTTTCATTAATAAAATGACCCAATGTCCAATTTTCATCCCAAAATCACACAATAAAAGGAGAGTCTTATTTTCATCAAAATTGGGATCACTCACCCTATATTTTCTTAAAATTGATAAAGACTCTTCATCTTCATTTTGTAAATATGTATGTGAGAACCAATGTTCCCGAACCTAACAAATGCTTCATTTTATGTAAGATATTTTATCTTCTCTTTGGAGGATTTGCCTCTGTAATAATTAAGTAGTGGATTTACTTTATTTAATTCTTTTACTATTTGATTGATGTACTTATTTGTTTTCACAATGCATCATGTGAGAAGGAAAGTAGTGGATTGATAATCAAAAACCTAATTATAAAACAACACCAAATTTGGGTAGATCTGGCATCTTAAACCTTTAAGGAGTGGGTTACCCCCATCTAAATTCCTATCTTTAGGGTTGATTCCTCTTTTGATAGATAAAAATCGGGACATAGCCTTAATCCTCTCCTCCATCTTCTTTAAGCCTACATCTTTAGCACTAAGGTGCCTCTATTTTTCACTACTACCATAAGAGTCTCTTCCTCTTCCTCTTCCTGTTCTTTTTTGATGTGGTCATTCTCGGGCTTATGCTTCATCTTTCTCTTTTACTCAATTGGTAGGACTTAAAGCTCTACAATAGCAATATAGGTAGTGTCCCCAACATGGTTTGGCTCTACTAACCCTCGAATATGTACTCAATGCTGAGTTTTAAGAAGAGGTGCTAAGGAAGCCACTAACCTATTGAGCAGTGCTATCATTCTTTCCTTAAATAGCTGGAATTGCTTATCTAATCTCTTATCTATCTCATCTTGAGGAACCGAAGGAGCTGAAGCAGAAGCTAATTTATCTTTTAGGTTGGACATCCTTATCCTAAGATCTTCTATGATTCTGCCCATATCGTTTTGTTGTCTCTTATTGTTAGCCATTTATTCTTCTATTGTAATCCCTCTACTAATTTTTAGAAGCTCAATTGAACCAAACTCTGAACTGATCTCAAACCCAACTCTCAACTTGATTTTGATCTTAACCCAGGTAGCTCGAATGGATCTCCAAATAAGGCAACCGTTTGACCCTCTGGGCCACCTAAATGAATCTATGATGGCTACAAAATTCGAGCTCAGGGATGATGCATAATGATAATATATGAACATGGTATATACATGATGTATGGATGTAATGAATGTTTTTATTAGATGTCAATCACAACCACATACAAGTAAGACAAAGCCTTTCAACCTTGTTACTCCTACACAGGAGGTTATGCGATCTCTTTCCTAGGTGGGCTTAGCCTATGGGTCAATAAGAAACCCGATAAATGTGTATAGTGCACGATGAAAAATCAGTAGCATAATCCTCTTAATTGAAAGCACAACCTTATAGACTTTGGTGATTGTGTATTCGAGTAATTTACATAAATCGAGTTTGGTCAATATATAAAGGCCCATATAGCAAGCAAGGATTGTTATGGTTATACAACCTAGGGGAAGTAGCTATTATATTTACATAGGCTGTAGTCTGGTGATGAAACTTTAGGGCTACCCAAACATTGTCCCTATCACCAGGTCTATCTCATCACAAGTACAATGATCGATTTTAAGCTTATAGGTCTCCTTAACTCCTCTACACATTGAGTGAACATAGGACATGCTTTAGGATAGCACAAGGGCTAAGAAAAGATGTCTAACTTAATTCTAAGGCTCTAGCATGTATGCAAAAAATGCAATTTCAAAAAGAGATAGGATTAATCAGAAAAAACCCAATTATAAGTAACTCCTTGATAGAATTTGAAATGCAATCTACTTAACACCTCTCTTCTCATACGATGCAATACGATTAAATAAACACATCAATCAATTTAAGAAAACGGTAAAAAAATAAGTAAATAAAACAAATAAGTCCATTACTTAAACTATTACAGAGGCAAATTGTTCAATTAAAAGAATAAAGTGCATAGACAAATCGGACTATTCATTAAGTTTGGGAACATTAGTTCCCACATGCATATTTACAAAAAGGAAGATGAAAGTTTAATTTTAAGAAAACATGAGATGAGTGATCCCAATTTTGATGAAATAAGACCCTCCTTTTATTTGTGTGATTTTTGGGGTGAAAAAGTGGACATTGGTCCATTTTATTTGCAAAGCTCAATTTAATTATGTAAAAAATATTTAAACAACTTTTAAATAGTTAACATGCTAAAAACTCATTTTTTACTAAATATTACATCCCAAAAAGAGAAATAGATGAGAAATAAATAATAAAGTACAAAAAGCAAATAAATGAAGCAAACTAATAAGTAAATCATAATAAATCAAAATAAAATAAAATATAATCTAAGTAAATAGGGCAAGAAGAGAACAGTACAAGGGTTGAACCTCTAGGGTGGAATAATTCTCCCAAAAAAACTCTATAATGGCATAAAAAACAATAACTCAAGGAAACATACAAAAACAAATTAATTAGCACAAAAAAATAATATAAATCAAATAATGAAATTAAAACACATAAACAAAAATAAATGGAATCAATATTAATTGGGCAAAATGTAAATCATGTAGGAGCAAAAGCAAAAATAAAATTTAAAATAAAACTAAACATTAAAAATAAACTAAATTAGTAAAATAACATTAAAATATGCTAAAAGAGGTGAAATAAGGGGTCATAGATGTCGCAATGCAAGCGACAGATAGCTACAAAAAAATAAAAGACAGGATGAGGTGAAGACACTATGATGTTCTGTCTATCATACTAATAGATGGCCATCTGTGATTTTTTCTTCTCCTCTATAACTAAAAAACACAAATAGAAACCGTAAAGAGAAGCAAAAAATGCGAAAAAGGATTATTTAATCCTAATCAAGAATTTATAATGACCCTAAACATGCCAAGCTAAAGAAAACATTATAAATATGGCTTAAATCATTCCAAAATAGCAAGAAAATATGGAAACTTAGGGATTAAAATAAGATATTTTATCATACATTAATGGAAGAATATGAATCCTGACATGTTGTTCTATTACTTTAAACAAAATCAAATCATCATGGCATTCATGAACATACAAAATAGGTTAAATAACATAAAAGAAAACATAAATAATGGCATTATAAACAAAGATTAAACATAATTAGCTACATGATTATGATATGGAATTAGAGAGGGAAAGGAACTTAGGGTCTAGAATATTACCCTTAGGAATTCTTAGCTTTGTAACTTTACAGGACAATGATCTCAACTCCAATCCTCAATTCCCACATTCAAATAAAGAAAGATGTGTATATTTTTGTATGAAAAATTGCTTAGAGTTGTAGCCTCCGAGAATAAATAATCAAGTTTCTCTTTCCCAAAGGTGTCCTATTTTCTAATGAGAATCCCTATTTGAAATCCTATTTTTTTCTTCTTATATTTGGAGAAGTGTTAGAGATAAATCTAAATCTTATTCTCTAGAAAAGAAAGTTAAAAATTGCTAAAATTTAACCTCTATCAGATTCTTAAAATTTGATCTTTTATCTATGCTTTTCAAAACTAGAAAATGTGGGATATCTAGAATTAACCTCACAGAAAGGCATATGTGGATGACAGATGGACATCCTTCACATGATTCCGTAAAATTATAAAAAGGCCCTTGAATCTAACTTGAATCAAAGGAAAATACCCACAGACAGTCGTCCCTTTATGATAGATGACTGTTTATCACTGTTAGAGACCAAAACTCAAGGTTTTTTTTTTTGGAAATTCCTTCAAAACTCTTAAACAATAAAATTGGAAAACCATACAAACACTTATAAAAATGTGGAAATCAAAGTTAAAGCTTCAATATTTGTGCTCTCTATTAGAAATATACCATTTAGTTATCATCGGATAACCTTAATTTGGGCTGCCTCAAGTCATGTTGTCTACATATATAAGGTAAAAGAAAATAAGAAGAAGTAATTTACTTGATTGAAGAATGCATGAGAGGAAGTTTGAATGTTAAGAGAAAATGAAAAGAGGGAAAAATAGAGGAACTGTCGAAAGTAAAAGGAAACACAGGGTTCTAAAAATTTTAAAATAGCCTAGTTGAGATGGGTTTCAACGCAGCTGGGTCCCACCATTTTGCATTGAAAGTGCACATGTGACCTAGCTAAGATGGATTGTGACTTAGCCAGGTCCCCCTATTCTATATTAAAAGTGCCTAAGTGACCCGGTTGAGATGAACATTGACTTAGCTAGGTTGATGACCTAGAAAAAATAACACAACAACAAATTTTTACTATTATCCTCCTTATTCCAAATCCATTGTTCCAACCACAAAACTAAACATTCTAACACATTAAAAGCTAATGAAATGCAACTAAAATCACACAATGAACTAAAAACCTAAAAAAACACAAATTTACCTATAAAAACCTCCAAAAATAAAAAAAAAAGAAGGGAGTAAAGAATTAAGTTTTAAATTTTTTACAAGTATTCATCTACACTTTTAGAATTGCCTTACTTTTCTTAGAAAATCAAAGTTTCCTTAATAACTTTGACTTGTGAAGAATTGGAAGGTTTGGGATGGTGTCCATTTACTTTATATTCCTTACCATCCTTCAAATTTTATACCATGACCATTCAAAAATCAGTAACTTCCACCACTTAATAGGGTCCAAGCAATCTAAACTTCAGCTTCTATAGAGATAGTCACAATCAGCTGTTGTAAAGTAGGACTTGCATACCTGGCATGAATTATTTAGGAAGTAACTTCTTTTCAATCAATCTTTTGGTTTTCTCCTTATACTTTATAGAATGATTATAAGACCATAAATGCATTTCATCCAGCTCAATAACCTGCAACAGTTTTTTCTCACTTGCACTCTTTAAGTCAAAGTTAAGAAACTTCATAGCCCAAAATGCTTTGTGGTTAAGTTCAATTGGTAAATGACATCCCTTACCACACACTAACCTAAATGGAGATATGCCAATAGGAGTTTTGAATGCAATCCTATATGCCTATAATGTATCATCCAACCTTTGTGACCAATCATTCTTAGAGTTACTAACAGTTTTTTGAAGGATGGCCTTTAGCTCTCTATTGGACACCGTTACTTGCCCATTTGCTTGGGGATGATATGGGGTTGTGATCCTATGTTTAACACTATAATTGTGGAGTAATATTTTGAATTGATGATTGATAAAATGTTTGCCACCATTAATAATCATAGCCCTAGGTGCTCCGAATGGGGTAAAAGTATTCCTTCTAAGGAATTTTAACATAACACAAGCATTAAAGGTCCTAGTAGCTATAGCCTCTACCCTTTTACTCATATAGTCCTCTGCTATGAGGATGTCTTCAAATCCAAAATAATTTGAAAATGGCCCCATAAATTTGATTCCCCAAACATCAAATATTTCTATTTCTAACACATTATTTAAACGCATTTCAACATGTTTAGAGATATTACCAATACGTTGGCACCTATCACATAAAGACATAAATGACTTAACATCATTAAGTAAAATGGACTAGAAAAATCAAACTACAAAATTTTAGCTACCGTGCTTGTCACACCCTTCACGGAATAGTTCTTTCCAATACAAAACTTAGCCAAAAATGGTAAATTTTTTTTCCATCACCGATCAATTTCGATATACCTTAAATAGCTTTACATCAAATTCCTAATCAATCGATAACCTTATAAACAATTAAACATACATTAAATAAATTCATGCCAAAAACTTATACCAAACACTCACCTATCAATAATCATAATAACAATTAAAATACAGTTGAATCTTTTACCTTAATTGTCTAAGTATATACATGCCAAAATACAACTCGATTTAGCAATATTTCTTCTTTTTCGATCTGGCTCCACTGTGTATAATGCTCCCGCAACACTTCATAACCTGCATGCAGTAAATACTACGTGCTGAGCAATAGATATGCTCAGTGGTGACTACTAATCCTAGAATTTTCCAAGTAAAGCATAATTAAATTGATTATGCTACTCTTATTCTTATTTCAATAAACATTTTCTTTTACTTCAATCAACATTAATTTCATTATTAACTCATATTTTGGTAATTATTGTTCTGTGATTTTCAATCTTTCGACGCTACTTTACACTACCTACTTGGATGAAATGATCTCAGATTTACCTTTACCTTTACATTTTTTTTCTTACTATAGCTTTTACCTTTACTTAACTTTTGTCTTATATTTTTAGTCACAGCGATATAATTATCATTTCATTTAACAGTGTATATTGGTATTCATGTCTTTAATGGTACCAAATTTATAAGTTCTTTTATTCCTTAATTTATTATTCAGTTACTCAATATGTACTATAATTACACTTCTTGCTATTTATTCTTTTATTTTACATTAACCTTTAAACTAATAAACACGTTACTATTTAAAGGCTTTTAAGCTTTATTGCAAAGTGATACAGCTATTTTGGGGCACTTTGCATTCAAATCTCCATTTTATTCTTTATACAATTAACTCTTTTCAAGTACTTGTTTAGGACTTATATCTTTTGCTTTTTTCCAATTGAACAATTAGGTGCCTTTTTATCGTTTTACTTTTCATTTAACTTTTCTTTCAGAAATACCTTACTTAAGCATAAGATTTCACTTAATGTCATGGTCATCACTTTTTAACTTTATATAGGTAATTAATATTATTTTCCAAACTGGTTACTTTTCAAAGTAACAATTGGTACATGAAATACCAACTAATTTAATTTATCTTTTTCATTTAAAAATATATTTTAAATCCTTTTTCTTTATAAAAGCTTAACTTAGTCTTCATTTATTATTTTATTCTTATAAAATATTTCTTTTTCTTTTACTTATTAATCTCACTTTTTGGAAACCTTACAGTTTTATTTCAGCTTTTTATTTTCTTTCAAACGAATCATTTTTCGTTTATAACCTTTTTATATTCAATTCAATTAAACAATACTGATTTATTCACTGCAATACGTCCCTAATGCAATATAACAGGATTCTCAAAAAGGATACTCAGGACTGGATCTAAAGGTCCCACTGAGAGAGAAGTGATCCCCAAGGGACCATTTCTCGAAAAACATTTCACTTTCATTTTGACTGAAAATACTGAAACTATGGAGATCAAAGATCCTATCCATAGCAAAGTAAGTTGCCATGACTTGCACAACGGTATAGGGTGTCCTTATGGCTAGCCAATTATATCCTAAACAAGATTATCATTACCTGTTTATCGTTAAGGGCAAAACAATCAATTATATCTGCAATAATTTTTAAACATTTAAAAAATCTTTAATTTCTTTCTTTTATTTCTTGATACAATACATTTCTGATCAAAACACTCTTTTAGTGCTTTTTGACTATTCAATAACTTTTTCCTTTGTTTCACTTTATCTTTTTAAGTCACTTTTGTGAATTATTCTTCAATAATTCACTCAGACACTTAAGGCTTTTCAGTCTTTTATACACTTTATGAATTATGGCATTATAATTCACAATTTTTTTTATTCTTTTTGTGTAATTCTTTGTGAATTATTTTCTAATAATTCAATAACTGACTTTTTACGATTTTTTCCTTCTCTTTTTCTGTCCAAACTTTTAATCATTCGGTATGCCAACTTTTATTCGGTTGGTGAATTATTTTATAATATTTAACTCTTTTAATACTTTTTTATTGACTAATTTATCAAAATAAATTAGTCATACATTTATTTTATAACTTTTGGAACAATTAGGAATTATATTGATATAATTTATTACTTGATTTTTCAAAAACGTATAAATTGACTTTTTCATTTCTTTTTATACTAAAATAATTTACTTCACATTCGTTTATCATCACGTACTTATTTATTGAATTATTTCTTAATAATTCAATATTTTAGTTAAACATAATCAATGATTTATTTCAAAAATATTCTAGTAAAATATATAAATTCCACAAAAATTCGTATACATATTATTTTACAATTTTCATTATTTTCGCCCAGTTTATGTATTATTTACCAATAATTCATTATTTTTATTATTTTTATAGCTTAATAATTGTTTCGAAAAATTCATCGGTTAACATTTTGTTTCTTTTTCGTTAATCGTGATTAATTTCATATTAATTCATTTTCTTTTACGTTTTTATGCAATTATTCACTTCCACTTCAATACTTTCTTCTTTAAATATTCATATTTATTCTCCAATAAAATTCTAATAATTTCAATAAATTCCAATAAAATTTATTTATGCATTATTTATTATTTACTATCATTTTTCACTAAAATAATCAATTATTTCACATTATTTCACAACTTTCACTATATGCATAATTGTAACATAATCTTTAAAATTCCAAAATAATTTCCAATAATTCAATAAAATTCATGGACATTACATATCACATTTATAATTAATTTAGGCTACTAATTATTATTTTCATGCAAAAATCACTATTTTTACCTTAGTATAAATTTCGGTCATTACTTTAACATTACCCTAAAAATTATATTTCTTCATTCTAATCATTCACATAGCATCAAATATGTTCAAATTTCATTTCCCCCATCTTAATTTCAATATTTAAGCAATTTAGCAATTTTTTTCCTAATTACATAATTGAAATTAATTCACAATAAAAGGGAAATCAAAGGATTTTGTAGTCACTTACATTTTTTCCTTACTTAAGGGTGCCAACCATCTCTTTTTCTTTGCTCCACACTTGCAAACTTTCCTTCCTTCTTTACAACCAACCATGGCCAGCAAAACAAGCTCTCCTAACCTCAATTTTTTGTCCTCATATGCAAAATTTAAGCTCATAATTAGCTTTTACACCTAAAAAACTATGAGAAAACACTAAAGAACCAATAAAAATCAATTATTTTCTTAAGTTCCATCTTACCTCTTTTTCTTTCTCCACTTGATTTCTTGCCTTTCTTTGCTCAAATCACTTGATTGAAGCCACTAGGGTGACCCAGAGAGATAAAACTTCTTTTTTATGTTGGAGTTTATGGGAGATTTGAAGTAGAATTGAAGAGAAATCAAGAGAGAGAGAGAGATGAGAGGTTTGCCCATCTAAGGAGATGAAGGAGGCTGTGGATTTTTCTAGAGTTATCTCCAGAAATCCATCTCTTATATATCTCCTATATGGGCCCAATTTTGGGCTTCATTAATGGGCCTAATCCAAATTAAGTGAAAGGCCCACTTTAGGCCATTTAAGGCCCAATCCAATTTCTCTCTCTTCCTCACTTCCAATCACTTCAAAAATGATTCCATTATTTTTATCATATCAAAAATAGCTAGCACACAAATTTTTGGCTCAATCGGAGTTCGTTATCGATCCAATTCAAACTTATCGGTCCAATTCGACAATTGCCGGTGTCACCAAAAAATTTCATTCTCACTACCAAAATATTCTACATGAAAATTCATATAGGTATACAAAATCTGGCAATTTTTGGAGTTTGTTTACTATTTTTAATTATTTATGCAAAGTCAAGTCTCCTTCCCTACTAGGGAAATTGACTCGCTACCTTTTTCGTATTTTTTGACCTTTGGAGGCCCATATGATCTCAATTTCACTTCAAATTTCAACCTCGGGCTCACCATGACCATTACTTTCCAATGGTCTAATAAAATATTTTTAACTTTTGGGTGTCCTTTCGGGCTCGGGAAACACTATTCGCTGTCAGAAAGTACTGTTCACGGCTGACTCGGTGTTGAGGCCATTACAGTGCTATTAGGTCTATAATGACCTTTAGCTTATTATCTTTGGCAAGAATTCATAATTTCAATTTACTCCTCCTTTAGAATGTAGCATCTCAAAATTTAATCTAAACATAACTTGAATAAGTAGGGATTATCCCACAAATAATGTCTCACATCCTACTTTAGCTTTTTCTTTTATTGCCATGTAAAATTCTTTGGTATATAACCTCCTGCAAGATAATTAGCGATATCAGCATACCACAAAATAGTCATGATATATAAAAATATTGAATAAATTAGTTCATCAGGAAATAAATCAAGAATTTCTCCCTTTTCCAAATGTTCACATTCCAATCTTGACAAATGATCACCTGTAAAGTTCTCAGCTCCCTTTTTATCTCAAATTTCCACATCAAACTCTTGTAATAGCAGCACCCATCTAATCAATCTAGGCTTAAAATCTTTCTTTGCAAATAGATGTCATAATGTTATGTGATCTAACCAAACCACCATCTTTGCACCAAAAAAATAAGACCAAAACTTCTCAAAAGCAAACACAATCGCTAGAAACTCCTACCCTATGGTCATGCAATTCACTTGATTTTCAATAAGGGTATAGCTTGTGTAATAGATAGTGTGGAAAATTTTTTCTTTTCGCTACCCTAACACAGCTTTAATAGAAAAATCATTGGCATCGCATATAATCTCAAATGGTAGCTCCCAAATTAGTGATGCAATAATGGAGGCTGAAATCAATTTATGTTTCAAAGTATTAAAGGCCATACACATTCAATAGAAAAATTAAATGTAACATCCTTTACAAAATGATTGGAAAGAGGCTTTGCAATTTTGAGAAGTCCTTTATGAAATGATGGTAAAACCCTATACATCCTAGGAAACTCCTAACACTTTTAACATTTGATAGAGGGAGGAGTTTTTCAATAGCCTTAATTTTTTCGTTATTGACCTTAATTCCCCTTTTTGAGAGCTTATGCTTAAGGATGATTCCTTCATGTACCATAAAATGGTATTTCTCCCAATTAAGCACTAAGTTGGTATTCTTACACCTTCAAAAACCATGTCTAGATTTAGTAGACAACTCTTAAAATGACTCCCATAAATAGTAAAGTCATCCATAAACATCCCCATGAATTTTTCATTAAATTCATAGAATATGGCCATTATGCATTGCTAAAATGTAATTCATGCATTGCATAGCCTAAAAGGCATATGCCTATAGGCAAAGGTTCCACAGGGCCAAGTGAAAGTTATCTTTTTTTTTATTCTCGGATGCCATAGGTATTTGCATGTAACCTAAGCAACCATCTAAAAAGTAATAAAATTTCTTTCCCTCCAATCTCTCTAACATTTGATCAATAAAAGGGTAATGAGAAGTGGTCTTTCCTAGTAGCATTATTAAGTCTCCTATAATCTATACAAACTCTCTAACCCATAACCATTTGAGTTGGGATCAATTTATTATGTTTATTGGTTACTACCATCATCCCCCCTTTTTAGGCACACATTGCACCAGACTTATCTATTCACTATCGGAGCTCGAATAGATAATACTTGCATCCATTAACTTTAAGATCTCTTTTTTTACTACTACTTGCATGGTTGAGTTGAGCCTCTTTTGCGGTTGTGCCACGGGCTTGAAATAGTCCTCCATCAAAATTTGGTGAGTGTAATAGCTGGGACTGATTCCCTTTAAGTCCTTTATCTCCCAACCAATTGCCTTTGTGTGCTTTTTGAGCACTGAAGCAGCAACTCCTTTTAAAGACTTATCAAATGAGAAGAAATAATAACCGATTTAGTATCACTTTCTATGAAAACATATTTTAAATGCAAATGAAAGGTTTTAAATCACTGTTTTTCTCATTCTCTTGAAGTTCTATAGTAGACTTTTTCTTTTTTATTTTTTTCATGCTCTTTCTCCAATTCTTTCCTCAGCTTATTTCCCCTCTTTACTTAACACTTTCTCTACACTAGATGGAGTGTATTAAACAACTCTTTAATAGTTCATTAAGCTGTAGATATTCTTGCAATTCCTCAGCATAATCTTGTATAACATCAATAAAATACAATGACTTCTCAAAATCATTTGATAGGTGCTTCATCACCTTGTTTATATCAAAGACCATTTCATCGTCATTGAACCAAAGGGTTATCGTTTGTCCATTTACATCTATCAAAGCCCTTGCAGTATTAAAAAAATGATCTTCCCACTATAAGTGGTACCTTTTTATCTTCCTCTATTTCTATAACAATGAAGTCACTAAAAATATAAAATTTCCCACTTTCACTAGTAGGTCTTTAATGATCTTTGGCCTTTTCACTAACCTATCGACTAGTTGAAGTATCATGTGAGTTTCTTTGATATCGCCTAAATTCAATTTCCTACAAATTGAATATGGCATTAGATTTATAATAGCTCCAAGATCATATAAAGCATTACTAACAAAGTTATCCCCTAATTCATAAGGCAATGTGAAACTACCTACATCTTCTAATTTATTGGGAATGTTGTTATTAATTAAGGCACTACAATTTTAAGATAATTTGATCATTCTTATTTCCTCTAGATTTTTTTTTATTTGACCATAATTCTTTTATAAATTTTGCATACTTGGGCATATGAAACAAAGCTTCAGCAAATGGTAAGTTCACATGTAATTTCTTATATAAGAATTTCTCTAATTGCTCATTATTTTTCTCTTTCCTAGCTAGCGAAGGAAAATGAAACACCCCAAGGTAACATCTCTATTATAAATAATACAATCTACTTATAACATGTTATGCTAAGCAAATCTCGATTAACATCTATATGCATTCATATCACTTGATCTGTCTAATCATATATAACTTGTATTCTAATTAGGCTTCTCACAACATTCATGTACATTTTATTTTGAATAAGCATAATGACTCATTATGTATCCCATTACCTTTATATTACTAGATTCAACTTTCTTAGCCATTTCACTATCATGTATAGCATTCGACATTCTGGCACATTTGAATAAAGTCATTCTAGCTTCTAGATGCATGCATATACTAGCATTCTCACTATAAACTTATTTCAACCTTAACCTCAATGTGACATATGCATATAATACAAACTTTATACATATTAAACATGTAAGGAACTATACAAAATTTATCAAAATTCCTACATCAACTTCTATAGATTGGTGTTGGCCTATCTTGATGCAGAGAAAGTTCCTGTGCAAAAGCCTTGACTACCAAAACCTACAAGGATCAAAATAACCCGTGCTAAGCTATATAGCTTAGTAGGATACTAAATATGAAAGACAACCACTCACAGTGGTTGTCAGAAATACATGATATGCAAAAACAATTGAAAATAATAAAATTTACAAATTAGGAATAAGTATAAAATAAAGCACAATATCTTAAACAACAATGTAACCTTTCACCAAATTCATCATACTTGAATCTAAACAATTCATAAAAAGATCTATACATAATGTAAATAGATACCAATACATGCTTTAGGAACCATTGTTAAACATGATAATCATATATCAGATGCATAAATTATACTGTGATTAACTATGAAATAATAGTGCTTTACTTTAGCCTACTTAAGTTCTAAGAGTGGATAACGGGATCAGTGGATACCCGAGAGTATTAAACGATGGATATCTGAAGATATCAAAACTATGAACCCAAACATCAAACCACTTGACTTTCCTGACATTTGGGTAGTCATGATGCCTAGCTAGAGGCCAATCATGACTTGTATAATGATGTATCAATAATATCAATAGGGATTGATAAAATTATTTAAAGGAGTTTAAATCATGTGAGTTTTGAATAGAACTCATAATTACACATTATAATGCCAACATGGATAGGAACCCAATAGGTCACGCACATATAGAAAAAAGGATAAAATGGTAAAATTACAAGGATAATAATATTTGATATTATTATGGGGATAGAGAAGTTAATAAGATAATAATTAATTAAAGAGTTTAATTGATTATGATCAAGTAAAATTGTTCGCAGAACTTTTGAGAAATGTTCTGTAAAATTGGACCTAATTAAAATAATGTTGTAGCACCCCCTATGCAAATACCCCATTATACATGTATCATGAATACTATTAATCATGCTTATGCTACATATTCATTTAATCATCATTTAGCCATTAAACATGCCACATGGTTTCATATGCCTATATGCGTGCTACAAGTCTATTCCTGTTTTCCATTTCATACCTATTAACATGCATACTAGACTATATGAATATTACTTTATGTAAATCACATGCACACATATTCTGTCTTAGCTTTACTACTAGTGAGTTACAATATTCCGCATAGGTTTTAAACATAACATAAAATAACTGGCCTTAATACAAAACATATGATAATTGTATTACAAAATATCCTACATCAAGGTTATAAGTCGATGGTTGGCCCTTCCTGATGCAGAGAGCGTCACTCAACAAAAGTCTTGCTATTTGAACCTACACGGATAAAATAACCCGTGCTAAGCTATAAAGCTTAGTGGGGAATATCTACAGATGGATGACCACACACACAGGTCATCAAACATACATATACAATGTATACAATTAATAACATATGCAACATATCATGTCTTTAATTCCAAATACTTTAAAGCATGACATATTCTTCCATGTTCCTAATCATTGTACCCAGAAGAGTAACAATTATGCTCATATTCATAATTCATATAGACAACAATTTCCCATGTAAACATATTCAAATAAAACATAATTCCTGTGGTAAAACAACATTATGATCCACAATATCAATCTTTAGTCAAATCACTTTAACTGTTTAATTTCTTTATCATTACTATGAATAACGTTTAGCCTGCCTTAGCTTTATCGGTGGATAATGGGAACTATGGATACACATTGGTATCAAAGAAGGATATCTGAAGATATCAAATCTATAGACCCAAACGGGGCCAAACTATACTATGGACCGGTCAAGTATACCCAAATGCGGTAGCCTATCAACCCAAAAGGGGCTGATCCTGATCCAAACGGGATCATACATATACTATGGACCCAAGCGGGCCAAACTATGGCAGCTGCAATTTCCCTATAGGCGCCTATCTATCCAAATCTAAAACTGTATCGCAAGCAGAACTATATTCGTGTTCAATTCACATATTAATATTGTATTCATAGTATAATGTTGTGCACATATACATAGTCTTATATAACTATGAATTCTATGGTGCATAATCAGATATATGCACAGTTCACATGCCAAGTTATACATCTGGCTTATTCAAATCTGTATGACTATATAATTTGCATCATAACATATAGGAATGACATATAATCATCATATCATATACTCGATCATGTTTTCATTAAGCATTTCACATGCTCATAGTCATGCTAATTCATCCTCTATCTCATAGGGCAATTACATGCTTATATACTCATATACATAATCATAAATGTACATACCTGTGGGTACATTCGCATATAGTGGATTTATTCTTATGAGCATGTTTCCAACACATATATATATACTTTTATCATTATTCAAGTCATGTGCTATACAACATATCAACATGTTTCCTTATGGGCATATACACATGCCAAAGTCATACTATTATAGTTACTATTTTATAGCATAGGTACATGTCAATATTTGCACTTCCAGGTCATAAGATTTACATGTGTATATATATCAATTTAGCATATGACCATCATGCACAAGACTAATCACATGTATAGGTTAGATATTTCATCACTAGTCTTTATTCATATACACAATTGAATGCATCTGTATTCATATAAATCCTTCATTGATAGTCATACTACATGTCTTATTCAATTAACTTTACTATCACATAAGCAACTATCTGTCTCAATCAATTTAAAGATCATATAATCAAGTGTAGCAATGACTTGCGCAATATTACAATTTCTGTTATATTGAGCAGTCTAAAACAAGTCTGGATTCAACCCTAGATTACATGTACTTAGAGACAGATTTAAACTTAGGTTTCTTCATATGAAATATAGGTATGGAAGTCTAATTTTTAATGAAAAAAGAATCATTCAATTTTCTGTTCTATAGCTCAACTTATGAGCAAAACATTCTAGATAGGTCATTCAGTCGTGAAGGGGAGTTCGACTAGTGAAGGGCTTCACGAGTGAAGCAAATAAGGCAAATCTCACGACTCGTGAAGGAGTTCACGAGTGGAGAAGAAAGGCTATACATCACGACTAGTGAAGAAGCTCACGAGTGGAGAAGAAAAACTGCACTTCACGACTCGTGAAGAGCTTCACGAGTCGGACTAATGTTCACGACTCGTGAAGTCATTCACGACTCGGCAAGAACAGTTTTCTTCTTGAACCTCACATCTATAAAATTTCAGAAAAATGTAAATTGAGTTCTGTAAATCCCACACAATTCCAATAATCATCCTCACATGCAATATGAACAGCCTAAATTCCCATACCTTAGCTGATAAACCCAAAGTCTTCAACCTCTATCAATTCCTTTTCCTTTATTCCTTCTTCCTTCCTCTTCTCCTTCACAAATACCATCACCATCATCATTTAAATTTCCAGCAATTACATTGTTCTAAGTTAACTTGAAAAGAAGATGAAGATGAAGATGATAGAGGGTTAAATTAAGAGTTTGATTACCTTAATTTACTACATTTTACTCTTGCTTAAACAACAAACATCATCCTCAATGCATTTGAGATAAAACATTGGAAATCAAATGGAAGAAGAAGAAGATCTATTTTTCTGGTTTTTCACTCTTCACTGCTGATTTCTCACTAACACTTGACACCTCCAAATTCCACTAACTCAAGCCTTTTATACCAACTTAACAATCCCCTTTTTAGTCCCTTGAAAAATTGCATGTCAAACAAATGGCACAAACCTTTATGCATGCTATAATATGACCCCTCCACTAACTCATTTTCTTAATTCAACCTATCAATTAATTCAATCTTCCAAATTACCTTGAATTAAATGCTTTTATTCATAATTGGCCACCAAAATGCCACAATTACAAATTAACACCTATTTACTTCAATTACATCCTCAATTACTATTAAATCATATTCTTATATTTTATTTTCAAGCAATTAACATAATAGCATGCTAATTTATCCCCTTAACTTAATCATACAAATATGCAAAATTAAATTAGTGTCATGTTAGAGGCCTTACAATTCTCTCCCCCATAAGAATTTCGTCCCTGAAATTCATACCTGTTTGGAATAAGTGAGGATGTTGTTCCTTCATAGCTGCTTCTGGCTCCCAAGTAACTTCTTGTATATCATGATGTTGCCAGAGTACTTTAACAAGTGGAATTTGCTTATTTCTAAGCTGTCTAACTTCTCTAGCCAGAATTGCTATAGGTTCTTCATCATAAGTGAAATCTGGCTGTACTTGCACATCTTGAACTGGTATCACATGGGATTCATCTGATCGATACCTTCGAAGCATAGAAACATGAAACACATCATAAAGTTTGGCTAGTTCTATAGGGAGAGCCAATCTATATGCCACTTGCCCAACTCTTTGAAGAATTTCATATGGGCCTATAAACCTCGGACTTAGCTTACCCTTTTTCCCAAATCTCAATACTTTTCTCCAAGGGGACACTTTCAGAAACACTTTGTCACCCACTTGATATTCAATATCTCTTCTCTTCAAATTAGCATAAGACTTCTGTCTATCACTAGCTTCCTTCAATCTCTGCCTGATAACTTGCACCTTTTCTTCTATGTCTTTGACAATATCAGGACCAATAACTTTGCGCTCAGATAATTCAGTCCAGTAAACAGGAGATCTACATTTCCGGCCATACAAGGCCTCATATGGTGCCATCTCGATGCTCCTTTGATAACTGTTATTGTAGGCAAACTCCATTAATGGTAGATACCTATCCCAACTCCCTGTAAACTCCAAAACACATCTTCTCATCATATCCTCTAGAATCTGAATAACCCGTTCAGATTGCCCATCCGTCTGAGGGTGGAATGCTGTACTGAAACGAAGCTGAGTTCCCAAAGCTTGTTGCAAACTCTGCCAAAATCTTGATGTGAATCTCGGATCTCGATCAGAGATTATTGACACCGGAATGCCATGCAGTCTAACAATCTCATTTACATAAAGTTCTGCCAACTTATCCATAGGGTAGTCCATCCGAACTGGTATGAAATGAGCTGATTTAGTCAGCTTGTCAACTATAACCCAAACAGCATCATGCTTTTTCTGTGAAAAGGGCAATCCTGTTACAAAATCCATAGTGATATCCTCCCATTTCCATTGTCGAATTGGAATGGGGTTTAAAAAACCAGAGGGTAGCTGGTGCTCTGCTTTTACCTGCTGACAAGTCAAACATTTGGAAACATAGGCTACCACACCTTTCTTCATGCCAGGCCACCAATAACTTTGTTTCAAATCCTGGTACATCTTGTTCCTACCAGGGTGCATAGTAAATACTGTATTGTGAGCCTCTTTCAATACTGTTCTCTTTAATTCTTTGTCATCAGGAACATACAATCGGTTATGATAATACACACCCCCATCTTCTTTCACTGAGTACTCAGACTGGGTCCCTTCATGTAAAGACTTCAAAATCTGTTGCAACTTTTCATCATGTTTCTGTGCATCAATCACTGTTTGCCTCAAACAAGGTCTAGCTTTCAACTGTGCTATTAAAGCGCCATCATAAGCAATTTTCCATATACAGCAATGTGCAATCATAGCAGCCATCATCTTATGGCTCAAGGCATCAGCTACAACATTAGCTTTGCCTGGATGGTAATCCACTATACAATCATAATCTTTAAACAGTTCTAACCATCTTCGCTGTCTCAAGTTAAGTTCCTTTTGAGTGAAAAAATATTTGAGACTCTTGTGATCTGTATAGATTCTGTACTTTTCCCCATACAAATAATGTCGCCAAATTTTCAAGGCAAACACTACTGCTGCTAACTCTAGGTCATGGGTTGGATAGTTTTGTTCATGTGGCTTCAACTGTCTAGATGCATAGGCAATTACTTTGCCATCTTGCATTAACACACAACCCAAGCCAACTCTAGAAGCATCACTATACATAGCATACTCCTTTCCTGTAACTGGCTGTGTCAAAACTGGAGCCTCTGTTAGAAATTTCTTCAACTGATCAAAACTTGCTTGACATCGGTCAGTCCACTCAAACTTTATACCCTTTCTCAGAAGTTTAGTGAGTGGTGTGGCTATAACTGAAAAGCCTTTCACAAAGCGACGGTAATAACCTGCTAAACCCAAAAAACTTCTCACTTCTATCACATTTCGAGGCAGCTTCCAATTCACTATAGCCTCTATTTTAGCTGGATCCACCCTAATGCCTTCAGAAGATACTACATGACCAAGAAAAGAAATTTCTTTAAGCCAAAAATCACATTTGCTCAGCGTAGCATATAGCTGATTCTCCCTCAGAATCTGTAAAACAATTCTCAAATGCTCAGCATGTTCCGTTTCATTCCTCGAATACACCAAAATGTCATCTATGAACACAACAACAAACTGATCCAGGTAGGGTCTAAACACCCTATTCATAAGATCCATAAACGCAGTCGGTGCATTTGTTAACCCAAAAGGCATCACCAGAAACTCATAATGCCCATATCGGGTTCTAAAGGCTGTTTTGGAAACATCCACATCCTTAACCCGAAGTTGGTAATAACCTGAGCGCAAATCAATCTTGGAAAACACTCCAGCACCCTTCAACTGATCAAATAAATCTTCAATTCTTGGTAAAGGATACTTATTTTTGATTGTTACCCTGTTTAACTGTCTGTAGTCTATGCACATCCTCATAGACCCATCCTTTTTCTTCACAAATAAAACCGGTGCACCCCAAGGTGATGTACTAGGCCTAATGAAGCCTTTGTCAAGCAACTCCTGTAGCTGAGCTTTTAGTTCTTTCAATTCCAAAGGAGCCATCCTGTATGGTGCCTTCGAAATAGGAGCTATAGCAGGTAGAATGTCTATAGACAATTCAACTTCCCTTTCAGGTGGAAGACTAGGTAAGTCTTCAGGGAACACATCAAGAAACTCTTTCACCACTGAAATCTTTTGAAGATTCACATTTTCTATTCTTGAATTAAGCACAAGTGCTAAGAAAGCTTCACACCCTTTTTTCAAAAATCTCTTAGCTTGTATAGTTGATATTACATTAGCTATAGGTTCAGATCGAATGCCCTGTACTAAAGTTTCTTCACCATCAGAACCAATGAGAGTTACAGTTTTAGCTTCATAATCAATCACTGCATGATGTCTAGACAGCCAATCCATACCAAGTATAATATCAAACTCCCGAAATGGTAACTCAATAAGATCAGCAAGGAATTCTTTCCCTTGAATTACAATAGGACACTGTTTATGCACTCTATTAACAACAACACTGTGACCCAAAGGGTTGGTTACATAAATATCATATTCTAGTTCATGAACAGTAGACTCATTTCTACCCATATCCCCAGTGCAAATATAAGAATGAGTGGAACCAGGATCAATAAGTGCATGCATATCAGAATCAAAAAGAGAGAATGTACCAGCTATGACTTCTGGAGCACTCTGATCCTCTCTAGCTTTCATTGCATAAGCCCAAATAGGAACAACTAGAGCTGTGGGCCTGTCAACTGATTCAGAAATGTTCCTGGACTGGGATCCCTGATAACTCAATCCCCCACGTCCTCTTCCCCTACCTCTACCTGAAGATGGTGCTTTAAAAGTTTCTCTACTGCCCTGCTGTCCCACATTTTGTTCCCTCTTCCATGGACAACTAGCCATGAAGTGATCGGTACCACCACATTTGAAACATGCCCCAGAAAATTTCCTGCAACTACCCCAATGTTTCCTAGAATAATGGGGACACACTGGAGGTTGCCCCCCACTCTGATTCCCTGAAGCTTGTTTTCCCTATTTAGACATTGCAGAAGATTCTTGTCTCCGGTCCCTTTTTGCAAAACTATAGCCAGATTCAGCTGGCTGATTTCCTTGTGCTCCTCTAGCTCTCTTTCCTGTAAAAGATCCACCCTTGGACCCACCTCTTCTCTGTTCTCTCTCCCTTTTTGCCATTTCATTCTTTTCACCTCGCAAGGCTTCTGTAACCAGTTGAGTGAAGTTAACCACTTGCAAAGATGTAGACATAATTAACTTTTCTCGGATACGATCATTCAATCCATCTTCAAACTGTCTACATTTAAAAGCATCAGTTAACATCTCTTCAGGAGCATATTTGCACAGGTGACTAAATTCTTTCTCATACTCAGCCACAGACATAACTCTCTATTTCAAGTGGAGGAATTGCTTTAACTTCTCTTGCTTATACTCCTCAGTAACATACTTTTTCTTGAATTCAGCTGTGAAAAATTCCCATGTAAGGGGATCTGGTAACTGAGGTTGCTTTAATACCAACTTCCACCAGTCATAAGCTGCACCCTGTAACAGAGACACAGCACAAGATGCTTTATGACTCACTGGACAACCGATTTCATCAAAAATTCTCTCTAGCCTTTCCAGCCAAAATTCAGCTTCTTCAGACTGTTCCAGATTAGTGCCTAAAAATTCTTCAGCACCATGCTTTCTAATTTCAGAAATTGGAGCTTTGGGTGCTGTCATTCTTTGAAGAACTTGAGCCATATCTTGTGATATTTTTAACAATGCTTCTGTAGGGACGGCTGTTGGGACCTCATTTGGATTGGAGGATGAAGGTCCAATATTGGAAGGATTAGTTCTAACCGGCCTGTTACTTTCAGCCGATTCCTCAAATGCATTTCTAGAGCTCTCCATCTTTAATCTATAAGAAAAACAGGGACTTCTGCATCAGGCCAACAAAACACTATATCATACTATAGAATCCTAGGTTCATTTTTACCCAGAAAAGGCTAAACCTAGGGCTCTGATACCACAAATTGTAGCACCCCTTATGCAAATACCCCATTATAAATGTATCATGAATACTATTAATCATGCTTATGCTACATATTCATTTAATCATCATTTAGCCATTAAACATGCCACATGGTTTCATATGCCTCTATGCGTGCTACAAGTCTATTCCTGTTTTCCATTTCATACCTATTAACATGCATACTAGACTATATGAATATTACTTTATGTAAATCACATGCACACATATTCTGTCTTAGCTTTACTACTAGTGAGTTACAATATTCCACATAGGTTTTAAACATAACATAAAATAACTGGCCTTAATACAAAAAATATGATAATTGTATTACAAAATATCCTACATCAAGGTTATAAGTCGATGGTTGGCCCTTCCTGATGCAGAGAACGTCCCTCAATAAAAGTCTTGCTATTTGAACCTACACGGATAAAATAACCCGTGCTAAGCTATAAAGCTTAGTGGGGAATATCTACAGATGGATGACCACACACACAGGTCATCAAACATACATATACAATGTATACAATTAATAACATATGCAACATATCATGTCTTTAATACCAAATACTTTAAAGCATAACATATTCTTCCATGTTCCTAATCATTGTACCCAGAAGAGTAACAATTATGCTCATATTCATAATTCATATGGACAGCAATTTCCCATATAAACATATTCAAATAAAACATAATTCCTGTGGTAAAACAACATTATGATCCACAATATCAATCTTTAGTCAAATCACTTTAACTGTTTAATTTCTTTATCATTACTATGAATAACGTTGAGCCTGACTTAGCTTTATCGGTGGATAACGGGAACTATGGATACACATCGGTATCAAAGAAGGATATCCGAAGATATCAAATATATAGACCCAAACGGGGCCAAACTATATTATGAACCGATCAAGTATACCCAAATGCGGTAGCCTATCAACCCAAACGGGGCTGATCGTGATCCAAACGGGATCATACATATACTATGGACTTAAGCGGGCCAAACTATGGCAGCTGCAATTTCCCTATAGGCGCCTATCTATCCACATCTAAAACTGTATCGCAGGCAGAACTATATTCGTGTTCAATTCACATATTAATATTGTATTCATAGTATAATGTTGTGCACATATACATAGTCTTATATAACTATGAATTCTATAGTGCATAATCAGATATATGCACAGTTCACATGCCAAGTTATACATCTGGCTTATTCAAATCTGTATGACTATATAATTTGCATCATAACATATAGGCATGACATATAATCATCATATCATATACTCGATCATGTTTTCATTAAGCATTTCACATGCTCATAGTCATGCTAATTCATCCTCTATCTCATAGGGCAATTACATGCTTATATACTCATATACATAATCATAAATGTGCATACCTGTGGGTACATTCGCATATAGTTGATTTATTCTTATGAGCATGTTTCCAACACATATATATATACTTTTATCATTATTCAAGTCATGTGCTATACAACATATCAACATGTTTCCTTATGGGCATATACACATGCCAAAGTCATACTATTATAGTTCCTATTTTATAGCATAGGTACATGTCAATATGTGCACTTCCAGGTCATAAGATTTACATGTGTATATATATCAATTCAGCATATGACCATCATGCACAAGACTAATCACATGTATAGGTTAGATATTTCATCACTAGTCTTTATTCATATACACAATTGAATGCATCTGTATTCATATAAATCCTTCATTGATAGTCATACTACATGTCTTATTCAATTAACTTTACTATCACATAAGCAACTATCTGTCTCAATCAATTTAAAGATCATATAATCAAGTGTAGCAATGATTTGCATAATATTGCAATTTCTGTTATATTGAGCAGTCTAAAACAAGTCTGGATTCAACCCTAGATTACATGTACTTAGAGACAGATTTAAACTTAGGTTTCTTCATATGAAATATAGGTATGGAAGTCTAATTTTCAATGCAAAAAGAATCATTCAATTTTCTGTTCTATAGCTCAACTTATGAGCAAAACATTCCAGACAGGTCATTCAGTCGTGAAGGGGAGTTCGACTAGTGAAGGGCTTCACGAGTGAAACAAATAAGGCAAATCTCACGACTCGTGAAGGAGTTCACGAGTGGAGAAGAAAGGCGATACATCACGACTAGTGAAGAAGCTCACGAGTGGAGAAGAAAAACTGCACTTCACGACTCGTGAAGAGCTTCACGAGTTGGACTAATGTTCACGACTCGTGAAGTCATTCACGACTCGGCAAGAAAAGTTTTCTTCTTCAACCTCACATCTATAAAATTTCAGAAAAACGTAAATTGAGTTCTGTAAATCCCACACAATTCCAATAATCATCCTCACATGCAATATGAATAGCCTAAATTCCCATACCTTAGCTGATAAACCCAAAGTCTTCAACCTCTATCAATTCCTTTTCCTTTGTTCCTTCTTCCTTCCTCTTCTCCTTCACAAATACCATCACCATCATCATTTAAATTTCCAGCAATTACATTGTTCTAAGTTAACTTGAAAAGAAGATGAAGATGAAGATGATGGAGGGTTAAATTAAGAGTTTGATTACCTTAATTTACTGCATTTTACTCTTGCTTAAACAACAAACATCATCCTCAATGCATTTGAGATAAAACATTGGAAATCAAATGGAAGAAGAAGAAGATCTATTTTTCTGGTTTTTCACTCTTCACTGCCGATTTCTCACTAACACTTGACACCTCCAAATTCCACTAACTCAAGCCTTTTATACCAACTTAACAATCCCCTCTTTAGTCCTTTGAAAAATTGCATGTCAATCAAATGGCACAAACCTTTATGCATGCTATAATATGACCCCTCCACTAACTCTTTTTCTTAATTCAACCTATCAATTAATTCAATCTTCCAAATTAACCTTGAATTAAATGCTTTTATTCACAATTGGCCACCAAAATGCCACAATTACAAATTAACACCTATTTACTTCAATTACATCCTCAATTACTATTAAATCATATTCTTATATTTTATTTTCATGCAATTAACATAATAGCATGCTAATTTATCCCCTTAACTTAATCATACAAATATGCAAAATTAAATTAGGGTCATGTTAGGGGCCTTACAAATGTATTTCATAATTGATTATTATTGGAATATAAGTGTTATAGGGCTGATATAATAATTAATAGGTCCATTGGAGGAATTATAAAGGGGCCAGAGAAATGAAGTTGGTGTAAAAGCCCTCTAGAAGAGGGCCAAACGCCAACTCCATCATAGAAGGCCTTAGAGGCCTTTTTCTTGGACCAAGTTAAATTAAATATGTTACATAAGTGTTTTGGAGCCTACATATTTAATTTGGTTGGATTTGGAATTCATTTGGGTAGTTAAATCCAAGTATTTGTACAAAGGGCCTAGTTTGTGGGTTTTGTGCATAGTCTTTTATGAAAAGGTTTAAATTGGAGTTAATTGAGCCCAAATAATTATAAATAATTCCAGAAGCCCAATTAATAATTCTCCAGCAATTTTAAAGAGCCCAATCTCATTATGAAGTTGGATTTTTAACCTAACTATAAAAATCCAAATAATGAGGAATTAGGGTTAAGTGAGAAAACACTTAAGAAAAGTTTCTTGTCTTTTCTCTCTACCCTAGCCGCCACTTCCCTTTGCTAGCTCAATGGATTTTCGGTCAGCCCCTTGTTCTCTCCCAATTGTTGGTTCATTCTATCATTCTCTAGTGTGGATTACTTATTGGAGGTGTTCAATTTTGGACACTGTGGTTTGCGACAACCCGATGCGAAGGAAAATCAACCGTACAACAAAAATCAAAGGTGATTTTTCTTATTCTCATTAATATGAATATTGTACATTCATGGCAAGATCTGGTATATTGGTTAAAAATTTTAAATTTTGCTTATGTATGAGATGCATGTAACTGGTATATTCCAACAAAACTCACAATTACACATTATATTGCCAATATGGACAGGAACCCAAGAGGTCACAAACATATATAGACAAGGATAAAATAGTAAAATGACAAGGATAATAATATTTGATATTATTATGGGGATACAGAAGTGAATATGAGTATAATTAATTAAAGAGTTTAATTATTATGATCAAGTAAAATTATTCGCGGAACTTTTGAGAAATGTTCTGTAAAATTGGACCTAATTAAAATAATATATTTCATAATTAATTATTATTGGACTATAAGTGTTATAGGGCTGATATAATCATTAATAGATCCATTGGAGGAATTATAGAGGCCCAGAAAAGTGAAGTTAGCGCAAAAACCCTTCAAAAGAAGGGCCACATGCCAACTCCAAACAGAAGGCCTTAAAGGCCTATTTCTTGGACCAATAAAAATTAAATATGTTACATAAGTGTTATGGATCCTACATCTTTAATTTGGTTGGATTTGAAATTCATTTAGGTAATTAAATCCAAGTATACGTACAAAGGGCCTAGTTTGTGGGTTTTGTGCATAGTCTTTTGTGAAAGGGCTTAAATTGGATTTAATTAAGCCCAAATAATTATAAATAATTCCAGATATATTTTTGGTTCATTCTATCATTCTTGTTTTCAACCAATTTTTGGTTCATTCTATCATTCTCTAGTGTGGATTACTTATTGGAGGTGTTCGATTTTGGACACTGTGGTTTGCGACAACCTGGTGCAAAGGAAAATCAACTGTACAACAAAAATCAAAGGTGATTTTTCTTATTCTCATTAATATATATATTGTAAATTCATGGTAAGATCAGATATATTGGTTAAAAATTTTAAATTTCGCTTATGTATGAGATGCATGTAACCGATAATTACCAACATCATCCATATAGGTACTCAAGTTCAAACTCTCCATCAGGGGCTAGATCTGCAGAAGCAAGGCTAACAATAGAAAGAGCCAAAGTATAAATATGTTATCTTTTGTTTTTGCCTTTTTATATTTTCATTTTGTATTAAGTAAAATAGTTTGTAAAGAATTGAAATAGTTGTGAAGCATAATATAATAAGTAGTCATTCTTATATAACCTTAATCAATATGATGATCTAATTCGAAAGTATATTAATTAATGTGATACTTATACCAATGAACCATGTTATGAATGATTACGTATCGAGTAACCTGTATGAAATTAACGAATAGGGATATGATAATATAAAATGCTAGGATAGTCATTACATTTTTTGTATTAGAGCCTAGATTTAGGCGGTTCTTGTAAGACACCTAGTTTGACCCTTGTAGTAACTTCATGATTAAAATGTTTAATTAAACATGTGAAATTGATAATTGAGTTAAATAGGGAAAAGCGATAATTTTACATTAAGTTATTATAAGAATTATATAACCCAAGGGTTCAATTTATTAGAGGAAGAAATGAGAACGGCTTAATGAAAAAAAATATATGACCCAGGGGTGGTTATTGAATGAATGGAATTGAAGGGGACAATTTTACAGCATGTAAAGAAATGGAGGATTTATAGTATGCAAAGAAATGATAGTTTATGTTTAAGACTGCTCTATGAAGTTCAAGCATGAAATGATAATGGGAAATGTATATGAATACTGTTAATGCCTAGAAATAGAGTTTGATCATGGATAGATAGGTGCATATATGGATTAAGTTGTAGCTACTACTATTTGGCTCCATTTGGGTCATAAATTGTCCCATTTGGATCATAAATAGCCCAATTTGGGTTGTCTAGACTAGTCAAATTTACATGTTCGACCCCATTTGGATCTACCATTGTTCCCATTTAGAACTATCTTTTAATCCTTTTTGAATCTACCGAATTAGTACCTACAGGTATTTACATGATTGATACCTTCTGGTATCTATCACTCCCGTTATCCACTTTCGAAACTTAAGTAGGCTAATAAGTAATTCGATATTTGAATTAAAGGTATAAATGCTAAGATGCTAACTATGAATTATATGATTATCTTAATTACCGTAATTGTATCAAAGTGCATATGCACTATTCCTATCAATAAATGTTATGAGTTACACATGCTTAGCTATTTGTGGACTTTGCTATGTTGATGATAATATTATTTTTTTTCATTGTCATCTTCTTTTATAAGTACTACTTGATGTGTATTGTTAATGAGAGTTGTGAGTTGTCATCTATTATTATTTTGTTCACCACTAAGCTTTATAACTTAGCATAGGTTGTTTATTCGTGTATGTTGGGGATTGTAGGTTTTCTTCAGGGATGTTTTTCTGTAACAGAAAGGTTAAAACCAATCTTCAGAAGTTATATAGTGTGTTTTGGATTAAATTTTGTATTCCATTGTAATTAAAGTTATATGTATTTAATGTGGACATTAATGTGGCAAGCTTTTATAAATAATAGTATAAGTATGTATGTATGGGCCATAGTATCCTATATAGAGAATACGGTATGTATGCTATTACATAGAGAGGTAAAGCATGAAAATATTGCTAGTAATGCCAAATATGGATTTTACATATGGCATGTGATGAGTTCTAGAATCATGGTGACTTATATGATAATTATTATTAGGTCAAAATAGTAGAGCAATGTATGAGTAATGAGCATAATTGACATTAATGATTGGTCATTAGTTTAAGGGTGTTACATTTTGGTATCAGAGCGAAGGCTTTGTCGGTTCTGGTTAATAAGAGTATAGAAATTAGTTCTTTAGAAGTTTTAGTGTGTTGGCCTAATATAGACATCCTTATTTTGGTTTCCTATTTCTTTGAAATGGGAAAATTGGAAGGAATGGAGCAAGCAAGACCAAAAGGAATAGAATTAAGATTGCAGAAAAGTTAAACAAGTAAAAGGAAAAAGGATTTTAATTTAGATGTGGACATACATATGATTTTGTTGTATATTTCCCAAATTAGTAAAAGTAAAATGGGGTAGTTTTAACAAAGGAAATGAAGTTTAACATTTTAGGATGTACTATAGAAGGAAGAGATAGATTATAGTGCAAAGAATATACCTATGAATTTGTCTGTTTCGGAGTGAATAAAAAGGACTATAGTTTTGATGTAGAAAGAAGTCATTGAAGAAGTTTATTGTATTATTCTTCCCTTTTTTTAAATATTATTTGTATGTATTGATAGATTCTGATATTGGAAATGTTTATATATATTTTTGAAATACTAGATAAGATGAGAAGTATTGAGGATGGCCTATGTGTATCATAGACTAAGTGTGTTAACCTTTCAATATGTATCTATGTCTTATGATCGAATTATAGTATAAGTGTGTTAATAGTGTTGGGAATTAATCGGTTACATACATCACATGTATAAGTGGAATTTAAAATTTTTAACCAATATATCTGATCTTGGCATGAATTTACAACCAGCTTTGATTTTTGTTGAACAGTTGATTTTCCTTCTCACCGAGTTGTTGCAAACCACAATGTCCAAAATTGAACACCTCTAATTGTAATCCACACTAGAGAAGGATCAAATGAACCAATGAATGATGGAATCACAAGGCTGGCCGAATTTCCCTTGATGCTAGCAAGGGAGTGGCGGCTAGGGTTTTTAGAAGAGATAGAATTTCTTTTCTCTTAAATTTTCCTTAACCCTAAAATCCCCTTAACTTGGATTTTTATAGCTAAGTTAAAAATCCAACTTCATAATGGGATTGGGCTCTTTAAAATTCCTGGAGAAATATTAAATGGGCTTTTGGAATTATTAATAATTTATTTGGGCTCAATTAAATCCAATTTAAGTCTTTTCATAAAGGACTATGCACAAAACCCATAAACTAGGCCCTTTATGGATACACTTGAATTTAATCACCCAAATTAATTCCAAATCCATCAAAATTAAATATGTAGGCTTTGTAACACTTATGAAATATATTTAATTTATTTTAGTCCAAGAATTAGGCCTCTAAGGCCAACTATAAGGAGTTGGCATGGAACTCATCCTCTAGTGGGTTTCTGCGCCAAAAGCAAATATCTAGGCCTTTTAAATTTATACAATGGATCTATTAATTATTATATCAGTCCTATAACACTTATCATCCAATAATAATTAATTATGAAATTCAATATTTCAATTAGGTCCATTTTGCAAAATATTTCTAAAAAGTTCTGCGAACATTTCTACTTGATCATAATTAATTAAACTCTTTAATTAATTATTCCCTTATTCATTTCTCTTATCCCATAATAATATCAAATATTATTATCCTTATCATTTTACCATTTTATCCCTTATTCTATATGTGTGTGACCTATTGGGTTCCTGCCCATATTAGCAATATAATATGTAATTATGAGTTCTATTTAAAACTCATATGATTTAAACTTCTTTAAATCATTATATCAATACCTTATTGATATTTATGATACACTATTATACAAATTACGAGCAGCCCCTAGCTAGGCATCATGACTACCAAAATGTCAGGAAAGTCAAGTGGTTTGACTAAACCCTTCTGTAGAAACAGTTACCGTGTAATTACTCCTTTCACCACTCTTATCTCAATTAGATTTCGAGTATGGATTTCTGTTAAATCATATAAATCTAATTATATATATTCTATTAATTTAACAATTGTTCCCAAAATGACCTTTATGGATCCCTATCCATCTTTGCATATTACTTTAGCCAGAGATTCTCTGAACAAGGCAATTATAGAATCATGCGAGATAACTTCCCTTATTAAATATGGGATGGTGAATCCTTTATCAATTACTCAACTATCTTCAAGTAGGTTATGATATACCCAACCTCCAAACTATGTTCACCCCCAGTTGGAAGTAATCAGTTATGGAGTCAAAGTATATCACTTGCTACTTAAGATAACCATGGTGATCTCAAGTATAAGGATACTTGCACAACCGCTATGTAGAGATTCCTAATTGAAATAGATTTAATATCCATGTGAGGATTCTCTTTGCAGGTCTCTAATGAATTTTTTCTTCAAACAAGCATCCACATGTTAGCTTTGATCATCTACCATAATCATAGTTATGAGAACCACTGCTTGAACCATTCAAGAAGCATAACATGTGCTAGTCTATCCGAATTAATAATGTCCTATCTTGTTAATTCTATGACTAGGATATTTAGATATTATCATATTTGCATGCAATAGACATCTCGTATCCTAAACACTTTCATGATTACCTTTGCAATGTGTTTATAATATCTAGGACTTCATTTGTTAATTTAAGATATACAAAATCATGTATTTAAACATAGCATTAATAAATGAATTATACTTTTTATTTAGAATATGAATTCATGCATATGAAATACATCCATTTTTATAGGGGCTCTAAGGCATACTCTCTAACAATCTCCCACTTGCACTAGAGCCAATCACTCATATGTCTTAAATTTATGTTATTTATATGGTGATCATGCTTAACCTGGGAAAGTACTTTAGTGAGGGGATCCGCCACATTATCATCTGTGGGGACCTTTTTTATTTTCACATAATTTTTAGCTACTATTTTTCTTATGAGATGGTAGCATCTGAGAATATGCTTGGATCCCTGATGAGACCGTGGTTCATTTGCTTATGCAATAGCTCAATTGTTATCACAATATAAAGGATTCAGATCACAATGCTAGGCACCACTCCTATTTCAGATATGAACTTTTTGATCCATATTGCTTTTTGGCTTTTTTCAAAGCAGCAATGTACTTAGCTTCTATCATGGAATCATTAGTTGTTTATTGTTTGGAACTCTTCCAACTAACTGCTCCTCCTTCCATTTTGAACACAAAATCAGATTGTGATTTACAATCATCTTTGTTAGATTGAAAGTTGGCACCAGTATACCCATTTACTTCCAAATTGCCCTCCCCAAATACCAAGAATATATCATTAGTCCTTCTTAAGTATTTAAGGATATTCTTGACAGCTGCCTAGTGTTCCTCTCCAAAATTGGATTGGATTCTGCTTGAGACACTCAAAGCAAATGCTACATCTGGACGTGTACATAACATAGCATACATGATAGAACCAATTGCAAATGTATATGGTATTTTATTCATGCTCTTTCTATCCTCTAGTGTCTGCGGACACATAGATTTAGAAAGCTGTTTCCCATGCACTATGGGTATAAACCCTTTCTTCGAGAGATCCATTTTAAATCTCTTTAATACTTTATCTATATATATACTTTGAGAAAGACCTAGCAACTTATTAGATCTATCTCTATAAATTCTTATTTCCAGAATACAAGATGCTTCTCCAAGGTCTTTCATGGAGAATTGCTTGGATAATCATATTTTAACATATTAGAGAAGAGAAATATCATTTCCCATGATCAATATGTCATCCACATATAGAACTAGAAAGAAAATTGTACTCTCACTGTCCCTTTTATACACACAAGGTTCATCTTCATTCTGTGAGAAACCAAACTCTTTGATTGTCTAATTGAATTGTATGTTCTAGCCCTAGAGGCTTGCTTTAATCCATAAATGGATCTTTAAAGCTTGCACACCTTTTTGCCATCTCCTGATGTGAACCCTTTTGGTTATATCATATACACATCCTCAGTCAGATTTCCATTTAGAAAAGCTATCTTCACATCCATTTTCCAAATCTCATAATCATAATGAGCTGCAATGGTTAAAAATATTCTTATAGACTTCAGCATAGCTACAATAGAAAAGGTTTCATCATAGTCAATTCCTTCTGTTTGACGATAGCCTTTTGCTACTAAGCGACCTTTATAGGTAACTATATTACATTTCATGTCGGCCTTCTTTTTGAAGACCCATTTGCACCCTATGGATTTTATCCCTTCAGGTGGTTGAGCTAAAGTCCATATTTTATTCTCATACATGGAGTCCATTTCAGATTACATAGCCTTAAGCCATAAATCACATTCTGAACTGTTCAAAACTTCTTGATAGCTTGTAGGCTTATTGTCCTATACTACAGTTATGCCTCTATCTGAATCAATGTTAAGTCTATATCTCACAGGGATAGAATGCATCCTAGTAGATCTTCTAGGATTTGTGTATAATTAGGTTTAACTGTAATCTCATCATTATGAGATTCAATCTCGGGTTCAATCGGTTGATCTATTTCTATTTGTGGGCTTTGAACTTCACCAAGTTTAATTTTACTCATAGGAGAAACTCTCATTCTAAGAAGATAACATGTCTTGAAACAAACACCTTTTGTTCTAAGGGATGTTAGAAATAATATCCAAACGTTTCTTTTGGATATTCCACAAATAAACATTTGTGAGACTTAACATCTAGTTTGCTTGACATTGTCCTCTTTACATAAGCAGGACTACCCCATACCTTAATATAAGAAAGTGTGGGTTTCTTGTTATTCCATATCTCATATGGAGTAACATCAACCAATTTACTAGGAACTCTGTTTAACACATAAACAACAGTTTCTAAAGCATATCCCCAAAAGGACTTAGGCAAGTCTGCTCGGCTCATCATCGATTGAACCATATCTAATAGTGTTTGATTTCTTCTCTCAGATACCCCATTATGTTGCGGTGCATATGGTGGAGTCCATTGAGATAAAATCCCATTATCTCTAAGATAATCTTGAAATTCTTGGCTTAAGTATTCTCCACCTCGATCTGATCTAAGTGTCTTAATACTCTTGCCAAGTTGCTTCTCGAATATATTTTTGAATTCTTTGAACTTTTCAAATGCTTCTAATTTATATTTCATTAGATAGATATATCCAATCCTGGAGTAATCATCTATAAAAGTAATGAAGTAGGA
This sequence comes from Excoecaria agallocha, assembly GCA_037975025.1. Lineage (NCBI taxonomy): Eukaryota > Viridiplantae > Streptophyta > Magnoliopsida > Malpighiales > Euphorbiaceae > Excoecaria > Excoecaria agallocha. Next base: position 80,122,669 of record CM075807.1, read on the forward strand.
GTAACCTCCTCTTGCAAGTGTAGTCATTGGACCACATACATCTGAATGTATTAAGTCTAAAACCATTCTAGCTCGTTCTCTTTAACAATAAAGGGAGCTTTTTTCATTTTTGCTAATAAACAAGATTCACATGTATCAAATGATTCATAATCAAATGATCCCAAATCACCTTACTTGTGTAATTTGGTCACGCGTTTCTCATTTATATGGCCTAAATGACAATGCCATAAATATGATGTATTATACCATTCTTAATGATAGCTTTAGCATAAAATATATTGTTCTTAAAAATGTAACAACATTTGTCCTTTAAAGAAATGTCATAATCATTCAATAAACAACCGAAAGAAATAATACTTTTAGATAATGCTGGAACATAATAACAATTATTTAACTCTAGTATTAATCCACTTGGAAGAGGCAAATAATAAGTCCCCGCAATTGTTGTAGAGATGTTTAGTCCAGTAGCTGACTGTAGATTATTTCTGCCTTTCCAACTATTCTACTACTTTTAAGCCCCTGTACATCATTACGCAAACGAGATCCACATCCAATATCTAATACCCAAGATTGTTTTGACACAATAGAATAAGTATTTATTTCAATTATATGAATACCTAAAGTAGAAGCATCAGCTTGTTTCTTCTCTTTGAGAGAATCTAGATAGGCCTTGCAATTATGCTTCTAATGTCCATCTTTCCCACAGTGAAAGAAAGTTCCTTTGGGATTTTCTTTCTTGGCAACCTTTTTCTTGGAAACCCCACCATGCTTTGGCTGCACCTTTGTCATCTTTTTTCTGCTTCTTGCCTTTAGCAGAAGCGACAACCATGACACTTTTTGAATCTTTCTTAAAGGATCCATCAGCTGTTTTGAGCATATTGATTAACTTGGAGCCAATGAGTATAAGATTAAATCTATGTATAGATCATTATCCATTACATAGCCAAGTCTACTCAAATGCTCAATATACCCATACCTCTTTATTGCATGAGTAGCAGTCGAAGTGCCTTCCACCATTTTGTAGCTAAATAGAGCTTGAGCAATCTCATATTGCTTAGTTCTAGTTTGAGAAGAAGAAAGCTCCTCTAGATGTAAAATGATGGTTCTAGCATCTATCATTTCATGTTGCTTCTAAAGCTCTGAGGACATAGCACTAAGTATCAGACATGCCACTGCTTCACTATCCTCCATGTATTTTTGATAAATGCCCTTGATCTCATCAATGGCATCATCTGATGAAAGTTATGGTGGATCTTTATCCAAGACATAATGGATTTCTTTTTCTCTGAGAACAATTCTTACTTGTCTGATCCAGTCAGAATAATTGCTGCAACGAGCTTGTTATCCAAGATTGATCGTATGTTTATGTTTGATGTACTCATGATGATGACCTAGATGTGAAAAAGAAAACATATGAGAGTATGTTCATATATATATATATATATATATATATATATATATATATATATATGCATTAATTAGGTCTTTAATTAATCCATTTACTCCTACTATTTTATTACGAAGCAATAGCCCTCACTATTTAATCCGAGAAAACCTGATGGCTTTCTTTGTGGGCCAATATCCAATCCTTGATATGAAATTTGACCTTGACTATGGTCAACAAGTTAAACTCCATACACTTGAAAGGTAGGTATCTTTATACCAATTGTGTCTCTACATAACTATTGGATCATTAGGTTATCACCTCTTGATATATGCATATCATATATGCATTCCCTAATCTTACCTCTAGAACCATTTAGCCTTGATTGTGATCAATAAGTTAATGGGCTAGCTATGATGACCCATTTAATTAGATTTAAACATATTCAATGTAATGTGAACTTGACTATGGTCAAAAACCCACACTATAAAGAACTCTGGTTCTCCTCCAATTAATGGAAGGCTTATATACCTTAGTATTAGTTTGAGTGATTTTAGTTAATTAAGTCTCATCATACATGGTTAGCATATATTGGTATGCATCCTATATCTATCACATAAATATAAGCATACAAATATGGCATAGTTATGGACTTTACTACATTGATCTTTCCAAGCCAAAAGGGAAATCAAAAGGTCATAACTAGGTAATATGCATGATTCAAACAAGTAAAACTAATTACATTATCTTCAATCTTGTTGGATCTCTATTCGGCCTATCTTGCTCCTTGATAGTGGTCTTCATTTTTATCTCTAATTCTAATCTAAGTAATCTAATTAAATATTACAATTTGAAAAAGAAATACAAAGCAAAAACAAGTGGCCAGGATATGAAAGTCCACATTGGGTCGAAACATGCATTATGTTCAATCACATTGGGCCTTATCCATAACTATCCATCATGCCAATCATACACCCTTATATGTACTTCTAATGCATAAAGTAAAACCATATAATTGAATACAAACTATGTTTCAACTCTTGAAACTTACTTTTGAGTTATTTTTGTAATGTGAACAAATTAGGAAACTTTTCCGTTTTGGAAACTTTCCATATTAGGAAACCTTTTTGCATTCATGTGTTCTTGTATTAATTATCAATCCCATTGATTATTAATTGATTATTTATTTAATTAATCACATTAAATAATTAAAGAATCAATTTTAGGGTTGAAACAATGGGTAGGCCAAAACCTACAATTTAAACCCTAAAAGTGTGTTTAAACACAAACTAGTTTTGTGTCTTTTGGACCATTTGGGCCTTTTGGAATGAGCCAAGCCTACTATAACCCTTAAAATCCATTAATAAAGTTAATTAAAGTATACAATATTTAATTTAAATCAGTTATTTAGGCCCATCAAGTCATTCACTAATTTAAATCAAACCCATAACCATAATTAAGCCCACTAAGTGACTTTGATGAATTAAAATTAATCCAATTAATTAAAGGCCCATTTTCATTAATCAAATTCATTAAAAAAACATTAATATATCAAATATATCATATTTATAAGATTAAAAATCATTCTAAATATTAAATTACCAAGAACACACTAAGAACACAAGAAGAACACCAATTTATCAAACTTTTCGATTAAACTAGTTTTCATGCAAAACTTGTTCAATTTTAATTTTGTTTGATCCTATGGCTTAATATCACATATTAAACACATAAATTATCATCAAAATAATTTTAAAGTGGTTCAATAAAAATTTAATTTAGAACAGCCCCTAAACTTTTATTGAAAAATAAAATTCCTCACGCCAAAAAGAATGATTCTTTTCTCAAAAGAAGAATGATTCTTTTCTCAAAAGAATCATTTTATTTTTCATTTTATATATTTGATCACATACATCCAGAAATTAATATTTCTCATTCATTAAAAATCAAATTTGATATTTTAAAGTTCATGAAATAAATAACTAAAAAATAATAACTATTCTGCAAAAAAAAAATATAGAATTATAGATTCAAAACCTGTCTCTGATACCATGTTTGGAATTAATCGGTTACATACATACATGTATAAGTGAAATTTAAATTTTTTAACTAATATATCGGATCTTACCATGAATTTACAATATAAATATTAATGAGAATAAGAAAAATCACCATTGACTTTTGTTGAATAGTTGATTTTCCTTCTCACCAGGTTATCGCAAACCATAGTGTCCAAATTTGAACACCTCCAATTGTAATCCACACTAGAGAAGGATCAAATGAACCAATGAATGATGGAATCACAAGGTTGGCCGAATTCCCCTTGATGCTAGCAAGGGAATAACGGCTAGTGTTTTTGGAAGAGATAGAATTTGTTTTCTCTTAAAATTTCACTTAACCCTAAAATCCCTTTAACTTGGATTTTTATAGCTAGGTTAAAAATCTAACTTCATAAAAGGATTGGGATCTTTAAAATTTTTGGAGAAATATTAAATGGGTTTATGGAATTATTAATAATTTATTTGGGCTCAATTAAATCCAATTTAAGTCCTTTCGTAAAGGACTATGCACAAAATCCATAAACTAGGCCCTTTATGCATATACTTGGATTTAATCATCCAAATTAATTTCAAATCCATTGAAATTAAATATGTAGGCTCCGTAATACTTATGAAATATATTTAATTTATTTTAGCTCAAGAATTAGGCCTCTAAGGCCTTCTATATGGAGTTGGCGTGGAACCCATCCTCTGGTGGGTTTCTACGCCAAAACCAAATCTCTGGGCCTCTTAAATTTCTCTAATGGATCTATTAATTATTATATCAACCCTATAACACTTATAGTCCAATAATAATTAATTATGGATACAATATTTTAATTAGGTCCATTTTGCATAACATTTCTGAAAAAGTTCTGTGAATATTTCTACTTGATCATAATTAATTGAACTCTTTAATTAATTATTCTTTTATACATTTCTCTTCTCCTATAATAATATCAAATATTATTATCCTTCTCATTTTACCATTTTATCCATTACTCTATATGTGTGTGACCTATTGGATTCCTGTCCATATTAGCAGTATAATATATAATTATTAGTTCTAATCAAAACTCATGATTTAAACTTTTTTTAATCATTATATCAATCCCTTATTGATATTTATGATACACTATTATACAAATCATGAGCTGCCTCTAGCTAGGCATCATGACTACCCAAATGTTAGGAAAGTCAAGTGGTTTGACTATACCCTTTCATAGAAATAGTTACCGTGCAATTACTCCTTTAACCACTCTTATCTCAATTAGATTCTGAATATGGATTTCTATCAACTCATATAAATCTAATTATATATGTTCGATTAATTTAACAATTGTTCCCCAAATGCCCTTTATGGATCCCTATCCATCTTCGCATATTACTCTGGCCAGAGATTCTCTGAAAAAGGTAATTATAGAGTCATACGAGATAACTTCCCTTATTAAATCTAGGATGGTGAATCCTTTATCAATTACTCAACTATCTTCAAGTAGTTCATGATATACCCAACCTCTTAACTATTTTCACCCCCAGTTGGAAGTAATTAGTAATGGAGTCAAAGTATATCACTTGCTACTAAAGATAACCTTGGGGATCTCAAGTCTAAGGATACTTGCACAATCGCTATGTAGAGAGTCCTCACTGACATAGATTTAATATCTATATGAGGATTTTCTTTGCAGGTCTCCAATGTACTTGTTCTTCAAACAAGCATCCATATGTTAGCTTTGATCATCTTCCATAATCACAATTATAAGAACCAATGCTTGAACTATTCAAGAAGCATAACATATGCTAGTCTGTCCGAATTAACAATATTCTATCTTGTTAATTCTATGACTAAGGATACTTAGATATTATCACATTTGCATGCAATAGACATGTCATATCATGAACACTTTCATGATTTCCTTTGCATTGTGTTTATAACATCTAAGACTTCATTTATTAATTTAAGATATACAAAGTCATGTATTTAAACATAGCATTAATAAATGAATGATGCCTTTTATTAAGAATATGAATTCATACATATGAAATACATCCCTTTGACATGGGCTCTAGGGCATAACCTCTAACAAATAGAGTATGCAAAGATTATTTCAATTCGGTGCTTTGGAAAGAGTTTTATGTGTTCAGATGAGGTTTTCTATATCAAAAATTGTTATGATGAGAAGTTAAGTTTCATTCAGATGCTCTATATACCTATGGGTGATTCCTTAATAGGTGTGGATTGCTAACTAAATATTTTATATAGGATGGGGCAAGTTATGTATAGTACATTAAAGTATGCATTTGCATTTCATTGCATAGATGACATAATCATTTTTCCATATCACAACACTAAACATCATTTGACAAGATATGGAAAGCATCATATTATATATGTAGTCCCAGCTGGAAAGGAAAAACTAATAGGAGATATAATGAGCATAATAGTAATTTGATAGAAAGAAAAAAATATTGCTATTATAAAGAGATAATGTTAGATAGAACTTATGTGTGAAGGCATAAAGAAAATAAAAGATGATAGAATAGGAGAAGTTGGATAAGATGGTTTTGCTCAGAGTTTGATTGCAGTGAAAGCAAAGCTATGGTAATGTTAGTAGGGAGGACAATAAAGATTATAGGATTGAATTTTGAGGACCAAATTTTTTAAGAGGGAAATAATTGTAAGACCCTAACTTTGATCTTAGTAGTAATTGAGTGATTAAAATATTTTATTTTATTTATTAATGTTTAATTAAACATGGGAAATTAGTAATTGAGTTAAATAGGACAAAGTGGTAACTTTACATTAATTTATTATATGAATTATATAACACAATAATTTAATATGGTTAAATTAAAATAAGGAAAGTAAGTTTGTGTGTTATTATATAAAGAAGGAGTTCATAGGGTCAAATTTATTAGAGCAAAAAAAAAAGGCACTTAATGAAAAACAAAGATTGGACCTAGGGGTGGTTATTGAAGGAATGGAATTGAAGAGCACAATTTTCTAACATGCAAAGAAATAGAGGATCTTAAGAACACTTTGCCCACTAATTGATATTTTAATTCTTGCATGAACGAGTGAGAAGGTTAACTATTGGATCTTAGTAAAGAGGGGGATGACAATGCAAGAGAAAGAAAAATCAAATTTCTTTCATTCTTTTATCCTCCCTCAAAGCTTTATAAATCTCTCTCAAATATCCACTTAAATCTCTCTTTTGAATTATTAATGCAAGGATTTTAAAGTTGATATTGTTAAGGTTATATTTTCCTCAATTTCTCTCCATAATCTTCTTCTTCTTTTAGAGGGTTTTGATTTGGGTAAATTCTGGAAATTTATGTATAATATCCCTTGTAAAAGGAAAAAAAAGAGTAGAAAGAGAAAAAAAAAGTAGGTGAACAAAAAGTGAAGGAAGCTTATTGTGAAATTTAGCCAATTTGAGGTTTTTAATAGTAAATTATGTCCTACATGTGTAATTATATGAACTTAATTGTGTTAAATTAGTTGTTATATTGGCTGGGTGGGTTGTGATCATGATGTTGTTGATGGTATTAAATGTGAGTGAAAGAAAGATTGAATAATTGTTGCAACTGTGTTTATTCATCTTGAAACTATTTTTGTATTTTATGAATATCTTAAGTTTTATAACTTTAATTTGAGTAATTCTAGCTTCTAGTTACACCTAAGACATGCACCTACAATTTTGTAGAAGAAATCTAAGGTTGATTCTATCTCTAAGTGGTTTTAATTTTAACTTGAATTTTGAATTGTATTGCTGCATAGTTGTAGTGGGCAGGTTGTAGTTTTTTGGTTATAATTCTTTGTAGAGAAGTTTTAATGCTATGAGGTAAAATCTTTAATAAAATAGACTTAAAGGAGCACAATTTGCATGAAGGAATGTTGGCTTAATTTTGTACCCATTTTCTTTTACAATTTTTCTAATTTGTAATAAAATATGGTTTTGGTAATTTTAACTATTGTTTAGTACCAATGAACAAGTGATAAAATTTTGGACATACCTAATAGAATAGAAGTCAAAATGCTATGGGACAAAATTATGGTTGAACTACACTTATAGTAGTACAACCCTCATGCATAGGTGTTAGCTTAATTTCGTACCTATTTTACTCCATAAATTTTTTAAAAGTGGTTATTCAAATTGTTTTTGAAAGAAATGTACTCTTAGATATTTTGTGATGGTTAGGTTATAACTTCTAATCTAACTATCCAAATTGTGTGGTTTTTGAAATATAAGAAACTAGAGACATGAATCATTATTTTTCAAGAAGACCAATTTGCATAATTAAGTAATTTTATTATGGAAAAATTATGATGCAAAATAGACTTGGAAATCTACCTACATATTCTAATATCTATAACCTTATTCTTTGATGTCTAAATAAATTTTAAGTATTAATATGATTTTTACAGAAATTTGATCATAAAATGAGGTTGTTGCTTGTTGTATAATTATAGGTAATTAATAATGGAATTATTAATTTATGCAAGCCTATGGGTGTTACATGATATTTGTATATGACTAAGAGGCATGATAATGCCGTAAAGTAAAGCCACATGCATATGTGAATTAAGGTAACATGCTATGCAACAAGCCATGATCAAGCATATGGGTAATTACTCATTTGAATGGATATAAAGATGTTACATGCTATCATGTGAAGGTTAGTGATTACAGTATTATGTAATTATGGTTACTTGTATTAATACTTGAAATTAATTATACTTGTATATATATGAGATTGTGTATCATTGTATATGATAGTTTATAAGTAAGACTATACTATGAAGTTCAAGCATGAAATGATAATTGGAAATGTATATGAATACCTTTAATGCCTACAAATAGAGTTCAATCATGGATAAATAGGTGCCTATGAGGATTAAGTGGCAGCTGCTTTGGCCCTATTTGGGGTCATAAATGGTCCTATTTGGATCATAAACAATCTTGTTTGGATTGCAGCCTACTCCATTTGGGTTTACTTGATTGGTAAATAGTATATGTTTGTCCCCATTTAGGTTTACCATTGTTCCTATTTAGAACTATTGTTCAATCTTTTTTGGATCTACAGAAAATTAATACCTACGTTTATTTACATGATTAATACCTTTTGGTCTCTATCATTCCTATTATCCACTCTTGAAACTTAAGTAGGATAATAATTAATTAAGGTTTTGAATAAAAGGTATAAATGCTCTGATGCTAACTATGAATTATACGATTATCTTAGTTACTATAATTATATTAAAGTACATATGCACTATTCCTTTCAATATATTTTATGAGTTATACATGTTTAGATATTTGTGGAACCTTGCTATGTTATTGATAATATTATTTCATTTTCATTATAATCCTCTTTTATATGTATTGCTTGATGTGTATTGTTAATGACAGCTGTTAGTGGTTGTTTATTATTATTTTATTCCCTACAAAGCTTTATAGATTAGCACAAGTTGTTTATCCGTGTAGTTTTGGCAGTGTAGGCTTTGCTCAGAGACATTTTTTGCAATGGAAAGGTCAACACTAGTCTTAAGAAGTTATATAGGTTGTTTTAGATTAAATTTTGTATACCACTGCACTAAAAGTTATATGTATTTAATGTGGACATGTATGTGGCTTGTTTTTGTAATTAATAGTATAAGTACGCATGTATAGGCTATAATATCCTATAGAGAGAATATGGTATATATGCTATTATATAGAGCGGTCAAATATGAAAATAATGCTAGTAATGACAAATATGGATTTGACATATGGCATTTGATGAGTTCTAGAATCATGGTAACTTATATGATAATCATTATTAGGTTAAAATAGTAGAGCAATGCATGAGTAATGAGCATAATTGACATTAATGATCGATTATTATTTATGGGTGTTAGAGTTTTTGCAACTAGGAGTTTAAGAAACATGCATGTATAGAATGTGAATTGTGCTGGCCTAATGCAGATGCCCCTATTTTATTATAGATAATTGATCATGGAAGGGTTCATGGAAGCGACAAACAAAACTGCTAAAAGCAATTTGCCAGCATGAGCAAGCCCTTCCAATCCGAAACCTCATCCTCGATAACCGGTGTCTAGCAAGTATAATAGATTAGCTACCAACATAAGGAAATAAGATTAAGACCCTAAATATCATACCTAGGGGAACATGGGTTGCTAAGTAATATATCTTTAAGTGAGTTGAATTATTTTGAGATTATCCCCAAGTTTTTGAATTAAAGGCAAGAACTAAAGTAAATTAAAAATTAAACAAAATAAAAACTAAGATTAGACTAACATTAATTAACACTTATGCTAAATGAACTACCCATAACTTCCATTGCATTGATTCAAATTAAAAGTAACGCAAATGATTATGGAAAACCGTTAATAAAACAAGATATTTTAGTTAAGAATATCATTCTAAGAATTAAACCTTTCTTATTAGGAATAATTCAACACTTAGCATAAAGATCCATTTTTAAACACCAAAACATCCATTAAACACTTTTTCAAGCAAACTTAACTTTAATCTATTCTTAGTTCAACTTTTCTTAGCCTTAATCCACTCTTACAAACACACAATTACCTTAAATTTAGAATATAATCGTGCATCAATGCTAATGTATTAATCTAAGAACATGCATATTATAGGTCATACTTGAAATCAATCATCAACCATTTACCAAATAGGTTAATTATTAACTTAATAATAACCAAAGACAAGAATTTGCTCAATAACTAAGAAATAATCAAACTTACATTGAATTAAAGCATAAACTAAGTCATTATAATAACAATATAAGGGTTCAAGTTTCCTTCAGTAGAAGAGAAGAAAATTACTTACCAAACATTGAGGCATTTTGTCAAACACCTTGTATGTATAACTTAGCAAAGCTAAATTGTATGCAACTTGAACTCCAAATTAAGCTAACAAAGAATATAAGTTAAATGCATATACTCAACAAACTCAATGAAAATAGAATACAAAAGAAACAATAAATAAAGCTTAAATATGCACTCTTACCAAGTCTAATGTTAAAGAATGAAATCCAATTTCCAATCAAAATAAGCAACCTAACATGATAATTCAAAAACTAAAGTAATAGTAGGCACTTTCTTGAATGAAATAAAATAAGAAAAGATGAAAACAATTGACTTAAAATTAGATGCCTTGAGTGAACAATGGATGAGTGAGTGAAATTTTGCGTCACTGGTAGGAGAGTTTAGGTGAGTGACAAATAGCACTTTGGTGAGTGCTTAGTTGCTGGAAACAAAGCTCACTTGAAGGCCAATTACGAGACATCAAATACTCAAGAGAGTGGAAATTTACTTAGGAGAGTGGATAAGCACTTGGGTGAGTGTTGGGTGAGTCGTGAGGTTACTCGGGTGAGTGAAGACCTACTAAACTAAAGCTAACTTGAAAGGTATTTAAAGAGACATCAAACACTAAGGTGAGTTTGTTTTTACACGGATGAGTGAAATTGCACTCGAGTGAATGGAAATGCACTCGTGTGAATGGTAAGGCTACTTGGGTGAGTGTTGGCTAAGTGGTGAGGCTACTTGGGTGAGTGTAGGGTGAGTGACTTAGGCCCTCAAGTGAGGGGTTTTCCCCCTGGGTTAGGGGCTAGCTGCGGGAATTCAAGGCCAAATAACTAAAACCCAATTTTCATGCATTTTTAAGCTTAAAAACTCTAAAATAACTTAATCCTCATTTGGTTTACTTATTCCCATTCTCAATTACATTCACCGTTACTAATATACTCCACCCATAACTCACTCTATTTACTCAATCAACTTTCAATCAATAACATGCATATTATAATTGAAAACATATATACTTGTCAACTTTAATTTGAAAATCACTCTAGACTTAAAACATGAATAACTCTCCCTTTAATTAATAAATCATCAACATAAAAATGAAGCAAACTCACACATAAACAAAGAAAATAAACTAAAGAAGTACTCAAACAAATCAAAGTAAATTCAATAGTTTAGTATATTTTCCCTAGAAAATAAGGATTATTAATAGATGGCACATAAGAAATTGGTGAATGTGTATGCAAAAGCTTTACCATTTTGTGAATTCGATGTGATACTAGGCTTGGATTGATTAACTAAACACTATGGGATAGTGAATTGTAAGGCAAGGAAAATATAGCTTAAAGATGCAGAGCAAAAAGGGAATAACAGTCCAGGTATTAGATCAAAACCTCTAACATATGTCATATTGGCTATGTAAGCTAGATGTTTCTTTGGAAATGGTGCGAAGGATTCTTAGACTTAGTGCTTGATTCCAAGAGAGAGAAAGTAAATCTTTAAGACATACTGATGGTCAATGAATTTCCTAATGTACTTCCAGATGAACTACCTGGTCTTCCACCTAAAAAAGAAGTGGAACTGTCCATAGAAACTTTACCAGCAATCGCTCCCTTCTCCATGGCACTGTACAAGATGGCACCATCAAAACTAAAGGAGTTAAAAGTTTAACTAAAAGAGCTACTAGATAAGGGATTTATCAGGCCTAGTGGGTTCCCTTAGGGTGCACAGGTGTTATTCATCAAAAAGAAAAATGGCACCTTAAGAATGTGTATCGATTATAGATAGCTCAACAAGGTGATAGTGAATAATAAATATCCCCTACCATGGATTGAAGATTTGTTAAATAAATTAAAAGGTGCTGGGGTGTTTTCTAATATTGACTTATGATTGGGATATTACCAACTTCAAGTGAAGGATGAAGACATCCTAAAAATTGCTTTTAAAACTTGGTATAGCCATTATGAATTCTAGCTTAGGCCTTTTTGGTTAACTAATGCCTTAACAACTTTCATGGATTTGATGCATATGGTATTTAAACCCTATTTAGACTAGTTTGTAGTAGTGTTTATTAATGGAATACTAGTCTACTCTTGAAATGAAGTAGAACATTTGGGAATTATATTTCAGACCTTCTGAGAGAAATAACTATATGCTAAAGTGAGCAAATGTGAATTTTGGCTGAAGAAGGTTTCCTTTCTTGGGCATATTATATCATTAGAAGGCATTCGGGTGGATCTTAAAAAGGTGGAAGCCATTATCAATTGGAAGTTGCCCTAAAATGTATCGAAAGGGAGGAGTTTTCTAGGCCTGCTGGATATTATGTTGCTTTGTGAAAGGATATTTAGTGATCACTTCCCCAATTACAAAGTTACTTTGGAAGGATGTTAAGTTTGAATGGACTGATAAATTTAAGTGAGTTTTAACCAACTGAAAAGGATACTGATAGAAGCCCTAGTTCTTACTCAGCCGACATCTGAAAAAGAATATTCTATGTACAGTGATTCCTCCAAGAACGGATTAGGTTATATGTTGGTGTAAGATGGTAAATTTATGGCTTATGCATCAAGGCAATTGAAGCTTCATGAGTAAAACTATCCTACACATGACTTGGAGTTAGCGGTTGTAGTCTTTGCTTTGATGATATGGTGCCACTACTTGTATGAAGAAAGATGCAAAATTTATACAGATCACAAAAGCCTCAAGTATTTCCTTACGCCAAAAGACTTCAACTTGAGACCGTATAGGTAGTTGGAATTATTCAAAGATTATGATTGTATAATTGAGTATCATCTAGTTAAAGCAAATGTGGTGGGGGAAGCCTTAAGCTAAAAAATGGTGGCATCATTATTATTGAAATAATGTAAATGGAGATTTGCACCAAATGGAGCGTTAATAGCTTAACTAAAAGCCCGACCCAATATGAAATAGACAATAATCAATGCTCCAAAAGCTGATGAAAAATTATAGTGGATAGTGCAATCAATACATGAAGGAGGCCTATCGAAGTACTCAATAAAAGAAGATTGAGGCATATATAATTGAAACAATCTATGTGTGCCGGATGATAAAAAGTTAAAGAAGACCTTACTATAAGAAGCGCACAACATATTTTTTACATACAACCCAGAGGTAACAAGATGTATCAAGACTTAAGGTAGTTTTACTAGTGGCTAGGAATGAAAAGAGACATGGTTAAGTATGTTTCTAAGTGCCTGACTGGCTAATAAGTGAAAGTAAAAGACAAATTTCCTTTTGCTTTGTTGAATCCCATTCCAATTCCATATTGGAAATGGGAAAATATTAGTATGTATTTTGTCATAGGGTTTCCTCTCACTCAAAGAATACATGACATTGTATAGGTAATGGTCGATAGGCTAACTAAGATAGCTCATTTCATACAAATTCGATTGGATTATTGATGTGAAGACCCAAAGCTTAAGAACCCAAAACCTCTAAAACACAAAATATATTTTGAACATGAACAAGAATTAAATCCCCAACCCTATTAAACCCCTAATCAATACATAAAATGAAACATAAATAATTAGGTTGATTTCTACACAAGAACAGAATTGGCAATAAAGTAAATACCTTTGATAAGAAATCTAAGTTCTTGATGCAAAAGAAGAAGACAAGCAATCCTCCCCTTGAAGAATTTGGCCAAGCGAAAGATAAAACTCTCAATTTAAAAAAACTTAATCATATATATAAAATCTCCCATACAATAAGTTTAATGTGGTATTTATAGCCACTTAAAGAAAATCCTAATTGAATAACTATTAGGTCAAAATTCCCATTCCCATTCCCATTAGGATTGACAATTAAACCTAATAAGACCAAATGAATGGGCCTTTCTACAAAATAAATTAAGGCCAAAATATGTCAACCTTTTATCATCCCACCCTCTTCTATGAGCACGATGATAGCCGCATGCACGATAGAAATCGATATGCTTAAATTGATCTTTCCATGTTAACCAGCCCCCTATGCACGCATCATAGCCTCCTTCTTAAGAAGAGATTCATCCTCGAATCTTTGTCTTGTTCAAAGTAGGAATTAAAGCTTAAGGAATAAACTCATCTTCATAAATGATCTTATGAATAGGTGGAATAATATAAATGCTTCTTCAAAAAAGAATTCATCATGTTCCTACAATTTAACAAAGAAAATAGGCAAAATATAGTTAGGCAGTACATCCTTGTGAATATGATTATGTTTTCCTTTATTTTTCATATGGTATTTAGCCTCCTTAAGCAATTGAGTAACAACTGTAACATGTTGATCTTTGAACCAACTTAAGAAATCTTCTTCATTTTCACTCAAACAATCAACATCATCTCTACTTTCAATTATTTCTCCATCACTCACAACATCATCATCAAATAAATCTATAACATCCCCTTCAGCTTCACAAATAACTTCTTCTATGATAATTTCTTCTTCCTTTCTTTTCTCCTTTTGCTTACACGTTCAACTCAGTTGTCTGAAAAGTTTTTTAAAATAAAATTTTAATCTTTAAGGTCTTGCCTTAACAACTTCATATATTCCTTGAACTCGTTTCATTCTTTTTTATTTGAATGTTGATTTGACTTGTAATAAGACAACCTCAAAATCACTCATGTTTATCTTTCAAAATTTGGCTTTTATTCTCATTTGATCTCACACACTTAAGCCTTTTACCACTTAAGCTTGTTGTCCTCAATTGTAGTTTAGAACTCAATTTCTAATCAAAATAATTCACAATAACAAATATAACAAAAAATACAATGAATGAAGCATATCCTTAAGAATGTACTTAAAGATAAATTTTCTCACATTTTTGCATTTTACACTAGTGCAAAGGGGGAATATCTACATTATTTGAGCCAATTGTCGCTTGACTGTTATTTTTGGCTTGCACACCCATGTAAGTCAGGGAATCTTCTTTTTCATATCCAATTTGGCAAGTTAACTGAAGCATTCTAATTGCATGCCCATGCAAGTGGAAAGTAAACCAACTTTTCAAAATTGACTTGACAAGTTGGCTGACCTTTTGGCCTACACACCTATGCAAGCTTACTTATATGTAGTCCATTCGTAGAGCAAAAATGGGGCAGAGATCAATTTTGAATGGTTCATTCCAAAAGTTCTTATTTGGATTGTAGTGATTGGATTTTAAAGCTATAGTTTAACTGCTTTAATGCATAAAAATATATAGAATACGACACTGAATGGTTTGTTTGACAATGTATATAAAAGATAATATAAAAAAGTCTCTTCTATGGCACCCTTAACCACCAGATATACATAATCACCATTATAGATAACAATCCTACGATAATCAAATAAAGGCATATCAAACTTCTTAACCAACATAATACTCTAAAAATAATAATAGAACATTTACGAATAAAATTAACACAATTAAGAAACCAAAATGAGTGTTACCCACTTTAGTCGTTCTATTATTTGCTGGTCAAGCCACTACAACTATCAACCCAGAAATGAAGCCTATCCTAATACCTACTTGGATAAGAAAATCCATGCTAAGCTAGAAAGCTTAGTGGGGAACAACATATTCTATAGATAACCTCTTACCAAGATTCATCAATTATACAAGCATGAAACTTTACACGATAATTATATATGTTTGCCAAATCAATAGTAGATTATACTGATATAATACTCTTTAAGTGAACTCTTTTTGGTTCTACAACCTTACAATTAATCCAGCAATGATTAAACCATAAAAGATATTGTTTGGCATGATTTCTTCATTCATATCACATAGCTCAAATTTTAAGGTGCATTCTATAGTCATAATCATATTCATAATCATGTAGTAATAAAGACTACCTTAGCATGGTAAACTATATGCCACTTAATGCCATATTATACAATATAATATACAATTATCTATAATAAAGTCATATGCATATACACAAGTATAGATGGATATATAAGAGATTTAGAATTTAGCATGTGAATCCAGGAAACAATATGATTATTGAGGATGGATTCTGTAATGTACAATTTTATACTCAGGATTTATAGATCCAAATGCATATGTAACATTATAATATTACATACTTAACATATTATAGCCTTTACTTTAATATCCATTTCTTACTCGCAAGTGAATAATACTTATGCCAAACAGTTTCCAAACTACCAAGTTTCTTATCTTTTAATTTAATAGAATGACTTCTTTTATCTTGCATTGAGCCTGCATACTTCTATAAAAGTGGATAATGGGTTAACAATTGTACCCAAAGCTACCATAACACACTCGAAGGTATGATATCAGAATAGATTTAAAGATATGAAATCAATATGTACATGAAAGTACTAGAACACACTCGAAGGTATGAAATCAGAACATATCTGAAGATACCAGAACATACCTTAAGGTATGAAATCAGAAGACCCATCAGTTTTAAACAATAATAGCCAATGCAACTAACCCTTATAGGCATTCCTTTCTACCCATAACCTAGATATAGATGCAAGCGAGAAACCTCTTTAAATTATCAATCCATAGTTCACTATGTTATTCAATAAATGATTGTCACTTTGTAGCAATAACTTAGTGTCATGCAATACTTGCTCAATATTCAATATTCTAAAAAATGGATGCTATTAACATCATAGAGTATGAGCAATATATAGTTCTAATCAAATCCAAGGGCATATATATATATATATATATATATATACATATATATATAAATATATATGTATATATACATATATATTTATATATATTTATATATATATATGTATATATACATATATATATATGTATATGTACATATATATTTATGTACATATATATTTATATATATATGTATATAATATATATGTATATATACATATATATATATATGTGTGTATACACACACACACACACACACACACACTCATGGCATATCACTTATTTGATATGTTCCTTAAGTTTCTTAATTCAATCAATGCTAGCATATTCATCCATTTGCAGATTATCATATGACAACTAATATGGTTTTAAAATCACAAATTGACAATACTTATATTTTTCATAATGGTTCATGCATTACTACAAGGTTTTCATAGGAATCAGATCATATATATACTCATGTAAACCATGGGTGCATGAAACAGCAACTAATCATGCCATCATTCTGGAAGAACATACCTTCATGGTTCATCATAGCCATTATCCCTGCTTTATTATACCCAATTTACTTATCATATGCATAAAATGAACAAATATATCAGATATTTGTGTTCAGTGCATCACAAATGATGAAGACATTTTAAATCGGAGATCAATGACTACCTATACCATTTCATATGGTCCTAGAATTTACACATGCATACATGTTCATTATAGAGATCACAGATCTAGATGTATGATCTTAAAACACTCATATACCAAGCAAACATATGTAAAAGCATAACATTTAATCGATGGTTCATTATGTTACCACAAGAGCATACACATACCACTATATCTACTTCATTTATAATAGTGATATTCATTAGACTTTAAGGTATTCCATTCTTTACAGAATTGTATCATATTTATAATAATATCTTGCCACTATACTAACTACACTTTCACTTCATATTATAATGCCATAATTCTCATTATGGTCATAATTATATAACTTTAAATATTAATGCATTACATTTATTTTTATGTTATTTCATTTATTATGTGTACACTTCATCATTACACATGGCTAGACATACAAAGATTCATTAATACCTATAATAATGTAACAAAAATATCATATTATAATTTTCATGGTTAAAATATACTTGGTCATGTACATTATCTAATTGAGGTGGTAAAAATAATGTATAACCTTTTTTTCTTATGTATTGACCTAGGCTCCTTATGCATCTACAAACCTTCATGCATTTATTTATATCCTTTTACTTTCTCATAGCCCATATACTTTTCATGTCTTCATAATCCTTTAATTTTATGTTCAATAAGTCTTAAGTAAGTTTAAAAAAGTTTAAATAGATAATCGAAGAGCTAAAATGCATGTTTGTATCATGTACTAAGTACCTCAATTTATATAGAAGACTTTGACTCGGTGGGTAAAAAGGTCACTCTACCGAGTGGTTTGCTACATTATATAGTGGGTAGCTTTTTGGTGGAGTTGAAGGGTCACTCTATTAAGTGGGTTGCTACTCGTTGAGTGGAAAAGTCACTCCACTGAGTGGACCATTGAGCAGCAATTCTCTCTGACTTTCTATCAACTATTTCACCTAGTAAATTAGGTTTCTAGGTTAAATGGTCTTCTACAAAGTTATTTCTATATATTTTTAGTTTCTATAAAATAAAAAATCATCTCCTTCTTTCTCCCAAATCTTGAGATATTGAAGAAATACTACATGTTGTTTTCAATGATAGGGCAGCGGATATAGTAAGAATTTTAACTTGATTTTTAGTAACTTACATAGGGATTTAGTCTTAGAATTCTTCATATTAAATATATTTACATGAGTCCAGTTTCTAACCCAACTAGAATCACTTAATTTCAATCTCTATAACTCAAGTTATAGGTAAAACAATGCCACTAGGTTTAGTGAAACCTATAATGAATTCTCACTATGTTAGAGTTGACTTTTCTAGTTCAGCTTTCAAGCATCCTTGAGCTTAGTTTCCATTACAATAACTCATCCTAGGATAAAATATATCATTATCAATGTCACATACAGAAGAATACACATTCAAATTCATGAGAAATTCCCATACCTGAGATTAAAGCCTCAAATCCTCCTTCAAAACTCTTATTCTAGCTCTTTAACTTTTGATTTCTTTCATCCCCTAAACATGGTAGATAATAAGTATGATTATGATCTCCTTAAATCTTTAATTCTAGAAATCATATCCGAAATGAAGGGAAGAAAGGTTGCAAGAGAGGAGGAAACATTACCCTTTAGAACACCAACTCATCATAAATTTAAGCCATCCTTTTCTCAACTTGAAACTAGAAAGAGAGAGAGAAAGAAAGAGAGGATGAGGTTACATCTCCCTCCTAAGAACCAATCTCCACCACACAAAAAAGAAATCCCTCCTCTAAAAAGCTTTTAAAGGAGAAGATAGTGGGATAAATATCTCACTAATGGAAATTCCAAAGCTACCTTTATTCAATTTAACCCCATTAACTTATAATTCTTATAGTTTAATCCTAAACTTCTAATTTACTTCAATTGTATCCTTTCTTATAATCATAACTTAACCATACCTATAATACATATATGTTACAATTACCAAAATACCCCTCATGGGAATTTGACTTTAATAATGCAAAAGAATCGAATTTCACCTTATTTAACCATAATCCAATTAGGGTCAATGTTGAGGCCTCATATCTTTCTTTTGATGCTTTTATATTATAAGATTTCCATGTTTTTATTTAAATGTTATAGGTTTATTTTTTGCTCGAGTTATAGTAGTTTCTTTAATTTTATTGTCTCTACTTAGATTTTGGTTGCGAAACCATTTTGTTTTCTATTTCATTTAAAAAGTTATTTCTTTAAAAATTATTTTTTAGTATTTAGAGGAAGATTTGTATTCCTTATGAATCTCCTCGTTAACTAAGGCATTACTTTAAAAAAGGAAGAAAACTCACTCACTTGATAGCGTGTACAGTTGTGCATCATCTGATGCACACCCATGCCACTTGATGCATGACAAAATTGTGATTTTATTTTAAAATAATTGAGTTAATTGTATGTCACTCAATGCATTCCTTAACATAAGCTTTAAATTTATTTTCTTTTCTTTTTGACTGCCTACTCTATTTTATTTTATTTTATTCCATTATTATTATTATTATTATTTTATTATTATTATTTTATTATGAATGATCCTCTCAAAAGTGCAACAGGCCAACGCTCAAGGTAAGTCTCCATCTCTCTTCTTTTATTACAATATAGTGTTTTATGACAATTAAAAGAAGATGCCATAAAAAAAATTTATATTACATAATTTGGGTTTTCATTGATAAAAATAGACAAATATCTTATTTCATACCCTAAAACTCACATGTAATTATTAGCTTTTAATGATGTAAAATATTTTATATATAATTAAATAACATAGGATGTTTCTTATCAAAACTTAGACTAGTAAGTCCCTATCCTTTAAAGCTCATGAAACACTTCTTCAGAAAATTGGCATGCAAAAACCAACATCATCACCAAAAAGGGATCATATTGAACTGCACCATTTATAGATGTCTAATTAGTGGGTGATTTTATATTTATACCATGATTTACCACTTTCATTGCATCGGTATGCCTTTTATTTATTATACTATGATCTTGCATGTAAGAAAAGAGATAACATAATTAATTTGAAAACCATTATATCACATGTATAACTAAGTTTGAAGTTGTAAATGCTTTTTGGGTTTTGGCCTTATAAGGTTAGAACACCATTTCTCATTATTCTATTTGGCAGTGACTCCTCATATTAGCTTTATGTTGCCCAACAAAGACACCACTCAATAATAAATTGACAATAATGGGATAGGGATACCTAAAGACACTATCTCATGCCTTCTTAAGGCCTGAGACTTGGCAAATAAAGTTAGATTCCTTTACCATCATGAAGTGACCAATATGCTCAAGTATAAAAACTTTAACATATTCAAGTCCTAAAAGTGGGATAAAGTTTCTAAGGTAAAGGTGATGTGATCCATGACCTAGAAATTACTTAGGGAAATGAAAATAAGTCTTAACTTTGTTCCTTAATGAACAAAAGGAAAAAGGTTTCCACATGTCATAGAAATCTCTTAGTTTCGAGGGAAGCTCGATTAAAAGGATGCCTATGTACATCAAAGACGTTCAATGTATGGATACTTAATAGTAGGTGCAAATCTATTACTACAATGCTAGATGAAATAGGAAGGCAAGTTATGCAGCGGTTATGGAAGAAGAGAATGAAGTTTGATACTAAGTGGATTTTATTAGGAGTGTACTTTAGAGCCCATATTGATTAGGGATCTTTTTTCTTGCATATAAACTCATTATCATTTATGCAAAGGCATCATTCAATTATTAATATTATATTTTGATTACATTTTATTTGATTTGGTATCTTAAAATAATAAATAAAGTCCTTGGAATTATAAACACAGTACAAAGGCAATCATGAAAAAGTTCAAGATGTGAAATGCCTATTGCATATAAATGTGTTGATATCTAAATATTCTTAATAATAGTATTGGCAAGATAGGATATTGTTAATATAGATGGACTAGCACATGTTATGCATCTTGAAATGTTAAAGCACTAGCTCTTATAGTTGTGATCATAGAGATGATCAGAGCTAACATATGGATGCTTATTAAAAGAATAAGTACACTATAGACTTGCAAAGAGAATCCTGACATGGATATTAAATCTATATCAGTATGGAATATCTTCATAGCAATGGCATAAGTATCCTCAGACCTAAGATCACCACAGTTATCTTAAGTAGTGAGTGGTACATTTTAACTCTGCCACTACTTACCTCTATTAAGGAGTGAACATAGTCAGAAGATTGGGTATATCATGATCTATTTGAATATAGTTAAGTGATCAATAAAGGATTCACCATTCTAGATTTATAAACAAAATTATCTCACATGTTCTATAATGCCTTTGTTTAGAGAATCATTTGCTAGAGTGGAATGCCAATGTGGATAAGATCCATAAAGGACATTTAAAGAATGATGGTTAAATTATTAGAGCAACCATATTTAGGTTTATATGAGTTTAAATCATTCCGTACTCAATACTTAAAAGAGATAAAGTATGGTGAAAGAAGTAATTACACAATAACTATTATATAAAAAAGTTCATTCAAACCACTTGACTTTTTGTGTCTCTTAGGTAATCATGATATTTGGCTAGAAACCTCTCATAATTTGCACATGAACATAAGTATAAATATTTATTAGAGAATTAATATAATGTTTTAAAGAGTTTAAATCATGCTTTTTTTTTTATAATTAGAGTTATATATGTACTACTAACTAGATCAGAAAACCCAATAGGTCACACACTTATAAAGAAAGGGCATTATTGTAAAATGAAAGATGTAATAATATTTGATATTATTATGGATTAAGGGATGAAAGAAGGAAATAATTATTTAAAATGGTTTAATTAGTTATAAATGAGCAGAAAAATTTACAAAAATTTATGCTCAGAACAATGACCAAAAGTATTTGTACATTATCCGCATAAATGGGCAAAAAAGGTCCATTTTGATCCTAAATGAAATATTATTTGAGTATAAGTGTCATATGACTAGTGTCAAGAAAGTGTATTAGAATAGTTAAGTAATATAAGAAAATAAGATTAAGACCCTTAAATTTTGTACCCTAGAGATTGTGTATCCTAGGTTTTATAGTGAGCAATGTGTGAAAGAATTCCCAAGTTAATTTTAGAGTGATTGCTAATTAAGTTAAAAGTGATAATTAAACAAGTCAAGCAACAAAATTAAATCAATTAATTATAGAATTAAAATAGAACAAGATGCAAAAGATGATAAAATTTAATATTAAAAACACTTCTACTAAAAGACTATCCACCTCAAGTTCTATTATAATGATTCAACTAAAAGTAACATAAGTGATTATGGAAAACTATTTCAGGGCAGACACCTTATTTAGAATATGATTCTAAGCATTAAACCCTTAGATTATGAACAATCTAATACTTAGCATATCAATACAATTTATAAATTCCTAAACTTTCATTAGATCCTCCTTCTAGAAACCTAATTCAAGTCTATTCTTAATTCAAAATTCTCAGTTCTAATTCTATTATTGAATAACACATTACTGCCTCAAATCTCATAACACAATCATGCATCCACATAAGCAAATTAAACTAAGAAGATGTAAATCATAGGACATACATTTAAATTGACAATAAACTATTTATTCAATAAATTAAGTATCAATTCAACATATCCTAAGATAAGTATTAGCTCAAGAATTAAGAAATAACACACTTATATTGAGATTAAGATCATATCAAAGTCATCACAATAAAAGAATGAGGGTTCAAGTTTCCCTCAGCAAAAGTAAGAAAACTACTCACTATTCACTATAGAATCAACTAAAAAAGTAAAATAAAAATTTACAATACACATAAAGTGTTCTCATTTCAATGTCTTCACAAAACCCTAGTTGCAATTTTAAAACCTAAGTCAATTGTAATCCTTAAAATAGGTCTAAAAATTGAAGAAAACTCATTCTCTCAATTAATTATAGTGTTTTGCATGCTTAAATTCCCTAAAATTACGGAATCCATCTACAACCCAACTTTCTAAACAAGCAAAATTTTGACTTTTATCGTAATTAGGATAAGTGCCTTGATATGGTTGATTTTCACCTTTACCGAGGTGATTTTTCTTCTTTAATTTTGTAAGGACCTCAGTTGGGTGATTTTCACCCCTATCATGGTGATTGCTTCTACCTTCTCTTGATTAACAACTCAGTTGGGGTGAATTTCACCCTCGCCAAGTTGTTTGTCTCTAGACTACACGACACCAAATCCTCATCTAAGGACTTTGGTTTGGTGGATTTCCATCCCTATTAAGGTGATCCAATTATATAATTAACACCAACAAAACAAAAAATTCAATTAAACAAATATAAATCAAAAACTCATAAAATTAAACACAAAACTAAGTAAATTAACACTAAAATAACTTCTAAACACATTACAAACACACTAATAAATATAGTCACAATTCAAAGCTATTAAATACCCCACACTTAATTGTTGCTCACCCTCGAGAAAAATTAACAAACCAACTTCTCAAAATAATCAAACTTTAACCAAGAAGCATGCACTTTAAAATCATACTTAACAATTAACAAAAGCACTCAATAAAATTCTAGCTAAGTCAAATTCAGTCATGAAAATATAAACTAGTTTCTATGAATGTGTGTGTGTAAGACCAAAACATTTTAAGTCTTTTCAAAACCAAAACTCCAATACAATGTAATGGCTAAGCTAAATTCTCTTGTTACCTATCATCTTCTATGCTACTTTACATATAATTGACTATACGATAAACTTTTTGCACAATTGTCATGTTAGCTTATAGTATTTATTTGTAAATATATGTCAACATATTGTAAAGGATTATGCGATGAAATTATTTTGTAGTATTACCCTAATTACTATATTCTTTCTTACATTACATTTTACTTAGTACAATATGATAATCACACTGAAAAAAAAAAACAAAAATACAACTTTATACTTTATCCCTTCTTATCTCTAGTGTTGGCTTTGTTGTCATAGATATTGTACCTTCAAGAAGAATTCTAGCTTCATGTACCTAAATGGATAAACACCTATGCTAAGGTTACTAGCTTAGTGGGGAACATAAACTATAAAGATGACCTCTCATAGAATTCGTCAATAACATAGACACGTACGAGCATACAATTTTTTCATATAATAGTAAAATGTTATGCCACTTACTCTATCAAGCATATTTATTATATATCTATTAAAATCTTAACTCAATATTTAATCACATGTTTATTCCATTAAACTATTGAATGAAACAATTTTTTAAGTATATAAAATCATACAAGTTATATATATTGGTGTACAATCTGGACTAGCTTATGGTGGTTATAAAATTATAATTGACTGTGAGGTCCACTCTGCCCTAAAAATCCTAAAGGCAGATTTTCAGGCCTAACTTTTATGCCATCTTAGACTTAGTAAACGACATTTTTAGGCAAAGTGGACTTTTACAAAGTTTTGTCCCTGTCTCTCGTTTCTAAAACATTAAAAATACTCCATTTAAGCATGTAAACCTCCAGATATTCATCAAATAACATAGATTGCTCCTAATGATAGGGCAGGAGAAATAGTTATAGTTCAAGCTTAATTTCCATCATATTACAATAGGATTTAATTTTTTACTTCTCATATGAAATTTAGATCTTGAGTTTATTTTCTATTCCAACTCTAATTACTCAATTTGGATTCTCATAGCTCAGGTTATAACCAAAACAGTCCTGATTGGTCAATTAAGTCCTAAGATAGACTTTAGTGATTTCATAAATAACTTTCCTATTCCGATTCTCAAGAATCCTTAAGCTTAATTTCCATTATAATAACTCATTCTAGCAACTAATATATCATTCCCCATATCATATACACGAGTATACATAATCAAAATCATGAGAAGTTCTCATACCTTAGTTACTTTATGGTTCTAATAAAATACAATTTAAACTTGGAGATAAAAAATGAAGTCTGTACTTTATATTATTGATTAATTTATAACATTTAACATCTTATTCAATCTGAATAGAGCATAGGCGTCATCAAATGTACACATATATATATATATTCATAATTAGAGTACTATAATTTCATTCATAATTATAGTTAAATAGTTTCACATGCTTGAATAATGACATAAAAGCATTTGTGCCTTTAGTTCAATTACTGTAATTGTATAAAATAGTCTACTAAGTTCAAAATGTTCATAATGGGAATGGTTGATAGCCAAAGGTATTAGAATGGTGATAAGCTAAGATATCTAAACTTTGGACCCATACGGGGCCAACTGTACTTTAGACTGATTAGACAGACCCTAATGATCGACTAACAACCCAAATGGGGTTGTTCATGATCCAAATGGGATCAGATATACTTTAGACCAATTCTGGCCAAACTATGGCGACTACAATAATCCCTATAGGCGCCTATCTATCCATAATTGAATTCTATTTGCAGGCAATACCATGTTCTTGTTCATTTCATATATCAGGCCTATACCTATTTTTTTCCATTTGTATTTTTACACTATCATGTAAAAATATACCTTTTTTAGTGAATGAACTAATGGAATATGACATGGCAAGTATATGAAGATCACGTAGCATAAAAACAAAAATATAGATCATAATGCCACGCAAAAACCAACAAAGAATCGAAAACATGCAATTTTAGGGTTTTAAAACTTACAACTTTAGATGCACTTCAAGATTTGATTTTGATGATGACCAGCAACCAAGAAGGATTTGTTTGCCTTAGATATTCACCACCAATGCCAAAGGAACAGCCTTTACGCCACTCCTCTCTATGTTCATACACACAATTGCAATGACGGCTTAAAATCGAGATTGCTAGCTCTCAATCTAAGTATTGTGTAATGGCAATGGATTGAAGCAACAAGATTTGATCTTGCACTTCTTTTAGGTGCTATTACTATCCAAGAACACAAGAGAATAAGGAAGAATCCTTTCTCCTTGTGAATTTGGCCAAGAGAATTTTGTGAGAGAGAGAGAGAGAGAGTTTCACGCCACACACCTACTAGGGTTTTCTTTTGTTTACCAATATATATCATTTAATTTTGTAAGTGATAATTCTAAAATCCACTACCTCAAGATAGTTAATTTATCCTTAATCACTTCTTAAAATCAAGTGACATATATTAATTCAAACTCTTTTGAATTAATTTGAAATAAAATATAAGACATTTTAATCAAATTAATCACTTAACTTGGAAACAAACATGTCCCGAAATTCCCTTGTTATTTTATCTTGGAATTTCGGCTAGGTCATCTCCTTTTTAAGTGTTTTAATTTGATTTAAATATCATTAGGATTTAATACTCAATTAACTTAATTAATACAAGATAATTAATTAATTAAAATTAAACCTTGTGGGCCGAATCTCTCTCTCTAATGGATCAAGGTCCATTTAGCAAATATAATGTCCATTACATACATTAATTTGAATTTAATTAAAAGCCCAAATTAATGCCCAATACTTTATTTAAATATTTTAAGCCCAATGCTTTGTGTGCGATCCTATAGGTCAATTTAATATTGGCAATGAATTAATGAATTAATTCAAAGGGTATATATATTCTCTAGCAAGTATTATAGCATTCAAAATTAAATGAAAATGCAAATGGCATTTGGTGACCTAATGTAATTTTGCATAGTCCCTTACCCTTAAATATCAGAATTAATATAAGGCATGGAAGTAGTCATCCTTATATATATTAATTCCTTTCTTGATATTCCAGGTACACTGAACTCTCAGATAAATAATGATTACTCATTATTTCATCTCGGTGTGGCCATACACTTCTCAGTTCACTGATCAAGTGGCCGATGATATCTTTCTCTCTTATCGAGAGGGGTAATCCCTTCACTTCTCTAATGCTCTCTAACATGAATCAATGTATACCCAAGCATACCCATACTTGTCACTCTGTTACGAGCACGTTAGGTGTATGTCAAAGTACACAGTAATTCATAAAGAGTTTCATAGAGATTTTAGGTTTAAGAACTCCAATACAAAACTTGCATATGAGAAACGCTTATGACTTGTACCATACAGTGTTCTCATGAACAGATAAAATCTAGATACCATGTTCTAAACATGTATCTATGATCTCTGATTGACACTCTTGTTCTTATGATCCATAAGACGGAACTCATAATATCAGAGAGAGCATACTAGTCTTAATTCATTGTTATTCCCATAACAATGACTGACTAGGGATATTTAGAATGAAGTCTCTATTGTTTCAAGGTCTTACAACCATGTGCCTCACACATGATAACTTAAACTGAAACAACATTCTTTGATAGTTCTATCAATTGATATGCATAGGAATACAATAGATAAAACAAATGCCTTATTTATTAACTAAAGTGTTTTATTACAATGTATTTGGGCTAGGGCTTACACTAACCATCTCCCACTAGCATTAGTCCCAATTGGGCATAGCCCTAAGACCGAATGCTCTCAAATGAGCTTCGTGTAGATTTGAACGCAACTATTTCCTTAAAGGATCTACTACATTGTCTTCACTTGCTATCTTGCTAACCTTGATATCCTCACAATCAATGATCTCTCTGATCAGGTGGTACCTCCTGAGTATGTGTTTGGATTTTTGGTGTGACCGGGGCTCCTTAGCCTGTACGATGGCCCTGTTGTTGTCACATAAAATTTCTAATGGATCTAGGATGCTTGGGACCACTCCTAATCCAGAAATGAAATTTCTAATCCAAACAGCCTCTTTTGTAGTCTCACTCACTGCAATATACTCAGATTCTGTAGTTGAGTCGGCAACGATCTCTTGCTTCGAGCTTTTCAAGATGATAGTACCACCGTTTAAAACAAAAACAAATCCAGATTGCGATCTTGAGTCCTGAGTGCTTGTTTGAAAAGCAGCATCGGCATAACCTTGTATGACGACCTCTTCTTGACCACCATATACCAAGAAGTGATCCTTAGTCCTTCGCAAGTACTTTAGAATCCCCTTTACAGCAGACCAGTGCTTCTCAACAGGGTCTTGATGAAACCTACTGTTTATATTCAGTGATGAGTAACATCCAACCTAGTACATAACATAGCATACATGATAGATCCAATAGAAGATACATATGGGATTCTACTTATGTTATCCCTTTCTTCTTTACTTTTAGGGCAGTGTTCTTTAGTTAAAGGAACTCCCAAAGCCAAAGGTATGTACCCTTTCTTTGAGTCTCCCATACTAAACCTTCTTAGGATGCTTGGGATTGACAAAATCTTCAGGCTGTGTCATATACACATCCTCAAGTAAATTTTCGTTGAGGAAAGCAGTTTTCACATCCATTTGCCATATCTTATAATCATGATATGCAGCTATGGTAAGCAAGATCCTAATGGACTTGAACATGACTACAGGCGAAAAGGTCTCATCATAGTCTACACCATGAGTTTGTTGAAAACCTTTTGCTACTAGTCTACCTTTGTAGGGCTTATCAGCTTTGAGTTTAAATGGCCACTTGCATTTAATTACCTTAGCACCTTCCGGTGGATCAACCAAGGTCCAAACCTGGTTATCGTGCATTGACTGCATCTCGGATTTTATGGCTTCAAGCCAATTTTTGAGTCTGGGCTCTCAATAGCTTCTCGGTAAGTAGTAGGATCCTCATGATCTACTAACTCAATAGTGTCACTGTCAGTGATTAGAAATCCATATCTCTCAATCTCCTGACGTGCCTTATCAGACCTTCTAGGTTTTTGTGGAATGGGTTCTTGTTCCACAACTGGTTGTGAACTCGATCCCACTTCTAACTCATCCTCTATAGGAGTTTGTGGCGTTTGAATTTCTCCAAGTTTTACTTTACTCCCACTGTCTTTCATGAGAAGGAACTCCTTTTCCAAGAAAACAGCTTTGCGAGCAACAAATACTTTGTTCTCAGCTTATGAGTATAAGTAGTATCCCTTTGTTTATTTAGGATAACCCACAAATAAGCAGATAGTGGATTTGGACTCTAGTTTATCAGATGATAATTTCTTAACATGTGCTTCACAGCCCTAAATCCTGAGAAATGACATATTGGGTTCTTTCCCAGTCCATACCTCATATGGTGTCTTCTCAACTGCTTTAATTAGAGTACGATTTAGTAGAAACGCAATAGTTTCTAATGAATAACCCCAAAAAGAGACAGGAAGATTTGCTTGACTCATCATAGATCGAACCATGTCCAATAGAGTTCGAATTGTCCTTTCGGACACACCATTCCATTATGGCGTTCCGAGAGGAGTGAGCTGTGAAATAATACAACACTCCTTTAGATGACTGTCAAACTATTGGCTTAAGTATTCGCCACCTTGATATGATCAAATGCAAGTTGGTTTTCTACTTCGTTCTTAAACTCTTTGAATTTCTCAAAAGTTTCAGACTTGTACTTCATTAGATAGACATAGCCATATCTACTGAAGTCATCTGTGAACGTCATGAAGTAGCGAAAACCACCACTAGCTTGTGTACTAAATGGTCCACATACATCGGTATGTATTAGTTCCAATAAGTCATTAGTCCTCTCACCTTTCTTGTTAAAAGGACTCTTTGTCATTTTACCATACAAACATGGCTCACATGTATCATAAGTCTCTAAGTGGAATGACCCAAGGACTCCAGTTTTGTGGAGTCTTGAAATGCATTTTTCGTTTGTATGCCCTAAACGACAATGCCAGAAGTAAGTAGGGTTCAATTCGTTTGATTTAACCCTCTTTATATTAATGTTGTATATGGACTCTTTGTTTTGCAGATCAAGGATATAAAGGCCATTTTGGATCATGACATTGCCATATGAAATGCCTTGGCGACAAATATAAGCATGGCCATTTTTAATAACAAAATCAAATTCATCCAAATCCAAACAAGAAACTGAAATAATGTTTCTGCTCATAGCAGGCACATAATAACAATTTTTCAAAACTAAACAAAGTTTGGAAGGTAAAGTGAGTTGATAGTCGCCTATCTCCATGGCAGCAACTCGTGCTTCATTCCCCACATGGAGGTCCACTTCATTCTTCCTAAGTAACCACCTATTTCTTAACCCCTGCACATTTAAATAAATGTGAGAACCACAACCGGTATCCAATACCCAAGTGGTAGAAATAGACAGGTTAATTTCAATAACAAAAATACTAGAATTGGATGCCTTGGCTCCATTTTTCTTTTGTTCTTCATTGAAGAGAGCGCAATTCTTCCTCCAATGCCCTATTTTGTTGCAGTGAAAGCAAGTGCTCTCACTCTCTTTTAGCTTTTGCACCTTGGGCTTGTATTGGGCCTGAGGTGCACTCCCATTTGACTTGAACTGAGCCAGGTAATTCTTGAGTTTTGCCTTTCCCTTAGCGGGTCCCTTCTTAATGCCCCCTTGAATCATCATTACGGGATTGGTCTTTCAAATGTTCTCTTTAGCATTCTTAAGCATCCCATGAAGCTCGATGAGTGACTTGTTCATTGCATGCATGTTATAATTCATCACAAATGGATCATAATCATTAGTTAATGATCCTAAGATCAAGTCAGTGGCCAATTCCTTTGGCACTTGTACCTCAAGCTTCTCAAGAGTATCAAGATATCCTTTCATCTTGAGTACATGGGTACTAACAGGAGTACACGCAACCATCTAACAGGAAATTAAAGCCTTTGTTATCATGAACCTCTCGTGACGAGCTTGCTCTTAGAACATCTTCTTAAGGTGCACCATGATTGCATAAGCCTCTTGGTCCATAAATTGCTTTTGCAAGTCTGGCACCATCGTGGCCAACATCAGACAGGTCACATCATTGGAGTAACTCTTCTTGGTCTAAAAAGTTTCCTTTTGAACCGCAGAGGCATTCCTACCAGGTTCTTCAAGCAAGGGTGCATCCAAAACATACGACTTTTTCTCTTGCTTAAGAACTATTCTTAAGTTTTGAGACCAGTCTATGAAATTGGTGCCATCCAATTTGTCCTTTTCAAGGACCGATAACAATGAGAAATTGTTGTTTGAAGATGTAATATTCAATCTACAATAATAAAATTTAGCAAGATTAAATGATGTCTTATTATAATCCAACAAACTGAATTAATATCCCTTTAAATAATTTGTGTTAGTGATTTAATGTGGGCCAAGATCCACTATTCACAACAACTTATTAGTCAAGCTGAGCTTGTACACCTGACAAGTTAAGTTACATAGGTAGGAAAACTCCAATCATGTCTCATACATGACTCTTGGATCAAATGGGCTAACATTTTAAGATGTTATAGCACAAACCCATTTATTAGTTGCCTATGTCCAGGCATCCCTTTCCATGTTAAATTCAACCTACATTCACAACCCATGCCTCACAAAGATAATCGGGCGCATCTAGGACTCCTAGTCTACGTGACCGATGATCGATGCCTTAACATGTTTCGAATTAGGAAGGCAACTTTGTGACTTACTATTTTAGGGATTCATTTTATTACGGCTTACATGGCATACACTTTGTCATCCATTCATAGCATGCATATATATATAATTGCATAAAGTAGAGCGTGACAAACATGGGCCCAAAAACCTACAACTAAGATTCTATACTATTATATAAGAATCTTCGAGTTGGGCTCCTCCACTCCTGTGGGCTTCATCTTGATTTACAAAGTCTTCAAGTAAATTCTATTTTAAGAAATAAATGAAAATTTTACAATAATACATAATGGCACGTAGGCCATATTTAATTACAAAAACCCAGGGCCTATGAATGCACCATGCATATCCATTCATCACACCAAGCAAGCAAATAAATATACATAACATTCATGGATTAAACAAAGTCTAATTTTAATTAATTTAGCCAAGCCTATTAATGGAAATTGTGTACTTGAACCTTTAAGAGAAGATCCCATGATGGGCCTGGGCCAAAGCCCAATGGACTAAATACTCTTATTGAATAAGTTCTCTTAAAAGCCTAAAACACAAACTAGTTAGATTTGTGCCATAAATCAACTCTAGTATAATTTCCAATTTTTCCATTTTTAATTTTATGTCATTCAGCCCATAAATATTAAAAATACATATAATATGTAACAACATGAATTAAAACCTAATATCATGAAGAACATATATATAATACACGACATTCATGCAAAAACAAACAAACAACAATGAAACTAGTTGTTTAATGCTTATATGATGCCACAAAATGCACAGACACTTAAATCAATTTTATGAGTCATTTAATGATTTAAATAAGGTCATAAATATTGAGTTAATGTTCTGTACCATTTTGATCTAAATATATTTTTACCATTTTAATCAAAACAAAACAAACAATGTTGATTAAACATGTAACAAACACAAACTAGTCATAGTTTTAAGTGATTTTAAAATTAATCAATTAAATTGTCATGGACCAAAATTAAAAAAAAAATTTAAAATATGTCCAGACCTGATATTTAATATTTAAAAATCACTTAAAAACATGCCAATTTTTTTTTTTACATTTAATTTTGAAAACTAGTTATTAAACTAGCACTTAACATTCCAACTAGCACCTAGTTTCAATATTAACATGTACCATCAGGTGTTATCAATTAAATCCGACCATTAATAGCTCTAAGAACATATTAGGACAGTATATTAACATGTAATATTAATTATAGTACCTATCTAATCATTTAAAATCATTTTTACACCAAAACAATGCAAAAAACTCAAAAAAGAAAATTTCAGCATTGCATGTTTTTATAATAATGATTTTTGATTAATTATTTCATGCATCTAAAGCACTAAAATAAGCATGTTTAGACTCTGATACCACTGATGGAATATGACATGGCAAGTATATGAAGATCATACAGTGGAAAAACAAAAATATAGATCATACATGCCACACAAAAACCAACAAAGAATTGAAAACATGCAATTTTAGGGTTTTAAAACTTACAACTTTATATGCACTTCAAGATTTGATTTTGATGATGACAAGCAACCAAGAAGTATTTGGTTGCCTTAGATCTTCACCACCAATGCCAAAGGAATAGTCTTTACGCCACTCCTCTCTATGTTCACACACACAATTGCAATGACGGCTTAAAATCTAGATTGCTAGCTCTCAATCTAAGTATTGTGTAATGGCAATTGATTGAAGCTACAAGATTTGATCTTACACTTCTTTTAGGTGCTATTACTACCCAAGAACACAAGAGAATGAGAAAGAATCCTTTCTCCTTGTGAATTCGGCCAAGAGAATTTTGTGAGAGAGAGAGAGAGTTTCACACCACACACCTACTAGGGTTTTCTTTTGTTTACCAATATATATCATTTAATTTTATAAGTTATAATTTTGAAATCCACTACCTCAAGATAGTTAATTTAGCCTTAATCACTTCCTAAAATCAAGTGACATATATTAATTCAAACTCTTTTGACTTAATTTGAAATAAAACATAAGACATTTTAATCAAATTAATCACTTAACTTGGAAACAAACATGCGCCGAAATTCCCTTGTTATTTTATCTTGGAATTTCGGCTAGGTCATCTCCTTTTTAATTGTTTTAATTTGATTTAAATATCATTAGGATTTAATACTCAATTAACTTAATTAATACAAGATAATTAATTAATTGAAATTAAACCTTGTGGGCCAAATCTCTCTCTCTAATGGATCAAGGTCCATTTAGCAAATATAATGCCCATTACATACATTAATTTGACTTTAATTAAAAGCTCAAATTAATGCCCAATAATTTATTTAAATATTTTAAGCCCAATGCTTTGTGTGTGATCCTATAGGTCCATTTAATGTTGACAATGAATTAATTCAAAGGCTATATAAATTCTCTAGCAAGATATTATAGCATTCCAAATTAAATGAAAATGCAAATGGCATTTAGTGACCTAATGCAATTTTGCATAGTCCCTTGCCCATAAATATCAGAATTAATATAAGGCATGGAACTAGTCATCCTTATAAATATTATTTCCTTTCTTGATATTCCAGTGACACTGAACTCTCAGATAAATAATGATTACTCATTATTTCATCTTGGTATGGCCATACACTTCTCTGTTCACTGATCAAGTGGCCGATGATATCTTTCTCTATTATCGAGAGGGGTAATCCCTTCACTTCTCTCATGCTCTCTAACATGAATCAATGTATACCCAAGCATACCCATACTTGTCACTCTGTTATGGGCATGTTAGGTGTATGTCAAAGTACACAGTAATTCATAAAGAGTTTCATAGAGATTTTAGGTCTAAGAACTCCGATACAAAACTTGCATATGAGAAACACTTATGACTTGTTTCATGTAGTGTTCTCATAAACGGATCGAATCCAGATACCATGTTCTAAACATGTATCTATGATCTTTGATTGACACTCTTGTCCTTATGATCCGTAAGACAGAACTCAACTTATCAGAAAGAGCATACTTATCTTAATTCATTGTTATTCCCATAACAATGACTGACTAGGGATATTTAGAATGAAGTCTCTATTGTTTCAAGGTCTTACAACCATGTGCCTCAAACATGATAACTTAAACTGAAACAATATTCTTGGATAGTTCTATCAATTGATATGCACAGGAATACAATAGATAAAATAAATGCCTCATTTATTAACTAAAGTGTTTTATTACAATGTATTGGGGTTAGGGCTTACACTAACATGAGCATATCTGCACAATTCATAGCACAAATCAAACAATTTGCTTATATAAGTAATTCAATGAAAAGTTATACCATCATTAGTGTATATGCATGTATACACAATCTCATTAATAAAAAGAAACAATAACGATCATGCACTTTACTAGATTATCTATAATCGACATAATGCCATATAACCATGCCTTATCAATTATTTTCTTTTCATACAGAAACACTTGCCATTTTATTATCAATGTAACTATACTTATGGCATAAACATATAGGCATAACATATGATCCTCGTATAATGTTATATTCATATTTTCTGAAGTAGGTAAATAATAACTTGCCTTAGCGTTGCAATCACCATACACATTCTTCATCAAGATATTATTACATAATTTATGCATTTAATTCCCATTATGTGCGAGTTTTGTAATACAAAAGTAATCAAGGGATGATTAAGATGGTTTTTGGCAAACTCAAATAACAAATATGCATATAGATATAATTTTGAGTTCATCAATAATGCTATTTTTGACCTATCTAAAGACATTTTTGGCCAAAATGATATTCTACAAACATGGTCCATTATGTTACTAGTTCCAAAAAAATTAAAAAATAACATCAATATCATTTTTATAGTTTGAGATATTACTAAAACATTGAGAAGTGTTCCTAAAAATAGTGCTATTAATAATTCCAAATTCAAGTCACTTTTTGACATACTTAGGAATAGAATCAAATTATGCTTTCTTATATAAATTGTAGACATATAAGTCTCTTTTCACTAGCAATTGGAATCATAGCAATTTAACCTATATAAAATTAATTATTCTCAAAACATTGCAAACTGTTTACTAAAATAAAAAGCAGTTCAGTTTCGAATTCAAAAAAAATTAAGACCATTTAAAGGGAAAACCAACTTTAGGTTTCTTTTAAAAAATTATAGATAAACCAATTAAAATTAATTACCAACTAGAATCAAGTCAATTAAAGGTCTACAACTCAACATCTACTAAAATTATAGAAGATGGTTCCAGTAATTCTTCACATGCATTGCCTTTGTGACAAGTCCTAACATGGTTAATAGGCTACATTCACTTAGTTTTATTAACACATGCTTTTCTTCATATTTTTTTACATAAATTTCTAGCTTTAAAATCATTAAAAATCACCACAAAACATGCCATCCCTTACCTTGGTAGAACCACAATCCTACTTCACTATTTAACTACCTCATTGCCTTTCTTCTTCTTAGCTTCCTCCTCTACGAATCATGTTTTTTTACAATCATGCATCAGAATTACAACATTCTTTCTCCTTAGGAAAGCAACACATTAAGCAAGAAGGAGTAGAAGAAGAGATAGATTAAGGTCTTGAATCATTTACCTTGCAAAACGTCTAATCACCTATATGCAAGTGGGATTTTTTGAAAGAAATATGAGAGATGAAAGAGGAAATGTTGTCCACCACAAAGCACAAACCTAATGCATACATTTCTCTCTTTGTCATGTAAGAATTTATCCTATTTAAAGGGGTGAAGAAGTTCTCTTTTGGTCCTCTTAAAATTTACATGCAATAAAATGCCCCCACTCCAACCTACCATTCACAAATTCATCCCCCACATTTTCCTATTTCAATAATTGGCCCACCAATCATTCTTTTATAATTTCAATTAAATCCATAAAAATTAGTTCATGTATAATAACTTATAAGCACAACATAATTAAATTCACTTTTCCCTTTTTACCCATAATACAATTTCTCCTAATTAATTAAACATTAATTAAGAATATTATCCTTTAATCATGAATTTTTACTAGGGTTAAAATTAGGGCTTTACAACTCTTTCCCCCTTAAAGAATTTTATCCTTAAAATTCAAACATGATTTAAACAATTGGGGATGTTGGTTTTTCATAGCTGCTTCTGGTTTCCAAGTGACTTATTGCAAATCATGATGTTGCAAAAGTGTTTTAACAAGAGGAATTTTCTTATTCCTTAGTTGTCTAGCTTTTCTAGCTAGAATTTCTATATGTTCTTCATCATAAGAGAAATCTAATTGAACTTTAATATCCTATGCTAGTAGCACATAGGATTCATCTGATCGATATCCATGCAACATAGACACGTGGAACACACTGTACATTTTGGCCAACTCCATAGGAAGAGCTAATCTATATGCTACCAGTCAAACTCTCTGAAGAATTTCATAAGGACCAATAAATGTAGGCCTTAAGTTTCCTTTCTTTTCAAACCTCAAAACTTTTCTATATGAAAACACATTCAAGAAAACTTTATAACCCATTTGGAACTCAATGTCTTCCCTCTTCAAATCTGCATAATATTTTTATCTATGTTAGCTTCTTTGAATCTTTGTTCAATAACCTAAACCTTTTCTTCAGTATCTTTAATAATATCTGGACCAATGCGTTTAGATAACTCAATCCAACAAACTGGATTTTCACATTTTTGGCCATATAAGACCTTATATGGTGACATTTGAATACTCCTCTGATAACTGTTATTGTAGGCAAATTCCATTAGAGCCAAATATTTATCTCAACATTCCATAAAGTTCAAAGCGTAACCTCTCATCATATCCTTTAAGAGTTGGATAATCCTTTCAAATTGTCCATCTATTTGACGATGGAAAGTTGTACTTTAATGAAGCTGTGTTCCTAATGCTCTCTGTAAACTTTGTTAAAATCTTGATGTAAACCTTAGATCATGATCTGAAATTATTGAC
The DNA here is from genome assembly GCA_037975025.1 of Excoecaria agallocha. Classification (NCBI taxonomy): domain Eukaryota; kingdom Viridiplantae; phylum Streptophyta; class Magnoliopsida; order Malpighiales; family Euphorbiaceae; genus Excoecaria; species Excoecaria agallocha. The sequence continues at coordinate 80,160,617 of CM075807.1, forward strand.
ACTGAAATTCCATGTAACCAAACAATCTTATTCACATAAAGTTTTGCCAATTTATCCATGAAGTAATCCATTTAAATTGATATAAAATGAGCCAATTTAGTCAGTTTATCCACGATAACCAACTAAATCATACTTTTTCTGTGCAAAGGGCAATCTTACAATAAAATTCATGGTAATGTCTTCCCATTTCCATTGAGGAATCGGTATAGGATTTAACAATCTCGAGGGCAACTGATGTTTTACTTTCACTTGTTGATAGGTGAAGCACTTGTAAACATAATCTACCATATTTTCCTTCATACCAGGCCACCAATAGAATTGTTTCAAATCTCGGTACATCTTATTCCCACCAGGGTACATAGTGAACATTGTATTGTGTGCTTTATGCAATACTATTCTTTTCAATTCCCTATAATCTTGAACATATAATCTATTCTGGCAATACACACCCCTATCCTCTTTCTTTGCATATTCTGATTGTATCCCTTTATGTGAAGATTTCACAATTTGTTGCAACTTTACATCACCTTTCTATGCATAAATCACTATTCACCTCAAATAAGGTCTAGCCCTTAACTAAGCTATCAAAGCATTATCCAATGAAAATTTCCATCTACGCTATTGTAACATCAAAGCTGCCGTTATTTTTTGACTTAAAGCACCAGCCACTATATTTTCTTTCCCCGGCTGATAATCTATTATACAATTATAATCGTTAAATAATTCTAGCCATCTACGTTGTCTAGAGTTAAGTTCCTTTTGTGTAAACAAATACTTGATACTATTATGATCTATATATATTTTATATCTTTCCCTATACAAGTAATGTCACCAAATCATCAAGGAAAATACCACTGCTGCTAACTCTAGGTCTTGGGTTGGGTAATTTTGCTCATGTGGTTTTAATAACCTAGATCCATAAGCTATATCCTTGCCATTTTGCATTAACACACATCAAAAACAAACTCTAGAAGCATCATTATACATGGCATACTCTTTTCTCAAAACTAGTTGTCTCAAAACTGGGGCCTCAGCTAACATTTTCTTTAACTAATCGAAACTTACTTGTCATCGATCAGTCCATTCAAATTTGATACCCTTTCTAAAAAATTTAGTGAGTGGTGCATCAATAACTGAAAAGCCTTTCACAAAATGACAATAATATCATACTAAATCCAAAAAATTTCTCACTTTAGTTACATTTCTAGGTAGCCTCAAGTTCAATTTGTCCTTCACTTTAGCTGAATCCAATCTAATGCCTTCAGAAGACACTATATGCCTAAGGAAAGAAATTTTCTTCAGCCAAAAAACACACTTTCTCAACTTAGCATATAATTTATTCTCCCCTAGAGTCTACAACATAATTTTCAAATGTTCAGCATGCTTTACTTCATTTCTTCAATAAACCAATATATCATCTATGAACACAACACCAAATTGGTCCAAGTAGGGTCTAAATATCCTATTTATGAGATCCATAAAAGTAGCTAGTTCATTTGTTAACCCAAACGGCATTACTAAAAATTCATAATGTCCATATCGGGTTCTAAATGCTTTTATAGGAACATCCATATCTTTCACTCGAAGTTGATAATACCCTGACCACAAATCAATCTTGGAAAATACTCCAGTGCCTTTCAATTAATCAAATAAATCTTCACTTCCAGGTAAAGGTAATTATTCTTTATTGTCACTTTGTGTAACTATCAATAGTCAATGCACATTATTATAGACCCATCTTTCTTCTTTATAAAAAAACTGGTGCACTCCAAGATGATGCATTGGGCCTAATGAAGCCTTTGTCAAGCGATTCTTGTAATTAAACTTTCAATTCTTTCAATACCAAAGGATCCATCTTGTATGGTGCTTTAGAAATAGGAGTTGTACCCAGTAGAACTTCTATAGATAACTCTACATCCCTCTCAAGGGGAAGATTAGGCAAGTCTTCAAGAAAAACATCAGGAAATTCATGATGGAATATGACATGGTATGAACATGGCAATCACGCAGCGGAAAAACAACAAAAGCGATCATACATGCCAAACAATTCCATGACAAGAATCGAAACATGCAATTTTAGGGTTTTAAAACTTACAACTTTGGATGCCTTTTTAAAACTTGAGTTTGGTGATGACCAGCAACCGAGATGACTTTATCCACCTTAGATCTTGATCACCAATGCCAAGGAACAACCTTTTACGCCACTCCCTCTATTCTCACACACACAATTGCACCGACGGCTTAAAATAAAGGTTGCTAGCTCTCTTTTAATGTATTGTGTAATGGCTATGGTCTAAAGCTACAAAATTTAATTTTGTACTTCTCTTAGGTTGCTATTACTACCCAAGATCACAAGAGAATGCGGAACAATCCTTTCTCCTTGTGAAAATTGGCCAAAAGAATATTATAAGAGAGAGAAGAATTCACGCCAAGACCTAGAAAAAGGGTTTCACGTTTTTTTTCTCTTAGGTCTCCTTAGGGTTTTATTTCTTTTATATATATCCTTATCTTTTGGCAAGTGTTTGATTTGAACTTTACTATCTTAAGATAATTAATTCAATCTCAATCACTTCCCAAAATAAGTAATATATATTGATTTAAACTCTTTGAATTTAAAATTCAAATTTGAAATAAAACACAAGACATTTAATTAAATAAAATCACTTAATAAAAATAATGAGCATGTGCCGAAATTCCTTGATTTTCATCTTGGAATTTCGGTCACTCCTTATATTATTTAAATGATTTAATTTAATTTAAATTCTTTTAGGCTTTAATACTCAATTAACTTAATTAATACAAGATAATTAATTAATTGAAATTAAACCTTGTGGGCTGAATTTTTCTCTCTCATGGGCCAAGGTCCAATAGCATTTTTGATGCCTATTACATACATTAATTTAACTTTAATTAAAAGCCCAAATTAATGCCCAATACTTTATTTAAATATTTTAAGTCCAATGCTTTGTGTGCGATCCTATAGGTCCATTTAATGTTGGCAATGAACTAATGAATTAATTCAAAGGCTATATATATTCTCTAGCAAGATATTATAGCATTGCAAATTAAATGAAAATGCATATGGCATTTAGTGACCTAATGCAATTTTGCATAGTCCCTTACCCATAAATATCAGAATTAATATAAGGCATGGAACTAGTCATCCTTATATATTTTAATTCCTTTCTTGATATTCCAGTAACACTGAACTCTCAGATAAATAATGATTACACATTATTTCATCTCGGTATGGCCATACACTTCTCAGTTCACTGATCAAGTGGCCGGTGATATTTTCTCTCTTATCGAGAGGGGTAATCCCTTCACTTCTCTCATGCTCTCTAACATGAATCAATGCATAACCAATCATACCCGTACTTGTCACTCTGTTAGGAGCACGTTAGGTGTATGTCAAAGCACACATTAATTTATAAAGAGTTTCATAGAGATTTTAGGTCTAAGAACTCCGATACAAAACTTGCATATGAGAAACACTTATGACTTGTACCATATAGTGTTCTCATGAGCGGATCGAATCTAGATACCATGTTCTTTAACATGTATCTATGATCTCTGATTGACACTCTTGTCCTAATGATCCGTAAGACGGAACTCATAATATCAGAGAGAGCATACTAGTCTTAATTCATTGTTATTCCCATAACAATGACTGACTAGGGATATTTAGAATGATGTCTCATTTGTTTCAAGGTCTTACAAACATGTGCCTCACACATGATAACTTAAACCGAAACAACATTCTTGGATAGTTCTATCAATTGATATGCACAGGAATACAATGGATAAAACATATGCCTCATTTTATTAATTAAAGTGTTTTATTACAATGCATTGGGGCTAGGGCTTACACTAACCATCTCCCACTAGCATTAGTCCCAATTGGGCATAGCCCTAAGACCGAATGCTCTCAAATGAGCTTCGTGTAGATTTGGATGCTACTGTTTCCTTAAAGGATCTACTACATTGTCTTCACTTGCTATCTTGCTAACCTTGACGTCCCCACGATCAATGATTTCTCTAATCAGGCGGTACCTCATGAGTATGTGTTTTGATTTCTGGTGTGACCGGGGCTCCTTTGCCTGTGCGATGGCCCCGTTGTTGTCACAGAAAATTTCTAATGGATCTAGGATGCTTGGGACCACTCCTAATCCAGAAATGAAATTTTTAATCCAAACAGCCTCTTTTGCAGCCTCACTCGCTGCAATATACTCAGATTCTATAGTTGAGTCGGCAACGGTCTTTTGCTTCGAGCTTTTGCAGCTGACAGCACCACCTTTCAAAACAAAAACAAATCTAGATTACGATCTAGAATCCTGAGTGCTGGTCTAAAAAGTAGCATCGGCATAACCTTGTATGACAAGCTCTTCTTAACCACCATACACCAAGAAGTGATTCTTCGTCCTTCGCAGGTACTTTGGAATCCCCTTTACAGCAGACCAGTGCTTTTCACCAGGGTCTTGCTGAAACCTACTAGTTATACTTAGTGCATGAGCAACATCCAACCTAGTACATAACATAGCGTACATGATAGAACCAATAGCAGATGCATATGGGATTCTACTCATGTTATCCCTTTCCTCTTTGGTTTTTGGGCACTGTTCTTTAGTCAAAGGAACTCCCAAAGCCAAAGGTATGTACCCTTTCTTTGAGTCTCCCATACTAAAATGCGTTAGTACTTTGTCTATGTACTTTTCTTGACTTAGTCCTAAAATCCGATTCGATCTATCTCTATAGATTCGAATACCAAGTATTGTCTCGGCTTCACCTAAGTCTTTCATTGAGAAACATTTTCCCAACCATTGCTTAACCTTTTGCAATGTTGGAATGTCATTCCCAATGAGAAGGATGTCGTCCACATATAGGACCAGAAATACTACTATGCTCCCACTAATGTTCTTGTACACACAAGGCTCATCTTCATTCTTGATGAAGTTAAATTCCTTGACATCCTCATTAAAATGAAGATTCCAACTTCGGGATGCTTGCTTTAATCAATAAATGGATTTTTAAAGCTTGCAAACCTTCTTAGGATGCTTGGCATTGACAAAACCTTCAAGCTATGTCATATACACATCCTCAAGTAAATTTCCATTGAGGAAAACAGTTTTGACATCCATTTTCCATATCTCATAATCATGATATGCAGCTATGGCAAGCAATATCCTAATGGACTTGAGCCTGACTACAGGCGGAAAAGGTTTCGTCATAGTCTACACCATGAGTTTGTTGAAAACCTTTTGCTATTAGTCTACCTTTGTAGGTCTTATCAGCTTTGAGTTTGAATAGCCACTTGCATTCAATCACCTTATCACCTTCCAGTGGATCAACCAAGGTCTAAACCTGGTTATCGTACATTGATTGCATCTCGGATTTCATGGCTTCAAGAAAATTTTCTGAGTCTGGGCTCTCAATAGCTTCTCGGTAGGTAGTAGGATCCTCATGATCTACTAACTCAATAGTGTCACTATCAGTGATTAGAAATCCATATCTCTCAATCTCCTGACGTACCCTACTGGACCTTCTAGGTTCTTGTGTAATGGGTTCTTGTTCCACAACTGGTTGTGAACTTGATCCCATTTCTAACTCATCCTCTATAGGAGTTTGTGGCGCTTGAATTTCTCCAAGTTTTACTTTACTCCCACTATCTTTCTTGAGAAGGAACTCCTTTTACAAGAAAACAGCCTTGCGAGCAACAAATACTTTGTTCTCGGCTTGTGAGTAAAAGTAGTATCCCTTTGTTTCTTTAGGATAACCCACAAACAAGCAGACACTGGATTTGAACTCTAGTTTGTCAGATGTTAATTTCTTAACATGTGCTTCATAGCCCCAAATCCTGAGAAAAGACATATTCGGTTCTTTCCCAGTCCATACCTCGTATGGTGTCTTTTCAACTGCTTTAGTTGGAGTATGGTGTAATAGACAACGCAGCAGTTTCTAATGCATAACCCCAAAAAGAGATAGGAAGATTAGCTTGACTCATCATGGATCGAACCATGTCCAACAGAGTTTGATTTCTCCTTTCGGACACACCATTCCATTGTGGCATTCTGGAGGAGTGAGCTGTAAAATAATACCACACTCTTTTAGATGATTGTCAAACTCTTGGCTTAAGTATTCGCCACCTCGATCTGATCGAATGGCTTTTATACTCTTGCCAATTTGGTTTTCTACTTCATTCTTAAACTCTTTGAATTTCTCAAAAGTTTCAGACTTGTACTTCATTAGATAGACATAGCCATATCTACTAAAGTCATCTGTGAATGTCACAAAGTAGCTAAAACCACCTCTAGCATGTGTACTTAAAGGTCCACATACATCGGTAAGTATTAGTTCCAACAAGCCATTAGTCCTTTCACCTTTCTTATTAAAAGGACTCTTTGTCATTTTTCCATGCAAACATGGCTCGCATGTGTCATAAGACTGTAGGTCGAATGACCCAAGCACTCTAGTTTTGTGGAGTCTTGAAATGCATTTTTCGTTTGCATGTCCTAAACGACAATGCCAGAAGTAAGTAGGGTTCAATTTGTTTGATTTAACCCTCTTTGTATTAATGTTGTAAATGGACTCTTTGTTTTGTAAATCAAGGATATAAAGGCCATTTTGCAACATGGCATTACCATAAGAAATGCCTTGGTGACGAATATGAGCATTGCCATTTTTAATAACAAAATCAAATTCATCATTATCCAAACATGAAACTTAAATAATGTTTCTGCTCATAGCAGGCACATAATAACAATTATTCAAAACAATACAAAGTCCGGAAGGTAAAGTGAGGTGATAGTCACCTATCTCCATGGCAGCAACTCGTGCTCCATTCCCCACATGGAGGTCCACTTCATTCTTCCCAAGTAACCGCCTATTTCTTAGCCCCTGCACATTTGAACAAATGTGAGAACCACAATCGGTATCCAATACCCAAGTGGTAGAAATAGAAAGGTTAATTTCAACAACAAAAATACCAGAACTGGACCCCTTGGCTCCATTCTTCTTTTGTTTTTCCTTGAAGAGAGCACAATTCTTCCTCCAATGCCCTATCTTGTTGCAATGGAAGCAAGTGCTCTCACTCTCTTCGAGTTTATATGCCTTGGGTTTGGATTGGGCCTGAGGTGCACTCCCACTTGACTTGAACCGAGCCAGGTCATTCTTGGGTTTTGCCTTTCCCTTTCCCTTTCCCTTAGCGGGTCCCTTCTTAATGCCCCCTTGAACCATCAATACGGGATTAATCTTTCGAATGTTCTCTTCAGCATTCTTAAGCATCCCATGAAGCTTAATGAATGATTTGTTTATTGCATGCATGTTATAATTCATCACGAATGGATCATTATCATCAGTCAATGAACCTAAGATCAAGTCAGTAGCCAATTCCTTTGGCACTAGTACCTCAAGTTTCTCAAGAGTATCAAGATACCCTTTCATCTTGAGTACATGGGTACTAACAAGAGTACCCGCAACCATCTTATAAGAAATTAAGGCCTTTATTATCACGAACCTCTCGTGATGAGCTTGCTCTTGGAACATCACCTTGAGGTGCAACATGATCGCATAAGCCTCTTGGTCCATAAATTACTTTTGCAAGTCAGGCACCATAGTGGCCAGCATCAGACAGGTCACATCATTGGAGTCGCTCTTCTTGGTCTCTAAAGTTTCCTTTTGAACCGCAGAGGAGTTCCTGCCAGGTTCTTCAGGCAAGGGTTCATCCAAAACATACGACTTTTTCTCTTGCTTAAGAACTATTCTTAAGTTTCGAGACCAGTCTATGAAATTGGAGCAATTCAATTTTTCCTTTTCAAGGACCGATCGCAATGAGAAATTGTTGTTTGAAGATGCCATTTTTAATCTACAATAAAATTTTGCAAGATTAAATGAGGTCTTATTTATGATCCCACAAACCGAATTAATATCCCTTTAAATAATTCGCGTTAGTGATTTAATGTGGGCCAAGATCCACTTTTCACAACAACTTATTAGTCAAGCTGAGCTTGTACACCTAATAAGTTAAGTTACTTAGGTAGGAAAAACTCTAATCATGTCTCGTACATGACTCTTGGATCAAATGGGCTAACATCTTAAGATGTTATAGCACAACCCATTTATTAGTTGCCTAGGTTCGGGCATCCCTTTCCATGTTAAGTCCAACCTATATTCACAACTCATGCCTCACAAAGATAATCGGGCACATCTAGGACTCCTAGTCTACGTGACCGATGATCGATGCCTTGACATGTTTCGAATTAGGAAGGCAACTTTGTGACTTACTATTTTTTAGGGATTCATTTTATTACGGCTTACATGGCATACGCTTTGTCATCCATACATAGCATGTACATATATAATTGCATAAAGTAAAGCATGACAAAATGGGCCCAAAAACCTACAACTAAGATTCTATACTATTACATAAGAATCTTCGAGTTGGGCTTCTCCACTCCGGTGGGCTTCGTCTTGATTTACAAAGTCTTCAAATAAATTCTATTCTAAGAAATAAATGAAACTTTTACAATAAAATATAATGGCACGCAGGCCATATTTAATTACAAAAACCCAGGGCCCATGAATGCACCATGCATATCCATTCATCACACCAAACAAGCAAATAAATATACATAGCATTCATGGATCAAACAAAGTCCAATTTTAATTAATTTAGCCAAGCCCATTAATGGAAATTGTGTACTTGAACCTTTAAGAGATGACCCCGTGATGGGCCTGGGCTGAAGCCCAATGGACTAAATCCTCTTATTGAATAAGTTCTCTTAAAAGCCCAAAACACAAACTAGTTAGATTTGTGCCATAAATCAACTCTAGTATAATTTCCAATTTTGCCATTTTTAATTTTATGTCATACAGCCCATAAACATTAAAAATACATATAATATGTGCTAACATGAGTTAAAAATATAAAATCATGAACAACGCATATATAGTACATGGCATTCATGCAAAAACAAACAAACAGAAAAAACTAGTTGTTTAATGCTTATGTAATGCCATAAAATGCACAAATATTTAAATCAATTTTATGATTCATTTAATAACTTAAATAAGTCCATAAATATTGATTTAATATTCTGTACCAATCTGATCTAAATGTGTTTTTACCATTTTAATCAAAACAAAACAAACAATGTTGATTAAACATGTAACAAACACAAACTAGTCATAGTTTTAAGTGATTTTAAAATTAATCAATTAAATTGTCATGGAACAGAATTAAAACCAAATTTAAAATATGTCCATACCTGATAATTAATCTTTAAATATCACTTACAAAAATTACAAAATCGTTTTTACATTTAATATTGAAAACTAGTTGTTAAACTAACAATTAACATGCCAAAATGCACCTAGTTTTAATATTAATATGTACCATCAGGTATTAGCAATTAAATCTGACCATTAATAGCTCCTAGAACATCTTAGGACAGTATATTAAAATGTCATATTAATTATAATACCTATCTAATCAATTAAAATCATTTTTACACCAAAACAATGCAAAAAACTCAAAACAGAAAATTTCAGATTTGCATGTTTTCATATTGACGATTTTTAATTAATTTTTTCATGCATCTAAAGCACTAAAATAAGCATGTTTAGGCTCTGATACCACTGATGGTATATGAGATGGTATGAACATGGCAATCACGCAGCGGAAAAACAACAAAAACGATCATACATGCCAAACAATTCCATGACAAGAATCGAAACATGCAATTTTAGGGTTTTAAAACTTACAACTTTGGATGCCTTTTAAAACTTGAGTTTGGTGATGACCAGCAACCGAGATGACTTTATCCACCTTAGATCTTGATCACCAATGCAAAGGAACAGCCTTTTACGCCACTCCCTCTATTCTCACACACACAATTGCACCGACGGCTTAAAATAGAGGTTGCTAGCTCTCTTTTAATGTATTGTGTAATGGCTATGGTTAAAAGCTACAAAATTTGATTTTGTACTTCTCTTAGGTTGCTATTACTACCCAAGATCACAAGAGAATGAGGAACAATCCTTTCTCCTTGTGAAAATTGGCCAAAAGAATATTATGAGAGAGAGAGAAGAATTCACGCCAAGACCTAGAAAAAGTGTTTTACGTTTTTTTTCTCTTACGTCTCCTTAGGGTTTTATTTCTTTTATATATATCCTTATCTTTTGGCAAGTGTTTGATTTGAACTTTACTATCTTAAGATAATTAATTCAATCTCCATCACTTCCTAAAATAAGTAATATATATTGATTTAAACTCCTTTGAATTTAAAATTCAAATTTTAAATAAAACACAAGACATTTAATTAAATAAAATAACTTAATAAAGATAATGAGCATGTACCGAAATTCCTTGATTTTCATCTTGGAATTTCGGTCACTCCTTATATTATTTAAATGATTTAATTTAATTTAAATTCTTTTAGGCTTTAATACTCAATTAACTTAGTTAATACAAGATAATTAATTAATTGAAATTAAACCTTGTGGGCTGAATTTTTCTCTCTCATGGGCCAAGGTCCAATACCATTTATGATGCCCATTACATACATTAATTTGACTTTAATTAAAAGCCCAAATTAATGCCCAGTACTTTATTTAAATATTTTAAGCCCAATGCTTTGTGTGCGATCCTATAGATCCATTTAATGTTGGCAATGAACTAATGAATTAATTCAAAGGCTATATATATTCTCTAGCAAGATATTATAGCATTCTAAATTAAATGAAAATGCATATGGCATTTAGTGACCTAATGCAATTTTGCATAGTCCCTTACCCATAAATATCAGAATTAATATAAGGCATGGAACTAGTCATCCTTATATATTTTAATTCCTTTCTTGATATTCCAGTGACACTGAACTCTCAGATAAATAATGATTACTCATTATTTCATCTTGGTATGGCCATACACTTCTCAGTTCACTGATCAAGTGGCCGGTGATATTTTCTCTCTTATCGAGAGAGGTAATCCCTTCACTTCTCTCATGCTCTCTAACATGAATCAATGCATACCCAATCATAACCTTACTTGTCACTCTGTTACGAGCATGTTAGGTGTTTGTCAAAGCACACATTAATTAATAAAGAGTTTCATAGAGATTTTAGGTCTAAGAACTCCGATACAAAACTTGCATATGAGAAACACTTATAACTTGTACCATGTAGTGTTCTCATGAGCGGATCAAATCCAGATACTATGTTCTTTAACATGTATCTATGATCTCTGATTGACACTCTTGTCCTAATGATCCGTAAGACAGAACTCATGAAATCAGAGAGAGCATACTAGTCTTAATTCATTGTTATTCCCATAACAATGACTGACTAGGGATATTTAGAATGATGTCTCATTTGTTTCAAGGTCTTACAACCATGTGCCTCATACATGATAACTTAAACCGAAACAACATTCTTGGATAGTTCTATCAATTGATATGCACAGGAATATAATGGATAAAACAAATGCCTCATTTTATTAATTAAAGTGTTTTATTACAATGCATTGGGGCTAGGGCTTACACTAACAATTCATTCACCATTAGAATCTCCTAAAGCTTTACTGTCTCTCTTCTTGAATAAAGTACTAAGGCTAAGAAAGCTTCACACCCTTTTCTAAGAAATCACCTAGATTGAATATCCATTATTACACTGACTAATGGTTTAGTTTGAATGTTTTAAAGTAAAATTTCTTTACCATCATCATCAATAAGATTTGTATTCTTATCTCTATAGTCAACAATGGCTTGATATCTAGATAACCAATCCATAACTAGAACAGTGTCAAACTCCCAAAAGAGTAATTCAATTAGATCAGTAAGAAATTCTTTCCCTTTAATTAAAATAGTACACTCTTTATATACATTGTTAACAACAACACCATGACCTAATGGGTTGGTTACACAAATATCATAATTTAGTTCATGTACAATAGTCATATTTCTACTCATATCCCTAATACAAATATAAGAATGAGTAAAACCAAGATCAATAAGTGTATGTATAGTAAAATCAAAGAGGGAAAAAATACCAAATATAACTTCTGGAGCATTCTAATCCTCTTAAGCTTTCATTACATAAGCCTATCTAGGAAAAGTTGGAGTTGTAGGTCTATCAACTAATTCAGACACATTTCTAGATTAGGATCTATGATTATATGATCCTTCATGTCCCCTACCTCTACCTCTACCAAAAGACGGTGTATTAGATGTTCCTCTACAACTTTGTTGCCTAGAAGCTTATTCCCTGTTTGAGGGAAAATTTGCCATAAAATAATTAGTATTTCCACATATAAAACATGCTCAAACCAATTTTCTACAATTGCCCCAGTGTTGCCTAGTATAATGGGGATATACTGGTGGTTGCCCCCTACTCTATCTCCCTGAAGCTTTTTTATCTGGCTTAGATGCTATGGAAGATTCCTGTCTCTCATTTTTTTTTTTGCAGAACTATATCCAAACTCAACTGGCTAATTTCCCTGAGCTCCTTTAACTCTTTTCCCAGTGGAAAATCCACCTCTAGAGCCATTTTTGTGTTCTCTATCTCTTTTAGCTATCTCATTCTTTACAACCCATAAGGCTGTTATAACAAGTTGATGAAAATCCACCACATGTAGGGATGTAGGTCCTCTTAACTTCTTTCTGATCAGATCATTTAATCCATCCTCAAACTATCTACACTTGAAAGCATCAGTTAGCATCTCATCATAAATATATTTGCATAAGTGACTAAATTCTTTCTCATATTCAACCACAGATATACCCCTTTCTCTTAAGTTTAAAACTATTTTAACTTTTCTTGCTTATATTCTTCAATAACATACTTTTTCTTAAATTCAGGTTTGAAGAATTCTTATGTACCAAGATCTAGTAACTTTGGTTGCATTAAAACCAATTTCCTTTAATCATAGGCTGCTCTGTGAAGTAAAGACACAACATATAGGACATCAAATTTCATCAAAATTCTCCCTATCTTTTCCAACCAATATTTAGATTCCTCAGACTACTTCAGATTAGTGCCTAAGAATTCTTCTGCACCATACTTCCTAATTTCAGATATTAAAGCTTTAGGTGTTATCATCTTTTGAAATATTTAGGCCATATCCTAAGATATTTTTCAGCAGTGCTTCTCCAGGAATAGCTGTAGGAATCTCATTCTAAAGAGATGATGAAGATCGTGGATTAGAAGGATTCGTTATAGCCAACCGATTGCTTTCAGCCAATTCCTTGATAGCATCTATAGAATTCTTCTTCTACAATCTATAAGAAAAATAAAAAAATATACATTAGGCCAACAAGACTCTATACCTCAATATAGAATATTATGTTCTTATTTCCTCTCTAATACCACACTGTAACACCTTCATACTCAAAGGCTAAACTAAACACCAAGCCATGCCATAAAAATCCATGTAACTAAGTTATAATATCAACAAGCATGCTTTAATCACACAAACTCATCACCATATTGCTTCACATACATATTCACTTCTTACTATAATCCTATTAACTGTATTGAGTTTATCATATTGAATATGCTTTTTATAAGTCACTATCATGCCTATGTATTATTAATCATATAGTCATGCATTGTTATTACTCATATGATGCTATATCATATATTATATGGGTGTTACTTAGCTATTCACATGTTGATCTCATGATTCAACAACATATAATTATCATGTCACAATTTCTAATCTCATGTTTTACATTATTTTCATATAAGAGTTACTTTAGCTATTTACATACATCATATAGCATCATGCACATTATGAAATGTATGAGTTACTTTATGTTCTTCATGTATGCAAACACTTGCTTAGTTACTTTGTGGTTCTAACAAAATACAATTTATGCATATTACACAAAATAACATATGCTTTTAGCCATAATTTAAACATAATACAAATACTTGTAAAAAAACTAACACCCTAATCCACTAACCAAGCATAATCATCAATCATAATCATGAACCTAATAAAGGTCAGGTAGTAACAATAACAATAATACAAGCCATAATTACATGCCATAATAAATTAAAATCAAACTTATAAATAAGAATGCTTAACATAATTGGCCAACAATAAATAATGAACTGCTCACTGGCAACTACAACACACCAGATCTTCTCTTCAATGTGGGTCGAATCACAATAACTATCAATCCAAGATGGAGCTTATCCTGAGACCTACATGGATAAATAAACCTATGCTAAGATATAAAGCTTAGTGCGGAACAAAATTCTAAAGACAATCCTCTTACAATTATGTCTTATCTTACACAACATCTACTATAACATAAGAGATCATATATATCTATCTATCATATGAATCATTTCTCAATGGGCATTTAGGGAAGTCCTCTGCTTTAAACAGTAAATACCCTGATATCATAATCTAGAATATTACTTATCTTATCCCTGAATACATGGCACTTCATTATAATCATATAATCTCTTTTTAGCTTAAATAGCCTAGTTCATGCACCTTATAGTCCTTTTATTCATGAGTCTAGACATCATAGATATTAATAGTACAAAAATTTTAACTTATTGCGTTAAATCTCATTGTTCACATATTATAGGCACTCAACGTTAATTCATAGCATAAGGGCACACTTAAGTCATACAACATCTACAAGTAATTCTGGTAGGCATGATCACTTCACATATATCATACAATTCTTATATTAGATTCATAATCTTTATATCCTTAATGTTATCTTAACATGGTAACTTAATTCGCCTACAATATCATTTTAAGCCATGCATTATACTTGGTTAGATCAATGTTATCATTATCCATACATGTGTGTAAACAATTATCTATACATAGCAAACTAACGGAGTTGCATGCGATCACAAAGAACAAGTATTACATGCCATGATTATCAAACAAAGTATCCATGGCACATGTATGCATTTTATAAAACAAAATACATGAAACTTAGTGTACATGTTACAGTCCATACAACTTTTTGTACAATATTATACACTTTAGGGTCCATATATTCTCAGTGGAATCCCATTATCAGAGATCAATTCACACTGGCGCTCACACAGGAACCTTCATCAATAATGTGGGACATCTCAATCGTGTAATATGAAACATGGCCTTTCATTTCATAAAAATAGTTTATAATTAAAAGGAATTTAAGACAATCAAAATAATATATCATTCATCATGCTTACATTACAAAAGTGGGGCATTCAATACATGTTTTACTTTATCTTGTGCACATATTATTATCTTTAATAGCCTGCCTAAGTACTAGATCAAAGGGTGGATAACGGAAGCAATGAATACCCGAAGGTATCAAACTATGGATATCCGTAGATATCAAACAATGGACCCAAACGGGGTCAAACAATGGTTCCAGCAAAGAATAAACTATGAACCTAAATGGGCCGAATGATGGTTCCATTAAGGAACAAGACCCAAACGGGGTCAACTATGGCAGCTGCAACTGTATCCCTCTATGCATGCCTATCTAATCCACAACCAAACTAAGACTCATAGGCTTTACTGTTTTGAAGTATATTTTGATTCAATGTATTTTTCTTTACTTATTATAACATCTTTACTTAGTGCCATCATTCATATAAGAATGTATGTTATTCTTATCATACTTCAATCATTGAGTTCTAGGCTTCAATACACATGGATGCTATCATATGATCATATAATTGCATCAACTTTTATTCATTCATGTCATGTTGGTTATAGGTTTAGGCAAACAATAATAACATGTAAAATTTCATAATCAGCATTGCCTGTGTCCACATACACATATACATATAAATATGCAGCTTAAATCATGGCAATACTTGTTTTCATTATGCATGCTTGTTCACATACTGAATTGGACTACTTATCCTAGCATAGTTATTTCAATTATAAGATGTTGGGCTTATTTAACTCATCGATAGTTCTCAATGGCATATTTTGTTATTGTTTGCCATGAGTAGCTTCCATACATCATCATAACTCCCATCAACACATAATTACTTTGAACAATGCTCATGCATTGATACTTTATATAAGAATATGAGTAGGTTCTCTTTTTGATTAAGGTCGACACTTACATATCTTTAACCCTCTTAACACACTTTTATAGTCTATTAGATCGTAGACAAAAATATTATCTTCCTTAATATTACGACATATACACTTATCATCTCACTTGTGCTTTCTATTTTATAACATTTTAACCCGGTTAAATTATATAAGATTATTTCATCACTCTCTGCCTGCTAAGGACCCATGCACGGCCACTCAAGTTTCTTGTAATTCCCATACACGTCCACTTATAGCCTTTCTCCTCTCTATGCATGGTCGTGTATGGCCATGCATTCGTCGTACATAAAGCTTAAGTGCTCGTGTAATGAAATAAGAGAAAACATAAGTGGTAGTGCAAAAAAAAAAAGAAAACATAAGTGGTCGTGCATCCAATGGGAAAAAGCCATAAGTGGTTATGCATCCAAGGGTAAAAAGGCATAAGTGGTTTTGCATCCATGGGGAAAAAGCTATAATTGGTGGTGCATTATGTTGGGTTTTGAATAAAAAAATAAAAATTTAAATGCAGCAGAATTAGGAAACCCACCAGGATCCATGCGATCCAATTAAATAAATTGTGAGAGAGAATAACGATTACTAACCTCTTTTCTAAAAAATGTCTTGTAGGTGTTGCCTCATTAGAATCAAACACCCTCTACTAGTATCCACACTTAAACGCATCGAACAGATATGCCTGGGTTGCTAGCTCCCTTCTTTGGAGGCTAGGTTAGAGAGAACATTTTTCTCTCTTTTCTTTTCTTTCAAAGTGATGCCTCACTTTTTAGTGTGTCACTCTTAGGGTTACAAACCTTATATATCATATGTATATATAGGTAATCAAACCCTGAAGAAGAGAGAGAGATAATTACGAGCCCACATCTCCTAATAAAATAAGAATTACCTTATTTCTTTTTTAAAATTTGAATTATAATACTAATCTTAATTAATATTTATTTGTTTCATTATTTATTTCAAATTTTAATTTGTCATAAAATAAAATTCAAAATGCCCGAATTAACCCTTAGTTCATTCATCACATTCTATGTGTGCGACCCAATAGGTTCATATTAGATTGATCGTCGGACCCAGTCCCATCATGGACCCACAAGCTATAAGTGGCTTATAACAAGACATTACGACTACCCAAATAATATGAATATCGATAATTTGATTTTAACCTAATAGCTTGTTTGAACATAAGTCATAGTCCACGTCAAACTTATATAGTTCAAACATATAATTTCTCGATCACAAAGTAGACTGATAATATATATCAAATGACATTGATCTCATCATCAATTCATTTGAGCATAGCCATGCATTTCTCAGTCCTACTTATCGAGGGGCCCAATAGATATCTCTCTCATAAGAGAGGGACAAATTTCATCTTGATTATTCATTATCCTCTACATGATTCTTATAATGTCCAATCATAATCTTTATTATTATCTGATTAAAGATAATGTTTGATTTTGCTAAAACATGATGTTCCTCATGTAGGATACTATGATAATCTCAGGTTTAAGCATTAATAACATAAATATAACAAGATCGCTAATGACACTAACCCATGTAGTATCTCATAGCAGGTCTATCCAATACTCTGTTCTCTAACAAGTACCTACAAGTTTGATTTATATCACCATATATAATCAACCCATGATTATCAGTCAAATCCATAGTAGTTTTGTTTATCATTATTCCTTTAATGATAAATAACTAGGGATAGTAAAAATAAAAGTAAATTGTTATTTGTAAATATTATTATATTCTAACATGCCAAAATATAATAACATAAAGGAAATCCAATTTTATAAAATGAAATATTACATTACATTAAGAACCAAACGTATGGCCTAGGGCATAACCACTAACACATTTAAGAGCAAAAAACTGTAAGTGGCCGTGTATTTTATGAAGGAAAATGGCCAAGTGGTTGTGCAAAGCAAAGGTAAAATCCACAAGTAGTCGTGCACGGGAGTCAGGCACACCATGCATGGCCGTGCATGGGTCCTCAGCAGGCAGAGATAAAAAGAAACCCAGAAACCCCACTTTATGCAGAATATGAATTTAAATCTCAGATTTCACTTCCCTATTAACTTAAATGATCAATTAAATTTCAAATCATACTATACTCATCAAAGATTACTAGATTTATCCTTTAATCTCATCATGGATGACGCATACAAGGAAAAGGGGAAAATTCCTAAATCATTTATATGAACAGTACAGTAAATCTAATTCCCTTACCTGTTACTAATGCTCTAATTCCTTTGGCTTCTTTGTTCTGCTTCTTTCTTTTCCCACTCTTGATCTATCTTCTTTTCTTTCTTTTCCTTAAAATACTAGCTCTCAAAACCCTAAGCCATCATCTCCTTCAATTCGTAACCCAGGAAAGAGAGAGAGAGAGATATCTTATCTCTGCCCTTATCCCAATCTCCACCTTTCCTAGAAAGCCTTAAAAGAGTGAGTGGGGGTAAATATCTCACTGAAAAAATTCCAAGATTGCCCTTATACATTTTTAACCCTTAAAACTTATTTTCTTAACATTTAACCCCAAACATCTTATTTAATTCAATTGCATTCTTCCTTAATATTTTAGCTACACTTCATTACATATGTGCATAATTACCAATATACCTTTTATATGACTTAACTTTAATAATGCATAATAACCTAATTTTGCCTTATTAAACCTTAACCCTTATTAATTTACCATAATCTGGTTAGAGTCATAATTGGGTCCTTAAAAATCTCTCCTCCTTGAAAGAATTTCGTCCTTGAAATTCAAACCTGTAGTCTGTATCTTTATTACTAGAAATTATCCAAACTCTGCTTTAGCTATAAGCAACTATAACTATATGTTCGCTATTAACCATATAAACTCATCCATCTATAATCATTTGTATCTATCTCTTATTCTTAAATACTCTTATGCTCATTGTATCTTCTATCGGTTTTCCCTTTTAGCTAGGCCTGAAGATGATGCAATGTTATTCATGTGTTATGAAATAATATGGTATGCTATGCAATGCGTCAATGTTTTCATGTATACAAGGAATACCCATGCATGTTCACATATACTGTTCATGCTTTATCCTATGTCAATACCATGAAACATGTTAATTTGCCCATGCTGAATACTAAAATTCTGATAATTATATATAGAGCATCTTAATAATCTCAACATCTTGCATACTCAGCAATGCCAAAACTCAAATTATCCTCTAATCATATAAATTTTTCCTCAAACATCTTAATAAACAATCTAGATATGCTTATAATCAAACTTATGCTATACCTCAATCATAGAACATCAAGGCTTTTAAGTACTTCCAATATCAGGAAGTGAAAGATACAAATAATTCCTTAGATATCATCTCACAAACTCTGAATCAAAATACTACTTGTACTACAACATCTATCAATCATAAGTCATTCATCTCTCGCAATAATCAAAATATGTATCCCATTAACAATAATACTGAATATGGCTATTTGGTCTAGACCAATTCATTTCTTAATTCCTTATTTCCTAGAAAAGACTAAACCTGGGTACTCTGATACCACTAAATGTGACACCTAATCCACTAACCATAGATAATCATCAATCATAATCACGAACCTAGTAAAGGTTAGGTAGTAATAATAATAATAATAATAATAATAATAATAATAATAATAATAATAATAATAATAATAATAATAATAATACAAGCCATAATTACATGCCATAATAAATTAAAATCAAACTTATAAATAAGAAGGCCTAACATAATTGGCAAACAATAAATAATGAACTCCTTAATGGCAACTATAACTCACCAGATCTTCTCTTCAATATGGGTTGAACCACAATAGCTATCAATCCAAGGTAGAGCTTATCTTGAGACCAACACAGATAAATAAACTCATACTAAGCTATAAAGTTTAGTGGGGAACAAAACTCTAAAGACAATCCTCTTACAATTATATCTTATCTTACACAACATCTACTATAACATAAGAGCTCATACATTTCTATCATATGAATCATTTCTCAATGGGCATTTGAGGAATCCTCATCTTTAAATAGTAAATACCCTGATATCATAGTCTAGAATATTACTTATCTTATTCATGAATACTTGGCACTTCCCTATCATCATATAATCTCTTTTTAGCTTAAGTAGCCTAGTTCATGTACCTTATAGTGCTTTTATTCATAAGTCTAGACATCATAGCTATTAATGGTATAAAAAATTAACTTATTTCCATAAATATCATTGTTCACATATTATAATCACTCGACATTAATTCATAACATAAGGTCATACTTAAGTCATAGAGCACCTACAAGTGATCCTGGTAGGCATGATCACTTAACATATATCATACAATTATCATATTAGATTTGTAATCTTTATATACTTAATGTTATCTTAGCATGGTAACTTAATTCCCTTACAATATCATTTTAAGTCATGCATTACACTTGGTTAGATCAATGTTATCATTATGCATACATGTGTGTAAATAATTATCTAAATATAACAAACTAACGGAGTTGCATGTGATCACAAAGAACAAGTATTACATGTCATGATTAGCAAACAAAGTCTCCATAGCATATGTATGTATTCCATAAAACAAATTACATGAAACTTAGTGTACATGTTACAGTCCATACAACTTCTAGTATAATATTGTACACTTTAGGGTCCATATATTCTTAGTGGAATCCCTTCAGTGGAGATCAAGTCACATCGGCACTCACACCGAAACCTTCCTCAATAATATGGGACATCTCAATCATGTAATACGAACCATGACCCTTCATTTCATAAAAACAGTTTAGAGCCAAAAGGAATTTAAGATAATCAAAACAATAGGTTATTCATCATGCTTACATTACATAAGTAGGGCATTTAATGCATGTTTTACTTTATCTTGTGTACATATTATCATCTTTAATAGCCTGCCTAAGTACTAGTTCAAAAAGTGGATAATCGGAGCAATGAATAATCAAAGGTATTAAACTATGGATATCCAAAGATATCTATTCATTGATCCAGACGGGGTCAAACAAAAATTCCAGCAAGGAATAAACTATGGACCCAAAAAGGCCGAACAATGGTTTCATTAATAAATAAGACCCAAACGGGGTCAACTATGGTAGTTGTGATTGTATCCCTCTAGGCATGCCTTTCTAATCCACAACTAAACTAAGACCTGCAGGCTTTATCCTTCTAAAGCATATTTTTATTCAACGTATTTTTCTTTACTTATTATAACATCTTTGCTTAATGCCATCATTCATATAAGAATACACGTTATTCTTATCATACTTCAATCATTGAGTTCTAGGCATCAATACATATAGATGTTATCATATGATTATATAATTGCATCAACTTTCATTCATTCATGTCATGATGGTTATAGGTGTATGCAAATAATAATAACATGCAATCTTTCACAATTAGCATTACAAGTGTCCACATACACATATACAAACATATATGCAGCTTAAATTGTGGCAATACTTGCTTTCATTATGCATGCTTGTTTACATACTGAATTAGACTACTTATCCTAGAATAGTTATTTCAATTATAAGATGTTGGGCTTATTTAACTCATCGATATGTTAGAGAGTATGCTCTAAAGCCCATGTAAAAGGGATGTATTTCATATATATGAATTTATATTCTTAATAAAAGGCATCATTCATATATTAATGATATGTTTAAATACATGAGTTTGTAGATCTTTAATTAATAAATGAAGTTCTAGATTTTATAAACACAGTGCAAAGGGAATCATGAAAGTGTTCATGATATGAGATGTCTATTACATGCAAATCTGTTAATATCTAAATATCCCTAATCATAGAATTAACAAGATATGATATTGTTAATTCGGATAGACTAGCACATGTTATGCTTCTTAAATGGTTCAAGTAGTGGTTCTCATAATTGTGATTATGGAAGATAATCAAAGCTAACATGTGGATGTCTGTTAGAAGAACAAGTTTATTGGAGACCTGCAAAGAGAAAGCTCACATGGATATTAAATATATGTCAGTGAGGAATCTCTTCATAGCAGTTGTGCAAGTATCCTTAGACTTGAGATCACCAAAGTTATCTTAACTAGCAAGTGGTATACTTTGACTCCATAATGGATTACTTCTAACTGGGGGTCAACATAAGTACGAGGATGGGTATATCATGACCTACTTAAAGTTAGTTGAGTGATCGATAAAGGATTCACCATCGTAGATTTATTAAGGAAAATTATCTCGCATGATTCTATAATTGCCTTATTCAGAGAATGTCTGGCTAGAGTAATATGCCTAGATGGATAGGGATCCATGAAAGGTATTTTGGGAACAATGGTTAAATTAATAAAACATACATAATTAGATTTATATGAGTTGACAAAAATCCATACTCAGAATCTAATTGAGATAAGAGTGGTGAAAGGAGTAATTGTATGATAACTATTTATATGGAAGGGTATAGTCAAACCACTTGACATTCCTGACATTCGGGTAGTCATGATGCCTAGCTAGAGGCCGCTCATGATTTGTATAATAGTGCATCATAAATATCAATAGGGATTGATAAAGTGATTTAAAAAAGTTTAAATCATGTGAGTTTTGAATAAAACTCATAAATACATATTATACTACCAATATGGATAGGAACCCAATAGGTCACACACATATAGAGTAAAGAATAAAATGGTAAAATGACAGGGATAATAATATTTCATATTATTATTATGGGATAAGAGAGATGAATTAGAAAATAATTAATTAAAAAGTTTAATTAATTATGATCAAGTGGAATTGTTTGCAGAACTTTTTAGAAAAGTTCTACAAAATTGACCTAATTGAAATATTATATTTAATAATTAATTATTATTGGACTATAAGTGTTATAGGCTGATATAGTAATTAATAGATTCATTGGAGAAATTAAAGAGGCCCAAATAATTGGTTTTGGCATAGAAACCTTCTAAAGGAAGGGTTACATGCCAAACCCTGATAGAAGGCCTTAAAGGTCTAATTCTTGGACCAAAATAAATTAAATATATTTCATAAGTGTTATGGAGCCTACATATTTAATTTGGATGGATTTGGAATTCATTTGGGTGATTAAATCTAAGTGTATGCATAAAGGGCCTAGTTTATGGGTTTTTTTGCATAGTCCTTTATGAATTGACTTAAATAGGATTCAACTGAGCGCAAATAAATTCTTAATAATTCCAAAAGCCCATTTAATATTTCTCTAGCAATTTTAAAAAGCCCAATCCTATTATGAAGTTGGATTTTTAGACTAACTATAAAAATCCAAGTGATAGGGATTTTAGGGTTAAATGAACAATTAAGAAAAAAGAAATTCTCTCTTTCTTAAAAACCCTAGCCGCCACTCCCTTGCTAGCATCAAGGGAAATTCGGCCAGCCTTGTGGTTTCTCCATTCTTGGTTCATTTATTCCTTTTCTAGTGTGGATTACTAATTGGAGGTGTTCAACTTTGGACACTATGGTTTGCGATAACCAAGTGAGAAGTAAAATCAACTGTTCAAAAAAATCAAAAGTGATTTTTCTTATTCTCATTAATATTTATATTGTAAATTCATAGCAAGATCATATCTATTGGTTAAAAATTTTAAATTCCACTTATGTATGTGATGCATGTAACCAATAATTTCCAACATTGTATCAGAGCCACGGTTTTGCCATGAATCTACAATTCTATATTTTACAGAATAGTTTTTTTTTTGAGTTATTTATTTCATGAACTTTAAAATATCATATTGGATTTTTCATGAATGAGAAATATTGATTTCTGGATGTATTTGATCAAATATATAAAATGAAAAAAAATGATTCTTTTGAGAAAAGAATCTTTGTTTTTGGCGTGTAGGGTTTTTATTTTTCAATAAAGTTTAGGGGCTGTTCTAAATTAAATTTTTATTGATCCACTCTAAAATTAATTTGATGATAATTTATATGTTTAATATATGATATTAAGCCATAGGATCAAACAAAATTAAAATCGAACAAGTTTTGCATGAAAACTAGATTACTCGAAAAGTTTTATAAATTGGTGTTCTTGGTGTGTTCTTGGTGGGTTCTTGTTTAGATCAATTTTTAATCTTATAAATCTAATATATCTCATATATTAATTTTTTTAATTAATTGGATTAATTAAAATGGGCTTTGAATTAATTGGATTAATTTTAATTCATTAAAACCACTTAATGGGCTTAATTATGTTTACGGACTTGATTTAAATTAGTGAATGACTTGGTGGGCCCAAGGAGCTGATTTAAATTAAATATTATAGACTTTAATTAAGTTTATTAATGGATTTTAGTGGCTGGAGTGGGCTTGGCTCACTCCAAAAGGCCTAAATGGTCCAAAAGACACAAAACTAGTTTGTGTGTGAATACACTTTAGGGTTTTAATTTGTGGGTTTCAACCTACCCTTTGTTTTAAGCCAAAAATTAATTTTTTAATTATCTAATGTGATTAATTAATTAAATAATCAGTATATAATCAATTAATAGTCAATTGGATTGATAATTAAGTCAAGAACACATGCATGCAAAAAGGTTTCCTAAAATGAAAGTTTTCAAAATGAAAAAAGTTTCCTAATTTGATCATATTATTAAAATAACTCAAAAGTAAGTTTCAAGAGTTGAAACATAGTTTGTATTCCATTATATGTTTTTAATTTATGCATTAGGAATGCATATAAGGATGTATGATTGGCATGATGGATAGTTATGGACAAGGCCCAATGTGATTGAGCATAATGCATGTTTTGGCCTAATGAGGACTTTCATGTCCCGACCACTTATTTTTGGTTTGTATTTCTTTTTCAAATTGTAATATATAATTAGATTACTTATATTAGAGTTATACACAAAGATGAAGACCACTATCAAGGAGCAAGATGGGCCAGATGGAGATCCAACAAGATTAAAGATAATGTAATTATTTTTACTTGTTTGAATCATGCATATTACCTAGGTATGCCCTTTTGATTTCCCTTTTGGCTCGAGGAAATCAATGTAGTAAAGTCCATAACTATACCATATTTGTATGCTTATATTTAAGTGATAGATATAGGATGCATACCAATGTATGCCAACCATGTATGATGAGACTTAATTAACTAAAATCCCTCAAATAAATACTAAGGTCTATAAGCCTTCCAGTAATTGGAGGAGAACCAGAGTTCTTTATAGAGTGGATTGTTAACCACAGTCAAGCTCACATTATATCGAATATGTTCAAATCTAATTAAATGGGTAATCTTAGCTAGCCCATTCGTTTGTTGACCATAGTCAAGACTAATGGTTCTAAAGGAAAGATTAGAGAATGCATATATGATATGCATGTATCAAGAGTTGATAACTTAATGATGCAATAGTTGTGTAGAGACACAATTGGTATAGAGATACCTACCTTTCAAAGGTATGGAGTTTGGCTTGTTAACCACAGTCAAGGTCCAATTACATATCAAGGATTGGATATTGGCCCACTAAAAAAACCATCGGGTTTTCTCGGATTATATAGTGAGGGCTATTAATTCGCAATAAAATAGTGGGAGTAAATGGATTAATTAAAGACCTAATTAATGCATACATATATATGAACATACTCTCATAAGTTTTCTTTTCACATCTAGGTCATTATCATAAGCACATAGAACATTAACATACGATCAATCTTAGATAACAAGCTGGTTGGCAGTAACTATTCTAACTAGATCAGACAAGTGAGAGTTGTTCTCAGAGCTGAAAAGATCCATTATGTCTTGGATAAAGATCCACCACCACTTCCATCAGATGATGCCATTGATGAGATCAAGGGCACTTATCGAAAATACATGGAGGATAGTGAAGCAGCAGCATGTCTGATGCTGGGTGCTATGTCCTCAGAGCTTTAGAACAATATGAGATGATGGATGTTAGAACCATTATTTTGCATATAAAAGAGATTTATTCTTCTCAGGCTAGAACTGAGCAATATGAGATTGCTTCAGCTCTATTTAGCTGCAAAATGATGGAAGGCACTTCGGCTGCTACTCATACATTAAAGATGTATGGGTATATTGAGCATTTGAGTAGACTTGGCTATGTAATGGATAATTTTCTATACATAGATTTAATCTTGTACTTGTTAGCTCCAAGTTATGTACCTTTCGTGCTTAACTTTAACATGAACAAGATCCAAGTGAACATTCTTGAGTTAATCAACATGCTCAAAATAGCTGATGGATCCTTCAAGAAGGATTCAAAAAGTGTCATGGTTTTCACATCTACTAAAGGCAAGAAGCAGCAGAAGAAGAAGAAGATAACCAAGGCATAGCCAAAGAATGGTAGGGTTTCCAAGAAAGAGAATCCCAAAAGAACTTGCTTCCATTGTGGAAAAGATGGCCACTGGAAGCGTAGCTGCAAGGCCTATCTAGATTCTCTCAAGGAGAAAAAGCAAGCTGATGCTTCTACTTCAGGATTCATATGATTGAAATTAATACTTATTTTATTGCTTCAAAACAATCTTGGGTATTAGATACCAGATGTGGATCTCATTTGTGTAATGATCTATAGGGGCTTAAAAGCAGTAGAAGAGTTGGAAAGGCAAAAATATATCTATAGTCAGCTACTGGACAAAACATCTCTACAACAGTTGTGGGGATTATCATTTGCCTCTTCAAAGTGCATTAATACTGGTGTTAAATAATTGTTATTATGTTCCAGCATTATCCAAAAGTATTATTTCTTTTAGTTTTTTATTGAACGATTATGACATTTCTTTAAAAGACAAATGTTGTTACATTTTGAAGAACAATATGTTTTATGCTAAAGCTATCATTGAGAATGGTATATTTGTTCTTGATTTAATTAAAGAAGTGCATAATGTGGATACCAAGAGAATGAAACAAGATAATGTAAATACCTCATATTTATAGCATTATCGTTTAGGCCATATAAATGAGAAACGCATGACCAAATTACACAAGTCAGGTGATTTAGGATCATTTGATTATGAATCATTTGATACATATGAGTCTTGTTTATTAGGAAAAATGACAAAAACTCCCTTTATTGGTAAAGGAGAGCAAGCTAAAATTGTTTCGGACTTAATATATTCAAATGTATGCGGTCCAATGACTACACATGCCAGAGGAGGTTACTCTTACTTCATTACTTTCATATATGATTATTCAAGGTTTGGATATATATATCTAATGAAATATAAATAAGAAGCATTTGAAAAGTTCAAAGAATTAAGAAATGAAGTAGAGAAACAACTTGGCAAGTTTATTAAGACAATTAGATCAAATCGAGGTGGAGAGTACTTAAGTCAAGAATTTCAAGATAATCTTATAGATAATGGAATTTTATCTCAATGGACTCCACCATATACACCACAACATAATGGTGTATCTAAAAGGAGAAATCAAACACTATTAGAAATGGTTTGATCCATGATGAGTCGAGTAGACTTGTCTAAGTCCTTTTGGGGATATGCACTAGAAACTGCTATTTATGTGTTAAATAGAGTTTCTAGTAAATCAATTGATGTTACTCCATATGAGATGTAGAATAACAAGAAACCCACACTTTCTCATACAAAAGTATGGGGTTGTCCTGCTTATGTGAAGAGGACAATGTCAGAAAAACTAGATGTTAAGTCTGACAAATATTTATTTGTGGGATATCCAAAACAAACATTTGGATATTATTTCTATCATCCCTTAGAATAAAAGGTATTTGTTTTAAGGCATGCTGTCTTCTTGGAAAGAGAATTTCTCCTACGAGAGGACAGTGGGAGTAAAATTGATTATTCATTATCCTCCATATGATTCTCATCATGTGCAATCATAACCTTTATTATTATCTTATTAAAGATAATATTTGATTATGCTAAAACATGATGTTCCTCATGTAGGATACTATAATAATCTTAGGTCTAAGGATTAATAACATAAATATAACAAGATCACTAATGACATTAACCCATACAGTATCTCATAGAGAGTCTATACAATACTCTATTCTCTAATGAGTACCACTAACACATTCAAGGGGAAAAAACCATAAGTGGCCGTGCATTTTATAAGGGAAAATGGCCAAGTGGTCGTGCAAAGCAAAGGTAAAATCCATAAGTAGTCGTGCATGGGAGTGATGCACACCATGCGTGGCCGTGCATGGTTCCTCAGCAGGTAGAGATAAAAAGAAACCCAGAAACCCTAATTATGCAGAATATGAATTTAAATCCCAAATCTCACTTCCCTATTAACATAAATAATCAATTAAATTTCAATTGCTACTATACTCATCAAAGCTTACTATATTTATCCTTTAATCTCATCAAGGATGACACATACCAGAAAAGAGGTAAAAATTCCTAAATCATTCATATGAACAGTATAGTAAATCTAATTCCCCTACCTATTACTAATGCTCTAACTCCTTTGGCTTCTTTGTTCTGCTTCTTTCTTTTCCTACTCTTGATCTATCTTCTTTTCTTTCTTCTCCTTAAAATACTAGCTATCAAAACCCTAAGCCATCATCTCCTTCAATCCGTAACCTAGGAGAGAGAGAGAGAGATCTCTTCTCTGCCCTTATCCCAATCTTCACCTTCGACAGGAAGCCTTAAAAGAGTGGGTGGGGTAAATATCTCGCTGAAAAAATTCCAAGATTGCCCTTATATATTTTTAGCCCTCAAAACTTATTTTCTTAACATTTAACCCCAAATTTCTTATTTAACTCAATTGCATCCTTCCTTAATATTTTAGCTACACTTCATTACACATGTGCATAATTACCAATATACCTTTTATATGACTTAACTTTAATAATGCACAATAACTTAATTTTGTCTTATTAAATCTTAATCCTTAATAATTTACCATAATCTGATTAGAGTCATGATTAGGTCCTTAAAAATCTCTCCTCCTTGAAAGAATTTCATCCTCGAAATTCAAACCTGTAGTCTTTATCTTTATTACTAGCAATTATCCAAACTCTGCTTTAGCTATAAGCAACTATAACTATATGTTCTCTCTTAACCATAGCAACTCATCCATCTATAAACATTTGTATCTATCTCCGATTCCCAGATACTCTTATGCTCGTTGTATCTTTTATTGGTTTTCCCTTTCAGCTGGGCTGAAGATGATGCAATCTTATTTATGTGTTATGAAATAATATGGTATGCTATGCAATGCAATGCGCTAATGTTTTCATGTATGCAAGGAATACCCATGCGTGTTCACATATACTGTTCATGCTCTATCCTATCTCAATAACATGAAACATGTTCATTTGCCTATGCTGGTTAGGAAAATTCTAATAATTATATATAGAGCATCTTAATAACCTCTACATCTTGCATACTCGGCAATGCCAAAACTCAAATTCTCCTCTTATCATATAAAATTTTCGTCAAACATCTTAATAAGAAATCTAGCTATGCTTATAATAAAACTTATGCTATACCTTAATCATATAACATTAAGGATTTTAAGCACTTCCAATATCAGGAAGTGAAAGATACCGATAATTCCTTAGATATCGTCTCACAAACTCTGAATAGAAATCCTACTTGTACTACAATATCTATCAATCGTAAGCCATTCATCTCTCCCAATCATCAAAATTTGTATCCCATTAACAATAATACTGAATATGGCTATTTTGTCTAGACTAATTCATCTTAACCTTCAAGAACAATTTCTTAATTCCTTATTGCCAAGAAAAGACTAAACCTGGGCACTCTAATACCACTAAATGTGACACCTTAATCTACTAACCATGGATAATCATCAATCATAATCAAAAACTAGTAAAGGTTAGGTAGTAGTAGTAGTAATAATAATAATAATAATAATAATAATAATAATAATAATAATAATAATAATAATAATAATACAAGCCATAATTACATGCCACAATAAATTAAAATCAAACTCATAAATAAAAAAGCCTAACATAATTGGCCAATAATAAATAATGAACTCCTCACTGGCAACTACAACTCGCCAGATCTTCTCTTTAATATGGGTTGAACCACAATAGCTATCAATCCAAGGTAGAGCTAATCCTGAGACCTACATGGATAAATAATCCCGTGCTAAGCTATAAAGTTTAGTGGGGAAAAAAGCTCTAAAGACATTCCTCTTGTAATTATATCTTATCTTACACAACATCTACTATACATAAGAGATCATATATTTCTATCATATGAATCATTTCTCTGTGGGCATTTGGGGAAGTCCTCATCTTTAAATAGTAAATACCCTGATATCACAGTTTAGAATATTAATTTTCTTATTCTTGAATACTTGGCACTTCCCTATCATCATATAATCTCTTTTTGGCTTAAATAGCCTAGTTCATGCACCTTATAGTCCTTTTATTCATGATTCTAGACATCATAGCTATTAATAGTTCAAAACATTAACTTATTACCTTGAATCTCATTGTTCACACATTATAGTCACTCGACGTTAATTCATAGCGTAAGGGTGTACTTAAGTCATATAGCATCTACAAGTAATCCTTGTAGGCATGATCACTTAACATATATCATACAATTCTCATATTAGATTCGTAATCTTTATATACTTAGTGTTATCTTAGCATGGTAATTTAATTCCCTTACAATATCATTTTAAGTCATGCATTACACTTCGTTAGATCAATGTTGTCATTATGCATACATGTGTGTAAACAATTATCTATATATAACAAACTAACGAAGTTGCATGTGATCATAAAGAACAAGTATTACATGTCATGATTAGCAGACAAAGTCTCCATGGCATATGTATGTATTCCATAAATCGAAGTACATGAAACTTAGTGTACATGTTACAGTCCATACAACTTCTAGTATAATATTGTACACTTTAGGGTCCATATATTCTCAGTGGAATCCCATCGGTGGGGATCAACTCACATCAGCACTCACACGGGAACCTTCCTCAATAATATGGGACATCTCAATCATGTAATACGAACCATGACCTTTCATTTCATAAAAATAGTTTATAACCGAAAGGAATTTAAGATAATCAAAACAATAAGTTATTCATCATGCTTACCTTACATAAGTGGGGCATTTAATGCATGTTTTACTTTATCTTGTGTACACATTACATCTTTAATAGCCTACCTAAGTACTAATTCAAAAGGTGGATAATGGGAGCAATGGATACACGAAGGTATCAAACTATGGATATCTGAAGATATCTAACAATGGACCCAAGTGGGGTCAAACAATTATTCTAGC
Organism: Excoecaria agallocha; assembly: GCA_037975025.1. Classification (NCBI taxonomy): domain Eukaryota; kingdom Viridiplantae; phylum Streptophyta; class Magnoliopsida; order Malpighiales; family Euphorbiaceae; genus Excoecaria; species Excoecaria agallocha. The sequence continues at coordinate 80,191,986 of CM075807.1, forward strand.
AAGGAACAAACTATGGACCCAAAAGGGCCAAATAATGGTTCCATTAAGGAATAAGAACCAAAAGGGGTCAACTATGGTAGCTGCGACTGTATCCCTCTAAGCATGCCTATCTAATCCACAACTGAACTAAGACCCGCAAGCTTTATCATTCTAAAGCATATTTTGATTCAACATATTTTTCTTTACTTATTATAACATCTTTACTTAATGCCATCATTCATATAATAATGCCCGTTATTCTTATCATACTTATATCTTTGAGTTCTATGCTTCAATACACATGTATGCAATCATATTATAATATAATATCATCAATTTTCATTCATTCATGTCATGATGGTTACAGGTTTATGCAAACCATAATAACATGTAATCTTTCACAATTAGCATTATACATGTCCACATACACATATACATACATATATGAAGCTTAAATCATGGCAATACTTGCTTTTATTATGTATGCTTGTTCACATACTGAATTAGACTACTTATCCTAGCATAGTTATTTCAATTATAAGATGTTGGGCTTATTTAACTCATCGATAGTTCTTAATGGCATACTTTGTTGTTGTTTTCCATGAGTAGCTTCCATACAACATCATAACTCCCATCAACACATAATTACTTTGAACAATGCTCATGCTTTTATACTCTATATAAGAATATAAGTAGGTTCTCTTTTTGATTAAGGTCAACACTTACATATCTTTAACCCTCTTAACTCACTTTTATAGTCTATGAGATCATAGACAAAAAGGTGATATTCCTTAATATTATGGCATATACATTGATCATCTCACTTGTGCTTTCTATTTTATAACATTTTAACCTTGTTAAATTATATAAGATTATTTCATCGCAATAATTAGCACACTACTTGCAGACTTGTGGTTCTCATATTATGTCACAGGGCATGAACAAATAAATAAGTAGGTTTCCTTATATCAAAGCTCATCATTAATTCTTTTTATGACTTAAAACATAACCAAACTTCTATAATTTCACAATTAAGTGCCAATTAATATTCCATCTCTTTTGTCTTAAACATGTAATATTGCAACTATCTTCTTATTAATACTAAGCCAAATCATGGTATCTTCATACCGTTGTAAAGAATTATCAATTTATAGCATTTGGGTAAAACCATTTGCTTTGGCATAGCAAATACGTTATACCATACTATAAAGGGCATATCAAATAGCATATACTCTTGTGCTCACTATATTTCATCTTACTCTTTTTAGTTTGACTCTTAGGCACTAAAACACAATTTAGCAACCTAATTATTCTACCATTTATTTCTTTTAAATTTCTATAATACTTCATCTTATATTCATGCCTTTCTAAACCATATCATTATAGACTTTAGCATTGGAGAGCGAGACTTTCATAGTCTATTAATCTATTGATAGCAACTCACATAATAATCAACACTTAATAACCATCTATCATTAGTTTTACTTACCATAGTCACTTCACTTCAACTCTTGTTCTCTCAATAATCTTTTGGACCATATAATACTGTGTCCAATATCTATATACATGGCTTAATCTTAGGGTGGCTTAATCATGGGGTGAAAGTTTGCCCAGATGAATAAAAGGAGTACATATGGCCATACAGTGGAGAGGAGAAGAACATAATTGGCCAATCAATAACCATAAGCCCTACTTGGCCATGCATGGAGAGGAGAAAGGCCATAAGTGGCTGTGCATGGGAAGTATAAGAAGATTGAGTGGTTGTGCATGGAAAAAATATAAGGCACAAATGGTCGTGCAAAGAAATAAGAGAAAACATAAGTGGTCGTGCAAAGAAATAAGAGAAAACATAAGTGGCAGTGCATCCAAGTGGAAAAAGCCATAAGTGGTCATGCATCCAATGTGAAAAAGCCATAAGAGGTCCTGCATTCAAGGGGAAAAAGCCATATGTGGTTGTGCATTTCATGAGGGAAAATGGCCAAGTGGCCATGCAAAGCAAAGTTAAAATCCACAAGTGGTCATGCATGGGAGTGAGGCACAACATGTGTGGCCATGCATGTGTCCTCAGCAAGCAGAGATAAAAAGAAACCTAGAAACCTCGATTATGAAAAACATAAATTTAAATCCCAGATCTCACTTCCCCATTAACTTAAATGATCAATTAAATTTCAAATCACACTATACTCATCAAAGCTTACTATATTTATCCCTTAAACTCATTAAGGATGACACATACCAGAAAAGAGGGAAAAATAGTAAATCATTCATATAAACAATACAGTAAATCTAATTCTCGTACCTATTACTAATGTTGTAACTCCTCTAGCTTTTTTGTTTTTCTTTTTCTTTTCCTACTCTTGATCTATCTTCTTTTCTTTCTTCTCCTTAAAATGCTATCCCTCAAAACCCTAAGCCATCATCTCCTTCAATCCGTAACTCGGGAGAGAGAGAGTGAAAGAGATCTCTTCTCTGCCCTTATCCCGATATACACCTTTCCTAGGAAGCCTTAAAAGAGTGAGTGGGGTAAATATCTTACTCAAGAAATTCCAAGATTGCCCTTATACATTTTTAACCCTCAAAACTTATTTGCATCCTGTCTTAATATTTTAGATACACTTCAATACATATGTGCATAATTACCAATATACCTTTTATATGACTTAACTTTAATAATGCACAATAATCAAAATTTTCCTTATTAAACCTTAATCCTCATTAATTTACCATAATTCGATTAGGGTCATGATTGGGTCCTTACAAAAACTTCCTACATCAACCCTATTCAGTTCCTTGTTGGCCTTTCTTGATATAGAGAATGTTCCTGAATAAAAATCTAATCTATGGAACCTAAATTGATAAAAATAACTTGTGCTAAGCTATAAAGCTTAGTAAGGATATAACATAATGGACAACCACTCACAGCAGTCATCAAAACAACAGGAAATAAGAATTCCTATATATATACATTATTAAAGAATTCATATTGTGTCATAAAAATTGGAGTTATAGTAATTTATGCAATTTTGCAATGTAATCAATTCAACTAGCATCACAATATATCCATAAAACTTGGATACCTTAAGGTATCAAAATGATGATATCCTAAAATATCAAAACTTTAGATCTATACGGGGCTAACTATACTTTAGATGGATCAAGCAGACCAAGATGGTTTGATAACAACCTAAATGGGGTTGTTCCTGATCCAAATGAAATCAACATACTTTAGACCCATTCAGGCCAAACTATGGTAGCTGCAATAATCCTTATAGGCACCTATCTATCCATAATCAAACTCTATTTACAGGCAATACCGTGTTTATTTTCATTTCATATATCAAGATTGTACTTATTTATGCCATTTGCACAGGTACATAATCATGTAAAAATATAGCTTCTCTAGTGCATGAACATATATGCACAATTCGTAGCACAAATTAAACAATTTGCTTATATAAGTAATCAATGAAAAGTTATATCATCATTGGTGTATATGCATGTATACACAATCTCATCAATAAAAAGAAACAATTATGATCATACACTTTACTAGATTATCTATAATCGACATACTTCTATGTAACCATGCTTTATCAATTATTTTCTTTTCATATAGCAACACTTGCTATTTTATTATCATTATAACTATTCTTTTCATGTAAACATATAGGCATAACATATGATCCTTATATAATGTTATATTCATATTATCTCAAGTAGGTAAATAATAACTTACCTTAGCATTGCAATCACCATACACATTCTTCATCAAGATATGATTGTATAATTTATGCATTTAATTCCCTTTATGTGATACTTTTGTAAAATGAAAATACTCAAGAGATGATTAAGATTGTTTTTGGCAAACTTAAATAACAAATCTTCATAGAGATAAAATTTTGAGTTCGTTTAGAAAGCTATTTTTGACCTATCTAAAGACATTTCTGGTCAAAATAATCTTATACAAACATGGTCTATTATGGTTTTAGTTCTTGGAAAATTAAAAATATCATCAATATCATTTTTACAGTTTGAGATATTATAGAAACATTGAGAACTATTCCTGAAAATAGTGTTATCAATAGTTCTAAATTCAAGTCACTTTTTAACATATTTAGGAACAAAACCAAATTATGCTTTCTTCATAAAAATTGTAGACATATAAGTCTATTTTAACTAGAAATTATAATTATAGCTTTGTGACCTACTTAAAATTAATTATTCTAAAAACATTACAAACTATTCACTAAAATAGATAGCTATTCAGTTTTAAATTCATAAAAAATTAAGACACTTAAAGGCAAAACCAACTTTAGGTTTCTTCTACAAAATTGTAGATAAACACACTAAAATTAATAACCAACTACAATCAAGTCAATTGAATGCCAACATTTTGAGATATACTAAAATTACAGAAGATAGTTCCTGTAATTCTTCACATGCATTGCCTTTTTTACAAGACCTAACTTGATTAATAGGCTTCATTCACTTAGTTTTATTAACACATGCCTTACTCCATATTTTTTATATAAATTTCTAACTTTAAATACATTAAAAATCACCATAAAACACACCATCCGTTACCTTGACCTAACCACAATCCTACTTCACTCTTTAGCTACCTCTTTGCCTTTCTTCTTCTTAGCTTCCTTTTTAAATTATGTTTTTTTACAATCATGCATCATAATTATAACATTTTTTTACCTTAGGAAAGCAACACATTAAGTAAGAAGGAGTATAAGAAGAGATAGATTAAGGTCTTGAATCATTTATCTTGCAAATTTCCTTTTAAAACTTGTAATCACCTAGCATGCATGTGGAATTCTTGGAAGAAATATGAGAGATGAAAGAGGAAATGCCATCCACCACAAAGAACTCACCCAATGAATACAATTCCCTCTCTTTAATGCTAGAATTTAGCCTTTTGAAAAGTGTAAAGAAGTTCTCTTTTCGTCCTCATAAAATTTGCAGGCAATAAAATACCCCCACTCCTACCTACCATCCAAATTATCCTCTTTCAATAATTGGCCCACCAATCATTCCTTTATAATTTCAATTAAATCCCTAATAAATTAGTTCATGTATAATAACTTATAAGCATAACATAATTAAATTATCACTTTCTTCTTACCAATAAAATAATTTCTCCTAATTAACTAAACATTAATTAAGAATATTGTCCTTTCATCGTGCATATCTACTAGGGTTAAAATTAGGGCCTTACAAGAACCCTTACTACTTAACTCTTTAATTCCCCAACAAATATTCCATCCCAACCTATAATGGCAAATTTTTAGAAAGGGAGATAAAGGCTTTTTAAACTATATGGTAAATAGATAAGTGTAGTAAGAAAATTAAATATATGGCATTCATTAAGCATGCCTCATTAAGCTCAAAATGGCTAACAAGGGAACAACAAACAAATAGGGTAGGTAAACAAGTTTAGTTATTTCTAAACAAGAAAAATGTGGCTCTATCACTTTTTAGATTATTTGAGTTTTTTCTATGCTTTAAAGGGTGATGAGGAAAGTTTTGGTCTCCTAAAATTCCTTGCTCAACTACCTTTATGCACTGGTTTTTCTTCTTATTTAAAACTAATCTTAGTATAAAAAATGTGGAAATTAATAAATATTGTTCAAATTGAATGCTAACCTAGCTGAAATTCTATTAAGGAATATGTCTGCCTTAATACTAAACAAAGATTTTGACCATTACACATTCTAACTGAAAGTTCTACAAGATCGATTTCAAGATTAAACTAGGACGAACTAAGCTAAATGCCAACTAAATGATACTTGAACTAAACTATATCATCAGCATAAACAAAAATAGAAAACACAGTAAAAATACCATAAGAACACCAAAATAAAAACATTAATATTGCTACTAAAAACATAATTGAAAGTTACTACTATTAAATTTAAAATTAAAAAAACACAACTAAAACACAAGAAAAGATAACTAAATAAAAAAACAAAAATAAAAACATAAAATAAAATAAAAATACTTTCATGAACATAAAGAGAGTTTGAGATTTTCTACTTCTTGAATCTCAAAATCAAAATTGAGATTAGATAAGCTCTACCCCCTTCCAAAGATCCCTATTGTTCCCAGCAAGATAGCGAAAACAAAAAACCAATGTGGTGGTAGAGGTGGTGCCAATAGAAACCGCTCTTAAAAATGCATAGTGAAGTGCTCAAAGCTTTTCTGTAATTTACTTGTTTGCTTTGCTTGAAAATCCAATTGAGCATTCATCTGGTTCATTAAAGCTACCATTTGTGGGAAAAGGCCTTCTTCTAGTGTGGCCAGCTCTTGTTCTTCCTCTTTTGATGGACCCATACAATCAACAATAATCAAATGCAAATATTCCTCCCTATTCGTCCAATAGCGGTATGGCTTATCCCACATCACTTTCATGTTCTTCAACTTTCTAAAATCCATGAATTGCGGATCACCAAGAGAGTCCCCCTTATTTGAGTGCTTCATAACTTTTTCCATAATTTTGTCAATCCATCCCAAAGATATTTTCTTTACAAATTTTGGCATTTTTTGCAAATACTCAATTTTACATGGTAATAAGTATTCATTGTTCAATCGAATTCCTTAAACCATACATAGTAAAGTAAGTAACTCACCTGCATTCACGCCACTTGGGCTACCAGTATAACTAAAGAAAGTGATTTTTAAGAATCTATAAACCACCAACAATGCATGATTCTTCAAAGATTAAGCCTTAGTTCTATGAGAACTATACACAACTAGGTCTATGGGATCTCAAATCACTTCCTAATTCTCACTATGGGTAGATTAGGTAAATTTCTTACACCATCTATCAAAAATCCTAGATGTTGTGCAAATTCTATAAAAGCCATAGTGTAGTGCTTCCAACTGAATTGAAAGCAAACAGTGCCACTATCATCATCATCCTCAAAGTGGTAACTAAAAGTGGTGAAAAAGTCTCTAGCAAGAGAATGATGCACCTTGGTATTTTTCTTCATAAATGCACCCCAAACAATGTTTTAAACCAACTGAACAATCTTAGCCCAAAGATATCAATAGCAATATCAAGATAGAATTTGGTTAGGTTTACCGGCTTCATATATTGTACACTTGCAAAAAACTCACATTGAGTCACATATTTTTGCTCTACATAGGATGAAATGTGTAATCCTGAGGAACTAAAAGTGCCATCATTCCATTTTCTCTTAGGGGCCACAACACAATTGAAATTAGCAAAAGTAAGTGTCTAAAGTGTAAAGTTAAAAAATCATTACAAGAAACACAAGTCAAATATAGCCCAAATTCATCAATTTCCAATGCATCAGATCAAGTGATGAAATAGTGGATATTAAGTGTGGCAAGTAGGCATTGACATTTGAGAGTGGTTATAAATGGTTTAAATGAGGGAATTGATGCAAAAGAGTGAAACTTAGTTAAAGAGGCATTTCATTCAATACATGATGGGCACAAACGTAACTAAGCCAATACTAAAGCAATCTTAACCATTATTAAGCCAAAAATTGAAACCAAACCTTAATCTCAATTATCAACTAAACTATGTGCAATTACATGTAAGAGAAACATTATTTCAACTTAAAATAATCCCATAGAAATTCCATGTATAAGAAGAACAAACCCCATTTTAATTCAATCAAAGCCATTAAAACATTTAACATGAGAAATTAAACAAGAAATTGTGAACTTACTTTATGAATTAAAGTTTAGAATTGATGAAAATCTAGTGTGAGACTTGAAAGGCTTGGTTGGGTTGGTTTATTTCTCGATTGGGAAAGATAAGAAATGGCCAAAAGAAATTAAGTCTCTATTCTGGAATGGGTAGGGGACTTATATCGAACGAGGACCTAGGTGGAGGTGAAAATCACCCCTATCGAGGTGATGCAATGGTATGGGCTAAGAAGAAGCTTAGGTTAGGGTGAAAATCACCCCTACCAAGGTGATTGCTTCGAGAAAGAGGGGTTTGATGCCTTCACTAGGGTGAAAATTACCCCTATCGAGGTGTTTGGTCTTAGAACTCAAGGGACAATTGCATAAACTCTAACATTTACATATCACTTTTACTAAAATACACTATTTTAAACTCAATCACCATTATTCTTTCCTCATGCCCACTTTCACTTTACTACTAAATGACAATTTAAATCAACATAAGGTCCAAAAATTAGGCACACCAAAAATCTAATTTCTCACTAACCTTGAACACTTAACCAATTTTTAGTCAAGATCATTAACATCTAAAAGGAAAAACATACATACCTATTATTTTGTGCTCTAAATCCACTCCACACACTAAATACATATACCTCTACCTTAAGTTTATAAACCATAAAACTCACCCAAATAATTAAAAATCATACGTCAACAATGAAAAACACACTAAAGAAACATGTAATCAAAATAAGGAAAAGTTAAATAATTTATTTCTGAATTTATAAATTCTTTAGCTAGACTTTGTAGACCCACTTTACTTGTCATGGAAAACCAAGGTTGCCTCAGCAGGCCCCACTTGAGTAACCTGATAAGGCTTTAATTTATGGCCATTAGCTTTATATTCTAAACCATCTTTTGGACTTTTGATAATAACTACTTTAAATTCATTACTGGAAACCACTTGATATGGCCTAAGCCATTTAGATTTTAGCTTACCTGGGAACAACCGTAATCTACTATGGTAGAGAAAATCCAACATCCTTAGAGCAAATCCTTTTGGGGTTAACATTTTGTCATGCAAATGCTTCATTTTCTCCTTGAATAAAGCAACATTATCATATGACCACTGTTGAAACTCCTTAAGTTTATTAAGCTATAAATATCTCTTTTCTCCTATAAATCTTAGATCAAAATTAGGCAACTTTGTAGCCCAACATGCTTTATAGTCTAGTTCAACTGGCAAATGACATGTTTTTCCAAAAACTAACATAAATGGAGAAATGCCTGTAGGGGTCTTAAATATAGTTCTATAAGCCCATAGAGCATCATCTAACTTTTGACACCAAACTTTTCTACCATTACTAACTGTTTTATCTAATATTGATTTCAACTCTTTATTTAACACTTCTATTTGCCCATTTGCTTGGGGGTGTTATGGGCTTGTAATTTTATGCCTGATACAAAATTTCTTAAGCCAGGATTTGAATTGATAATTAGCAAAATGCTTGCCTCCATCACTACTAATAGCCCTTGGTGCCCCAAACCTACTAAAAATGTTCCTTCTAAGGAATTCAAATACAGATCGAGCATTATAAGTCCTAGTAGCCACTGACTTTACCCACTTACTCATATAATCAACAGTGACTAGGATGTACTCAAACCTAAATGAGTTAATAACTAAGCCTATAAATTCAATTACCTGAACATTAAAAAATTCTACTTCTAAAACGTTATTCATGGGCATCTCATCCCATTTTGAGATATTTCCTACACGTTGACATATATCACATGAATCCATAAAACACCTAACATCATCAAAAAGAGAAAGCCAAAACAAACCTAACTATATAATTCTTACCAACATGCAATTTAGTCCATGCTAATCTCCAACCTCTTCACTATGATATAGTATCATTATATCTACTTGTGATCCTTTGGAATGCATCTTTAGAGCACCTGATTAGAATATAACTTAATCAAATATAGGTCATTCCATAGGTAATTCCTTGTATCTGCTTTTAACTTCTTCTTTCATTGCCAAGTAATGTACTTCAAAAGGTAACCTCCTATAAGAAAACTAGCCATATCAGCATACCAAAGGGTTGAAATTTCACATGAATAAACTACACATATATGTTTACCATGAAATAAATCATAAATTTTCCCTTTTTCTATATAAGCATGATCCAATCTAGATAGATGGTCAGTTACAAGCTTTTTTTCTCCCTTCTTACCCTTTATCTCTACATCAAATTCTTAAGGTAGCAAAACCCATCATATTAGCCTTGATTTTAAGTCTTTCTTGGAAAAAAACTACCTAAGAGCTGCATGATCTGACCACACTATGACTTTGGTGCTAAGAAAATATGGCCTAAATTTTTCAAATGAGAACATTATCGCTAATAAATTCTTTTCCGTTGTAGCGTAATTCACTTATGCATGAGTGAGTGTGTGACTAGCATAGTAGATGGTATGAAAAACTATTTCCTTCCTTTGACCTAAAATCGCTCCCACTACATAGTCACTAGCATCACACATAATTTAAAAGGGTAAACTCTAATCTAGTAATGTTATAACTAGTACTGAGATTAACTTTTGCTTCAATAAATTAAAAGCTTATACTAAAGTTGAATACAACATTTTTAAGCATTAAATTTGAAAACAACTTGATAATTTTAGAAAAATTCTTAAGGAACCAATAATAAAAATCGGTATAACAAAAAAATCCTAATGCCTTCAACACTTATAAGGAAGGTAATATATCCATAACATCTACTTTTGCCTTATCAAATTTAATTCCTCTATTAGATATTTTATGCCCTAGAAATATACCTTTCCTTACCATGAAATGACATTTTTCTCAATTCAAGATAAGGTTAGTCTCTTCACACCTTTTTAAAACCAAAGCAAGGTTAGATAGATAACTCTCAAAATCATACCCATATAATATAAAATCATTAATGAATTTTTCAATGAAATCATGAAAAATGGCTATCATACATCTTAGAAAGGTGGTAGATGTATTGGAATGGCCAAAAGGCATTTGCCTCTATGCAAAGGTTCCATAGGGCCATGTAAATGTGTTTTTTCTTGATTTTTTAGGGCTATAGGTATTTACATGTACCCCAAATAATCATAACAAACATAGTAAAACCTATTTAATGCCAATCTTTTTAGCATTTGGTCAATGAAGGGCAAAGGAAAATGATCATTTCTAGTGGCATTATTTGATCTTTTATAGTTTACACACACTTTCCATCATATCACTGCATGTGTAGGAATAAGTTCATTCTTCTCATTGGTAATTATAGTTATACCCCCCCCCCTTTTTAGGCACACATTGAACCAAAGTAATCCAACTACTATCAAAAATAGGGTAAATAATACCTACATCAAGCAATTTAAGCACTTTTTTTTTGTAACTTCTTGCATTACTGGATTTAGTCATCTTTGAGGTTGCACTACTAGCTTAAAGTCACTATCTATAGGAATCTGATATGTACAAAAGCTGGGGCTAATTCCTTTAAGGTTAGATGTCTCCTAACCAATGGCTCCCCTATACTTTCTCAATACCTCAATGAGCATATCTTCCTCCAAACCTTTCAAAAGAAAAAAAATGATTACTAGTTTTGCATTTTCCTCTAAAAATACATATTTTAAATGTGAACAAAAGGTTTCAAGTTTAGAATTAATTTCTCTTTTAGAAGGGACCAGATCCTCCTCTTTTATGTCATTCTCATTGTGTTGTTTCTCTAACTCCCTTAATAGCTCATCCTCTTTCTCTCCTACCTTTTCCTTGCTCTTTGGGTGCATTAAGTAACTTTAAAGTTCATCTTCCAATTTCATTTCTTCTTGCTTTTCATCCACACACTTTTGAACATCATTAATGAAATAAATAGATTCTTTAAAGTCATAGGAAGGGTGTTGTATCATTTTGTTGACATTGAACACCATCTCCTCATCATTGAATCTTAAAGTCACCATTTTCCCATGCACATCTATCAAAGCCTTTGTAGTGTTTAAGAATGGTCTTTCTATAATCAAAGGTACTTTTATATCTTCATCCGTATCCATTACTATAAAATCCACCAAAAAGATAAAATCCCAAACTTTCACTAATTAGTCCTAAATTATGGCCTTCATCGCTTCACAAACCTATCTGATAATTGTAGTGTCATTCAGGTCTACTTGATATCTCCTAAATTTAATTTTCTGCAAATAGAGTAAGGCATTAACTTTATACTTACACCTATATAACATAAAGCATGTCCAAAAAAATTCCTTCCTAATTCACATGGCAAAGTAAAGCTCCCTATATCTTTTAATTTTTCAGAAATTTTGTTCATCAAAATTACATTATAATTTTTAGATAATTGCATTTTACCTATGCCTTCTAGTTTTTTTCTCATTAGAACATAACTCTTTTATAAACTTAGCATATTAAGGCATATGTAATAAAGCTTCAGTAAAAGGTAAATTCACATCCAACTTCTTAAACATATCAAGAAATATATTTAATTATACATTTTGTTTTTCTTTCCTAGCAAAATAATGATAAAGAAATTTAGACTTATCAGCATTAGAAATACTAAATTTTCCTTACCTTTACCTTGATTAACAATATTAGGCATTTCATCATTAGAATTTAGGTTAGAAATACTTAACTCGGTTGTCAATTCCACCATTTTTTGAAGAATTCTTACCTTTTGTCGCTTTCCTGATCATTAAGTAATTGCTTTTGCTTTTTAGTGTTTTTTTGTTCATATTTGTGTCTTATTTTACGTGTTCTTCATTTTTTGTGTGTTAAATTTCACCTTTTATGCCAAATAGGATAATATTAAGATTTATGAAGTTTTAGTGTACTAAATGGTAAAATTTTAACTTTTGAATAGAATTTTGACCTGTACATGATAAAGACCAAAGTGTCATAGCCGTGTGCCCTGTAGGATAACCAAGCCACACCGAGTCATTAAAGTACACGACAAAGACCAAAGTGTCTTAGCCATGTACAATGTAGAATTTGAAGAACTTTAGTCCAAAAAGGTCTGCATAACTGAGACCAAATTGTCTCCACTATGTACCACTGCTATAATACTCTTTTAACTTGTTGGACATGGCAAAGACCAAAATATCTCCACTATGTGCCTCTACAAACACTATAAAAGCTAAGTATTATTTGGTTCAAAAGGGCATTTTTTAAATAGTTTTGAATAGTTTTACCTTGAGTATGTAGTTTTAACTTTGTCTAGCAATTTTTAGGGATTTATACTTTGTTCTTACTTGTAAAAACTACATTTTTACTAGGGTTTCATACTTATAATACAAAATTACTACATATTTAGCTTACGTTATATCATACATAGTCTTTTCTAATCAAGTTCAGCTTGGATTAAAGCGAATGAGCTACTCTAACTTAAAATATATCTTTAAAAATGGGTTTAAGAGTTTCTTATTTCTTTGTCTTTGCTTTTTATACTATGTATAATGAGTATTCTTCTAGTTTTTTGGGGATCTTTGAATCCCCATATCCATTTAAGATAACAAACTCATTTGATTAAACATATTTATAGATGTTTCTTTTTCCTTGTACTTATCTTGATATTGATGTTATTCAAGTATTTATTCTATTAATCTTATTCAAGTTAATGGATTTATGCTTGTTTCAAGTAGATATCATGTATGCACTACTTTAACATGAATTTGTTGCATATTTGATGGCATTTCTAGAATGGGGGTTGTTAAATCTAAAGCTACTGCGTTACATATCCAAAAATAAGGAGGAAAAAATGGGTATTGGATTGGTTGGCTTCGGAATAGGAAACTAATCCATATCTAAAATTTATAAACCCGCGCTTAAGCTAGTTATCAGGTTAGCCCCAGAATGTGAAATCGGATAGCTAAAATAGGTAACTTCAAAATGAAAAACTTGGGTTTAGTTTCGTCATCCATATTTGAAATATATACATTTCCATTAAAATTAATCATACAGTGGGTATGGGGAGTTGATTTGTAAAAAAGCAATTTTAGTCACTGTTATTATCCAAACTCTTATACTTTATTTTTAATGCTCTTGTTAGTTTTATACTATTTAATTAACTCACTTTTATTTTTTTTAGTTGTTAAAAATTGTTAGATGTAACTCACACCAATATGCACCTAGGAAATTCTTTAACACATTTTTGTAGTCAATTAAGCAAAATTGCATATGACTAGTCCATACTGTATGATATTCTTTGGGCTCTTAAATATTCTATTATATTACTTGTTGATTCAATGCACTTGTTGAGGTAGCAAACAACCATAATTTTCAGTTAAAATCGCATCTTCTTTAAACAGTAACTTTTACAATACAAAAGGTCCTTCCCAAGTAGGTCAGAACTTGCCTCGAATGTTCAAAATCCTTGGCTTTATTTGCTTGAACACTAGATCCTCTACTTTCAAATGATACTTCCTAACCTATTTTTTAATAAATGGGCTAACCTATATTGATAAATTTGGTTACAATAGTAAGCTTGCATCCTATCCGTATCTACCAAGTTACGCTAGAGCAGTCTCTATCTGGCCCACTCTATCTCTAGCCCAATCCTTCAGTCCTTTCATCTTTGGGCCATCCCTGAGGTTGGAACTTGCATTTTGAATAAAAAGCCTAATTTTGCCAGCAATATTTGGCTTTCTCTTCATCTCTATCACTCCATTTTTCCACCTTGTTAGGTACTTATGAAAGGACTCATCATGCTTTTATTGGAGAAATTCAAGATCTTTCATAGTGACCTCTATCTTGGTACTATAATTATACTATTTAAGGAACTCTTCAATCAGCAAGTCTTAATCCTCCTACGTATGCTTGTCAAGTCCATGATAAGAGTTTATTATCGGGCCCATTAAGCTCAAATAAATGTACTTCACCTTCTGCTTCTTAGTCATGGTTGTCCATATCATGATTAGAATGCACTGCTTCACATGTGCAGAAAGGTTGAAAGTACTGTTAAATCTAGGCAGATTTGACATCTTAAACCTTTAAAGGAGTGCCTCATTTCTATCTAAATCCCTATCCTTAAGGTTTATTCCTTTACTAGCACACAATAATTGAGATATAACCTCAATCCTTTTCTCTATCTTTTTGAAGGCCACATCTACTGCACTAATGCCTCTATTATTTTCCACTACCAAATGAGGCTCTTCCACTTCCTCCTCCTCTTTAATGTAGTCATTCTTAGGCACCTGCATCCTCTCTCTTCTCTAATCCCTTTATGCTGCTTGAGGTGTAATGACATCTATTATAGTAGCATCCCTAACATATGTTGGCTTCATTTCCTGATGAGTGGGTGCTACAGATCGAGTTCTAATATTTGGTGCTAAAAAATCCACCAAACCCGTAATCATAGACATCATTTTTTTATCAAAATCATGTAACCTCCTATCCAACCTTCAGCCAACTTCATCTTTTATTATTACAAACCCTAAAATGGAAACGGTTATCCTTTCCCTTAAGGATGTGAGCCTTGTTGTCTCATCCATAACTCTCTCAATCTCATTTAGTTATTCATCATCAATTTTTTATCTTGTTTCTTGATTTTTTCTTAAAAGCTCGGTTAAACTAAACTCTGAACTAATCTTAAACCTTAAATTTGAACTTGACTTGTATTTCAGCTCTGGTAACTCAAACATGGATCTTAGGATAAAGTGATAGTTAGACCCTCTAGACCACCTAAATAAATCTATGGTGGCCACAAAAGTCAAGCATTAGGGATAATATATGATGATAATGCATGAACATGGTATATACATGATGTATGAATGCAATGAATGTGTTCATTAAATATCGATCACAACCATATGTAAGAAAAACAAAGCCTTCCAATCTTATTGCTCCCATATAGGAGGCCATTTGGTCTCTTTCATTAGTGGGGTTATCCTATAAGTTAACAGGAAATCCAATGTATGTATATGGTGCACCATGAATAACAGGCAGCATAACCTCTCTTAATTGAAAATGCAGGCACATGGATTTTAGCTATTATGTATTTGAGTAACTTATACAAATTGGGTTCAACCTACCAAGGCTTGTTTACCTTTGACTAGTACCCTCCTAATTTGTTTGAAATTGTTATGGTTATACAATATAGGGGAAGTAGCTATTCTCATTACATAGACTGTAGTAGGGTGATGAAACTTTAGGGATACCTAAGTATGTTCCCTGCAAATAGGTCTAGCTAATCACAAGCATAACAATGGATGGGTCAACATTTCATATACCAATTGGTTCTAAACTTGAGCTAGTGGTTATCATTAACATCTCCCGACATTGAGTGAATGTAAGGCATGCTTCAGGAAAGCACCATGTCTAAAAGAAATATGCATAACTTAATTCTAAGGTGCTAGAATATATATTAGAAATGCAATTTTGAAAGTAGATAAGATTAAAAAGAAAAACCAAATTATAAAGAACTTAACAATGATGCTTTTAGGAGTAAGGTCTTTTTCTTTCCCGATGGAGTCAACACTATGATATGCATTAGAGCTCGCTCATTTTTTGGTTGATTCTCAGAGGCTCACTTTTAAGGTCTAAGAATGATTGAAGCTCACTATAACTTAAAAATTGACCACTTTATAAAAAAAGATTAGGCCCAATCTATTATTGATGATCAACCTATGAAGGCATCTAATGTTAGCTTAAAAAGCAGGTATCATGGAGTTACCACATACCAAGATGTTGGGAAATGATTCTTAACCTTTTAATGCCCAAATAAAGATAAGTGTTTGAGACATCATTCTTACTTGGATCTTGATTAGGTTTTTCTTATAATTAGTTTCTATTTATTAATCAACTACCTCCCTTCTCACATGATACAATATGATTAAATTAAATAAATTAATCAATCAATTTAAGAGATTGGTAAATAAATCAAGTAAATAAAACAAATATATCAACTACTTAAATTATTATAGAGGCAAAATGTTCAATTGAAAGAATAAAATACATGTATAAATTGGGATATTCACTAAATTTGGGAATATTGACTCCTACCTACATATTTATAGAAGGGAAAATGAAGAGTCTTCATTAATTTTGAGAAAACATGGGATAAGCGATCCTAGATTTGATGAAAATAAGACCATTCTTTCATTAATGTGATTTTAAGGTGAAATTTTGGACATTGATCCATTTTATTTGAAAAGCCCAATTTAATTACGTATAAAACATTTAAATGACTTTTAATTAATGAAAGTGCTAAACATTCATTTTTTTTCTAAATTATTACATCCCAAAATGAAATATATCAAAAATAAAATAAGGTATAAAAATAAATAAAATAAATCAATCATAAAGCATAATTAAATAAAATAAATAATTAAATGCAATATGGTGAAAATAGAGGGAAGGAAGAAAGAAAAAACCTATTAAAGAATGGCCTAACGTTGTCATGTAATATAGCATAGCCATTTTATCTAATTATGAATTATTTTTGTTAGTTTTATGCATGTGTTTTGTTTAGTTTATTGTAAATTATGTTACCTTTTTGTGTTTTATGTGTTTTAAAGGCTCTTGTTATTCAAATAGGTGATTTGAAGTATAATTTAGGGCTTTTGATTAAAGAATTAAAGGTGAAAGGACATTAAAAATGGTTCAGAGCCTGTGCCGACTCATTACATAGACTCTATGTGCTAGCTTGTGCCTTGCTGTGTCAAGTCGTGACCAAGTATGAAGTATACCAACTCGTTATATAGCTAGTTTATACAGACTCACTGGTGCCGAGTCATCACCAATATGAAGCATTACAACCTTTCAAGTGCCTTATCATGTTTACACCCCTCTGTAAAAAGGCATTATTTAGGATACCCTTAGGCTTATAAATAAATGAAGTTAACCACATTTTGGCAATGGAAAAATTGTAAATTAACAACCAAAATAATTCAAGAAAAAATTATGAGGAAAAAGCAAATTCCAATGAAGAAGAAGCATTGAGAAGTCATCAACCATTCTTTTCTTCTCTTTCTCGTTAGATTATTGCTTGATGTCATTACTCTCCATTGTGTTTGTTTGCTTTAACAATATGTATATAGGATAAGTTTGTTAATTAGAATTACAAGTATGAATTCATCTTTATTTATAATATGTTGTTTAATGTATGAATGATTTAAGTTCAATTGGAAGCATAATATGTTATGTATGCTTATTCACCATATATAATGTATTAAATAATTTGTTCATGGTGAGAATTGGGCCATTTTGGTGGAAAAGCAATTGAATTTACTTAATAGTTAGAAATCCCTTGGAGACAAAGGTTTCACTTTAGAGGATAAAATAATAGGCATAGAACTTGATGGTTTTCATCTATCTCCATAATGACATAAGAGTGCTTGTGAACTCTAGATATGAATACACTTATTTGATAATGAAAATTGCACTTAAGGATAATAGTCCACATTCTCCAATCATTTGTATGCATATGTGTTAATTTAATATTTTATTCCATTAATTCATTTCTTATAGTTCTAATAACTTTATTGAATTGCATTGCTAATTAGAATTTAAGATTAGTATATTTTAGTTTTATGATTTATGATTTTAGCATAACCAACTTATTCAATTTACATTTTCCTATCCACTAATTATCTATTCAGTTAATATAAAGCAAACCATTTAGATTCCCTATGTTAGACACCCCACTCACTCTATCTAAGTCCTAGAGACTTACATTGCAAAAACTCCAAAAAAGCAAATCTCCTAAAAAGTACTTCCAAAATAGGGGAAATAAAATTGCTCAAACAATCACACAAAGAGATAAATTAATTAGCACATTAAAATAAATCAAACATCAAAGAAAAATAATTAATTAACTAAAAAATGTTCATAAAAAAATACTACAATAAATAAAAAAGTAAGTACAACATGCAAACCATATTAGAAAGAAGCAAAAATAAAATTAAAATGTATTAAAACACCCAAAATGAACTAAATTTACAAAATAACATTAAAACATACTAAAAAATTTCTAAAAAGGGCCATAGATGCCCTAAGGTAAGGAATTGATGGCCACTGAAAGGAAAAATGGTAGGACAAAGAGAAAACACCATGACATCCCATCTGTCGTGCTAACAGACAGCTGTCTATGGTGTCTTCTTCTCATTTGTCACTCGAAGAATATAAAAGATGCATACTTTTACACACAAAAGCAAGAAAAACAAAAATCAAATCTTAAAGATACAGCGTTATGATCCTAAATTTTGTTAAACCCTCTAAAAATCAATGAATGAAACTCAAATCATGCAAATATAGTGTACAACATATTAAAACAAAAATTGAATCAAACATCCATCATATATTAATAGAAGAAGAAAAAGACCCTAACATGTTGTTTTATAAAAATAATTATATACAGACCTTCACAACATTAAAAGAATTATAAATAAATAGTTTAAATAACATAAGATGAATTATGGCATCATAAATAGCAAATAGACCAAACTAACTACATAATTACGACATAGTTTAGAGAGAGGAAGAAACTAAGCCTAAAATATTACCATTAGGATTTTTAGTTTTATAACTCTAAAAGTTATAATTTGAACATTAATCCTCGATTCCTATGTTCAAATAAAGAAACATGTGTGTATTTTTTTATGAAAATTTTCTCAGAGCCTTAATTTCTAAGAACAAAGAATTATCTTTCTCTCTCTCAAAAGTTTTCTCTTTTAAGAGTTGGAGGTTAGCTATAACTCCTATTCTCCAAAATAGGAAGATTTAATCCCAAAAATCTAGCTTAGATTAGATCCTTAAAATTTTATCACTATCGAGAATTTTTCAAAACTTGAAAATGTGGGAAATCTAAAAAAAAACCCATAGACAGGCATCTATGGATGACAGATGGCCGTCCCTTTCACTGTAGCACCCTCTAAGCAAAACCCTGTTTAACTGATAATTTGATTACTATTAATCATGCATATGCAATATATTTGTTTAACTATCATTTTGCCCTTAATCATGTCATACGGTTCATATACTTATGTATGTGCTACTTGTCTATTCCTGTATTGCATTTCATACTTAGTATCATGCATACTATACTATATGAATATTACTTATGTATATCATAAGTTATACATATTACTTGTGAGTTAAACATTTCTCATAAGTTATATACATCTTATAATATAACTGGCCATAAAGCAAAACATATGATAATACTATTACAAATACAT
Source organism: Excoecaria agallocha (assembly GCA_037975025.1). Taxonomy (NCBI): domain Eukaryota; kingdom Viridiplantae; phylum Streptophyta; class Magnoliopsida; order Malpighiales; family Euphorbiaceae; genus Excoecaria; species Excoecaria agallocha. The sequence goes on from CM075807.1 coordinate 80,211,837, forward strand.
CCTATATCAAGATTAACAGTCGGTAGTTGGCCCTTCCTGATGCAGAGATTGTCCCTGAGCAAAAGTCTTGGTAACAGTACCTACACAGATGAATAACCCGTGCTAAGCTATAAAGCTTAGTGGAGAATATCTATAGATGGATGACCACTCACAATGGTCATCAAAATATACATACAATGTGTATTATAAATAACATGTACAACATATCATATCATTAATAACAAATACTTTAAAAGTATAAAACATGTCCTCATGTACCTAAACATTGTACCCAAAAAGTAACAAATATTCTCATATTCATAATTCATATAGACAGCAATTTCCTATGTAAACATATTCAAATGAAACATAATTCCTATGGGTAAACCAACAATATAATCCACAATATCAATCTTTAGTCAAATAACTTTAACTGTTTAACTTTGATCATGACTATGAATAACGTTTAGCCTGCCTTAGCTTTATCAGTGGATAACGGGAACTATGGATACACATCGGTATCAAAAGAAGGATATCCAAAGATATTGGATCTATAGACCCAAATGGGGCCAAACTGTACTATGGACCGGTCAAGCAGACCCAAACGGGGTCGCCTATCAACCCAAATGGGGCTGATCATGATCCAAACGGGATCATATATACTATGGACCCAATTGGGCCAAACTATGGCAGCTGCAATTTCCCTATAGGCACCTATCTATCTACATCTAAAACTCTATCGCAGGCAAAACTATATTCGTGTTCAATTCACATATTAATACAACATTCATAGTATACTGTTTGTAAATATATAGAGTCTTGTAAAACTATAAGTTCTTTGGTGCATAAACAGATATATGCACATTTCATAAGCCAAGTTACAATTAGCTCATCCATTTCATGTGACTATAAGTTTGCATCATGACATATAGGCATTACATATAATCATCATATCATATACTTGATCATGTTCTCATTAAGTGTCTCACATGTTCATAATCATGCCACAACATCTTCTATCTCATAAGGCATTTACATGCTCATACATTCATATACATAATTGTAAATGTACATACCTGTGGGTACATTCGCTTATAGTAGGCTTATTCCTATAAGCATGTTTACATATATATATATATATGCATTTATTATCATTCAGATCATGTGCACTTTCATATCATAGGATTACATATGTACACATTAATTAGGCATATGACAATCATGTACAAGTCTGATTACATGTATAGGTTAGATATTTCATCACTAATCTTTATTCATATACACAACGAATGTACATGTATGCATATAATTCTTTCATCGATAGTCATATTACATGCCCTGTCCAACTTATTTTACTATCATAAAAAAACAACTATTTGTCTCAATTTAATTAGTAATCATAAAGTCAAGTGCATCAACAATTTGTATAAGGCAGCATACCGGACTCAACTTGTGAGCAACATTTGGAAAGGAAAAAGTCATTTTTAGTTAAGATGATCTTCCACAATTTTATCCCCCTATGTGTCTAGTTTCTAGAGCATCAAAATTCATCTCCATATTTGACCTATAGCTTGAGTTATTTGAAAAACACTATAGGCTGTTTTAAAAACCAAATCGTGTGGACTGTCATATAGAACAATTTATAATGTAAAATTTAGAAGGATTTAAACTAACATTTCTTCATCAAAGTTAGACTTTCAGGTCTCTAATTTTTCCAGAATTTCATTTTGTAACATTTCAACATCTCTACAAAAAGATATGCTCATTAATGTTAATTCTGTTTCTGTGTGCAGTCTAAGGAACTAGTCTGGATTTAATCCTAAATTCCATGTACTTAAAGGCAGATTCAAGTCTAGGTTACTTCACATGAAATATAGGTAGAGAAGTCTATTTTCCAATGAAAAATAAATCATTCAATTTACTGTTCTATAACTCAACTTATGAGCAAAATATTCCAGACAGGTCATTCAGTCGTGACGATATGTTCGACTCGTGAAGAGGTTCACGAGTGAAGCTTATAAGGCCAAAACTCACGTCTCGTGAAGATTTTCATGAGTGGAGAAGAAAAACTATACTTCACGACTCGTGAAGAGCTTCACGAGTCGGACTAATGTTCACGACTCGTGAAGAGCTTCATGAGTGACCCAACATTGGAAGGAGATGCACGACTCGTGAAGAGCTTTACGAGTCAAACAAAAGTTCACAACTCGGCAAGGACAATCTTCTTCAACCTCACCTCGATAAAATTCAGCAAAACGTAACTTTGAATTCTGTAAATTCTACCCAAATCCAACAATTAATTTCACATGCAATATCAATAGCCTAAATTCCCATACCTTGGCTGACAAACCCAAAGTCTTCAACCTCTAACAATACCCTTTCCTTTGCTCTTCCTTACTTCATCTCCTCCTTCACAAAATGAACGACATACAAGTTTCCAACACTGTTAACGTTCTTTTTAGTCAAAATGAAAAGAAGAAGAAGAAGAAGATGATGAAGGGTCCAATTAACAGTTTAATTACCTTAAGTTTAATGCATTATACTCTTGATTAACCAACATACACAATTTCCTCTTCAAGATTACTTAAGGTATCAACTTTGAATCATAAAAGAGAGAGAAAGAAACATTTTTGTGTTTTTCTTGAAGAAATGTCGTTCCATTCTTTCTTCTCTCTCTTCAAAGTTGGCTTTTTATAATAGCAAGGGATAATTCCCCCTTTAGTCCTTTAACCTTTTCCATGCTACACAATAACCTAGCAAATCCTTGTATGTTAAACTTTAACCTCTCCATTTAATTCCTTTCAAACATTAACCTATCCATTTATTCCTTCTCTCAAATTGACCTTGTTGGAATTTAACGGTTACATGCATCACATACATGAGCGGAATTTTAAATTTTTTTAACCATTAGATCTGATCTTGCCATGAATACACAATATAACTATATGAGAATAAGAAAAATCACCTTTGATTTTTGTTGAACAGTTGATTTTACTTCACACCAGGTTATCGCAAACCACAGTGTCCAAAATCGAACACCTCCAATAGTAATCCACACTAGAGAGGGGTAAATTGAACCAACAAATTGGTGTTCAACTAGGACTGGCCGAAATTCCAAGAAGCTAGCTTGGAGTTGGCGTAAAAAGGGAGAGAGAATAAAGAAAAAGACTTTCCTTTTGTTTTAATCACTTAACCATAATTCTCATTAGTTGGCCTTTATAGTTAGGTTAAAATTCCAACTCCTTAATGAGATTGGGCTCTTTAAAATTGTTGGAGAATTATTAATTGGGTCTCTGGAATTAATTATAATCATTTGGGCTTAATTAAATCCAATTTAAACCTTTTCATAAAAGTCTATGCACAAAATCCACAAACTAGACCCTTTGTGCATCTAATTGAATTTAAATACCCAAATGGATTCCAAATCCAACCAAATTAAATATGTAAGTTCCATAACACTTATGTAATATATATAAATTAATTTGTTCCAAGAAAAAGCCCTCTAAGCCCTTCTTTATGGAGTTGGCGTGTGGCCCTCTTTTGGAGGGCTTCCTCCAACTTCTTCATTCCTTTGGCCCTTTATAATTTCTCCAATGGACCTATTAATTATTATATCAGTCCTATAACACTTATAGTAGTCTTATAACACTTATAAGATAATAATAATTAATCTTAAAATACATTATTTCAATTAGGTCCAATTTTGCAGAACATTTCTCAAAAGTTCCGCGGATAATTTTATTTGATCATAATTAATTAAACTCTTTAATTAATTATTATCTTATTCACTTCTCTACCTTCATAATAATATCAAATATTATTATCCTTGTTATTTTACCATTTTACCCTTTTCTCTATATATGTGTGGCCTATTGGGTTCCTGTCCATGTTGGCAGTATAATATGTAATTGTGAGTTCTATTCAAAACTCACATGATTTAAACTCCTTTAAATCATCTTATCAATCCCTATTGATACTTTTGATACATCATTATACAAGTCATGATTGGCCTCTAGCTAGGCATTATGACTATCCAAATGTCAGGAAAGTCATGTGGTTTGACTATACCCTTCCTTAGAAACAATTACTATGCAATTACTCCTTTCACCACTCTTATCTCAATTAGATTCTGAGTATGGATTTCTTTCAACTCATATAAATCTAATTATGTATGTTCTATTAATTTAACCATTGTTCCTGAAATGCCCTTAATGGATCTCCATCCATCTCGGCATATTACTCTGGCCAGAGATTCACTGAACAAGGCAATTATAGAATCATGTGAGATAACTTCCCTTGTTAAATCTGGGATGGTGAATCCTTTTTCAATCACTCAACTATCTTCAAGTAGGTCATGATATACCCAATCTCCTAACTATGTTCACTCCCAGTTGGAAGTAATCAGTTATGGAGTCAAAGTTTACCACTTGCTACTTAAGATAACTTTGGTGATCTCAAGTCTAAGGATACTTGCACGACCGCTATGAAGAGATTCCTCACTGACATAGATTTAATATCCATGTGAGGATTCTCTATGCAAGTCTCCAATGAACTTGTTCTTCTAAGAAGCATCCATAGGTTAGCTTTGATTATCTTTCATAATCACAGTTATGAGAACCACTGCTTGAACCATTTAAGAAGCATAACATGTGCTAGTCTGTCCGAATTAACAATGTCCTATCTTGTTAATTCTATGACTAGGGATATTTAGATATTAAGAAATTTGCATGCAATAGACATCTCACATCATGAACACCTTTCATGATTGCCTTTGCACTGTGTTTATAATATCTAGGACTACATTTATTAATTTAAGATTTACAAACTCATGTATTCAAACATAGCATTAATAAATGAATGATGCATTTTATTAAGAATATAAATTTCATACATATGAAAAACATCCCTATTACATGGGCTCTAGGGCATACTTTCTAACAATCTCCCACTTGTACTAGAGCCAATCACTCATATGTCTCAGACCCATGCTATTTATATGGTGATTATGCTTAATCTGGGAAAGTGCTTTAGTGAGGGGATCCGCCACATTGTTATCTGTGGGAACCCTTTCTATTTTCACATCATTTCTAGCTACTAGTTCCCTTATGAGATGGTAGCGTCTGAGAACATGCTTGGATCACTGATGAGACCGTGGTTCCTTTGCTTGCGCAATGGCACCATTGTTGTCACAATATAAAGGAATCAGATCAACAAATGCTAGGCACCACTCCTAGTTCGGTTATGAACTTTTTGATCCAGACTGCTTCTTTGGCTGCTTCTGAAGCAGCAATGTACTCAGCTTCTGTCGTGGAATCAGCAGTTGTTTCTTGTTTGGAACTTTTCCAACTAACTGCTCCTCCTCCCATTATGAACACATAACCAGATTGTGATTTACAATCATCTCTGTCAGATTGGAAGATGGCATCTGTATACCCATTTACTTCCAAACTGCCCTCTCCATATACCAAGAATATATCCTTAGTCCTTCTCAAGTACTTAAGAATATTCTTGACAGCTGCCCAGTGTTCCTCTCCAAAATTAGATTGGAATCTGCTTGTGACACTCAAAGCAAATGCTACATCTGGACATGTACATAACATAGCATACATGATAGAACCAATTGTAGATGCATATGGTATTCTATTCATGCTCTCTCTATCCTCCAGTTTCTGTGGACACATAGACTTAGAAAGGTGTTTCCCATGCACCATGGGTATAAACCCTTTCTTAGAGAGATCCATATTGAACCTCTTCAATACTTTATCTATATATGTACTCTGAGAAAGACCTAGCAACCTATTGGATCTATCTCTATAGATCCTTATTCCCAGAATATAGGATGCTTCTCCAAGATCTTTCATGGAGAATTGCTTGGATAACCATATTTTAACTGATTGGAGAAGAGAAATGTCATTTCCCATGATCAATATGTCATCTACATATAGAACTAGGAAGACAATTGCACTCCCACTGACCCTTTTATACACACAAGGTTCATCTTCATTCTGTGAGAAACCAAACTCTTTGATTGTCTCATTGAATCGTATGTTCCAGCTCCTAGAGGCTTGCTTCAATCCATAAATGGATCTTTGAAGCTTGCATACCTTTTCGCCATTTCCTGATGTGAATCCTTCTGGTTGTGTCATATACACATCCTCGGTAAGATTTCCATTAAGGAATGTTGTCTTCACATCTAACTGCCAAATCTCATAAATATAATGAGCTGCAATGGCTAAAAGTATTCTTATAGACTTAAGCATCGCTACAGGAGAAAAAGTTTCGTCATAGTCAATACCTTCTTTTTGACGATAACCTTTTGCTACTAAGCGAGCTTTATAGGTAACTATATTACCTTCCATGTCAGTCTTCTTTTTGAAGACCCATTTGCACCCTATGAGTTTTATTCCTTCAGGTGGTTGAGTTAAAGTCCATACTTTGTTCTCATACATGGAGTCCATTTCAGACTACATAGCCTTAAGCCATAAATCACGTTCTGAACTGTTCAAAACTTCTTAATAGCTTGTAGGCTCATTGTCCTCTACTACAGTTATGCCTCTATCCAAATTAATGTGAAATCTATATCTCACAGGGATAGAACGCATCCTAGTAGATCTTCTAGGATTTTGTGTATAATCAGGTTCAACTGTAATCTCATCATTATGAAATTCAGTTTCGGGTTCAATCGGTTGATCATCTTCTACTTGTGGGTCTTGAACTTCACCAAGTTCAATTTTACTCCCACTATCCTCTCGTAGGAGAAATTCTCTTTCCAAGAAGACAGCATGCCTTGAAACAAACACATTTTGTTCTAAGCGATGATAGAAATAATATCCATACGTTTCTTTTGGATATCCCACAAATAAACATTTGTCAGAGTTAACATCCAATTTGTCTGACATTTTCCTCTTCACATAAGCAAGACAACCCCATACTTTCATATGAGAAAGCGTGGGTTTCTTGTTATTCCACATCTCATATGGAGTAACATCAACCGATTTACTAGGAACACTATTTAACACATAAACAACAGTTTCTAGTGCATATCCCCAAAAGGACTTAGGCAAGTCCGCTCGGCTCATCATTGATCGAACCATATCTAATAGTGTTCGATTCCTCCTTTCGGATACACCATTGTGTTGTGGTGTATATGGAGGAGTCTATTGAGATAAAATCCCATTATATCTAAGATAATCCTGAAACTCTTGACTTAAGTATACTCCATCTCGATCTGATCTAAGTGTTTTAATACTTTTGCCAAGTTGTTTCTCTACTTCATTTCTGAATTCTTTGAACTTTTCAAATGCTTCAGACTTATATTTCATTAGATAGATGTATCCAAACCTGGAATAATCATCTATGAAAGTAATGAAGTAGGAGTAACCTCCTCTGGCATGTGTAGTCATTGGACCACATACATCTGAATGTATTAAGTCCAAAACCATTTTAGCTCATTCTCCTTTACCAATAAAGGGAGCTTTTGTCATTTTCCCCAATAAACAAGATTCGCATGTATCAAATGATTCATAATCAAATGATCCTAAATCACCTGACTTGTGCAATTTGGTCATGCATTTTTCATTTATGTGGCCTAAACGACAATGCCATAAGTATGAGGTATATAGATTATCATGTTTCATTCTCTTGGTATCCACATTATGTACTTCTTTAATTAAATAAAGAACAAATATACCATTCTCAATGATAGCTTTTGCATAAAATATATTGTTCTTAAAAATGTAACAACATTTGTCCTTTAAAGAAATATCATAATCGTTCATCAAACAACTGAAAGAAATAATACTTTTGGACAAAGCTGGAACATAATAACAATTATTTAATTCCAATACTAATCCACTAGGAAGAGGCAAATAGTAAGTCCCCACAACTGTTGTAGAGATGTTCTGTCCAGTAGCTGATTGCAAACATATCTCTGCCTTTCCAACTCTTCTAAAGCTTCTAAGGCCCTGTAGATCATTACATAAATGAGATCCACAACTGGTATCTAATACCTAAGATTGTTTTAAAGCAATAGAATAAGTATTAATTTCAATCATATGAATACCTGAAGTAGAAGCATCAGCTTGCTTCTTCTCCTTGAGAGAATCTAGATAGGCCTTGCAGTTACGCTTCCAATGACCATCCTTTCCACAATGGAAGCAAGTTCCTTTGGGATTCTCTTTCTTGGCAACCTTCTTCTTGGAGATCCCACCATTCTTTGGTTGCACCTTGGTTATCTTCTTCTTTTTCTGCTTCTTACCTTTAGCAGAAGTGACAACCATGACACTTTTTGGATCCTTCTTAAATGATCCATCAGCTGTCTTGAGCATATTGATTAACTCAGGAATGGATACTTGTATCTTGTTCATGTTGAAGTTAAGCATGAAAGGTGCATAACTTGGAGCCAACGAGTACAAGATTAAATCTATGTATAGATCATTATCCATAACATAGCCAAGTCTACTCAAATGCTCAATACACCCATACATCTTCAATGCATGAGTAGCAGCAGAAGTGCCTTCCACCATTTTGCAGCTAAATAGAGCTCGAGCAATCTCATATTGCTCAGTTCTAGCCTGAGAAGAATAAAGCTCCTCTAGATGCAAAACGATGGTTCTAGCATCCATCATTTCATGTTGCTTCTGAAGCTCCGAGGACATAGCACCCAGCATCAGACATGCTGTTGTTTCACTATCCTCCATGTTTTTTCGATAAATGCCTTTGATCTCATCAATGGTATCATCTGATGAAAGTGGTGGTGGATCTTTATCCAAGACATAGTGGATCTTTTCAGCTCTGAGAACAATTCTCACTTGCCTGATCCAGTCAGAATAGTTGTTGCCAACCAGCTTGTTATCCAAGATTGATCGTATATTAATGTTTGATGTGCTCATGATGATGACCTTTGATGTGAAAAAGAAAAGATATGAGAGTATGTTCATATATATATGTATGCATTAATAAGGTCTTTAATTAATCCATTTACTCCCACTATTTTATTGCGAATTAATAGCCCTCACTATATAATCCGAGAAAACTCGATGGTGTTCTTAGTGGGCCAATATCCAATCCTTGATATGTAATTTGACCATGACTGTGGTCAACAAGCCAAATTCCATACCCTTGAAAGGTAGGTATCTCTATACCAATTATGTCTCTACACAACTATTGGATCATTAGGTTAACAACTCTTGATGCATGCATATCATATATGCATTCCCTAATCTTGCCTCTAGAACCATTAGCCTTGAATGTGGTCAACAAACTAATGGGCTAGCTAAGATGACCCATTTAATTAGATTTGAACATATTCGATATAATGTGAGCTTGACTGTGGTCAACAACCCACACTATAAAGAACTCTGGTTCTCCTCAAATTAATGGAAGGCTTATATACCTTAGTATTTGTTTGAGGGTTTTAGTTAATTAAGTCTCATCATACATGGTTGGCATACATTGGTATGCATCCTATATCTATCACATAAATATAAGCTTACAAATATGGTATAGTTATGGACTTTACTATATTGATTTCCCCGAGCCAATAGGGAAATCAAAAAGGTCACACCTAGGTAGTATGCATGATTCAAACAAGAAAATAATTACATTATCTTCAAGGTTGTTGGATCTCCATCCGGCCCATCTTGCTCCTTGATATTGGTCTCCATCTCTATTTCTAATTCTAATCTAAGTAATCTAATTACATATTACAATTTGAAATGAAATACAAACCAAAAACAAGTGGCCGGGACATGAAAGTCCTCATTGGACCAAAACATGCATTATGCTCAATCACATTGGGCTTTGTCCATAACTAACCATCATGCCAATCATTCACCCTTATATGCCTCTCTAGTGCATAAATAAATGGATTACTAACTTTGTTTCAACCTTTGAAACTATATTTTGAGTTATTTAATGATGTGATCAAATTAGGAAACTTTTTCCATTTTGGAAACTTTCATTTTAGGAAACCTTTTTGCATGCATGTGTTCTTGTCTTAATAATCAATCCAATTGATTATTAATTAATTATAAATTGATTATTTAATTAATTAATCATATTAAATAATTAAAAGAATCAATTTTGGGCTTAAAACAAATGTAGGCCGAAACCCACAGAAGAAAAACCCTAACTGTGTTCACACACAAACTAGTTTTGTGTCTTTTGGACCATTTGGGCCTTTTGGAATGAGCCAAGCCCACTCCAGCCCTTAAAACCCATTAATAAACTTAATTAATGTTTATAATGTTTATTTTAAATCAGCTCCTTGGGCCCACCAAGTCATTCACTAATTTAAACCAAGTCCGTAAACATAATTAAGCCCATTAAGTGGTTTTAATAAAATAAAATTAATCAAATTAATTTAAGGCCCATTTTAATTAATCAAATTAATTAAAAACACTTTAATATATCATATATATCAGATATAGAAGATCAAAAGTAGTTCTAATCAAGAACACATCAAGAACACACGAAGAACACCAATTTATCGAACTTTTCGACTAAACTAGTTTTCATGCAAAACTTGTTCGATTTTAATTTCGTTCGATCCTACAGCCTAATATCACATATTAAACACATAAAATATCATCTAAATGATTTTTAAATGGATCCATAAGAAATTAAATTAGAACAGCCCCTACATCACCTAGGGTTTCACGCCAAACCCAAAACCGTGGCTCTGATACCATGTTGGAATTTAACGGTTACATGCATCACATACATGAGCGGAATTTTAAATTTTTTTGTTGAGAATAAGAACTACTTTTGCCATGAATACACAATATAACTATATGAGAATAAGAAAAATCACCTTTGATTTTTGTTGAACAGTTGATTTTACTTCGCACCGGATTGTAGCAAACCACAGTGTCCAAAATCGAACACCTCCAATGACTAATCCACACTAGAGAGGGGTAAATTGAACAAACAAATTGGTGTTCAACTAGGGCTGGCCGAAATTCCAAGAAGCTAGCTTGGAGTTGGCGCAAAAAGGGAGAGAGAATAAAGAAAAAGACTTTCCTTTTGTTTTAATCACCTAACCCTAATTCTCATTAGTTTGCCTTTTATAGTTAGGTTAAACCTTTTCATAAAAGTCTATGCACAAAATCCACAAACTAGGCCCTTTGTGCATCTAATTGAATTTAAATACCCAAATGGATTCCAAATCCAACCAAATTAAAAATGTAAGTTCCATAACACTTATGTAACATATATAAATTAATTTGGTCCAAGAAAAAGCCCTCTAAGCCCTTCTGTATGGAGTTGGTGTGTGACCCTCTTTTGGAGGGCTTCCTCCAACTTCTTCATTCCTTTGGCCCTTTATAATTTCTCCAATGGACCTATTAATTATTATATCAGTCCTATAACACTTATAGTAGTCTTATAAAACTTATAAGACAATAATAATTAATCATGAAATACATTATTTCAATTAGGTCCAATTTTGCAGAACATTTCTCAAAAGTTTCGCGAACAATTTTATTTGATCATAATTAATTAAACTCATTAATTAATTATTATATTATTCACTTCCCTACCTTCATAATAATATCAAATATTATTATCCTTGTTATTTTACCATTTTACCCTTTTCTCTATATGTGTGTGACCTATTGTGTTCCTGTCCATGTTGGCAGTATAATATGTAATTGTGAGTTCTATTCAAAACTAACATGATTTAAACTCCTTTAAATCATCTTATCAATCCCTATTGATACTTTTTATACATCATTATACAAGTCATGATTGGCCTCTAGCTATGCATCATGACTATCCAAATGTCAGGAAAGTCATGTGGTTTGACTGTACCCTTCCATAGAAACAGTTACCGTGCAATTACTCCTTTCACCACTCTTATCTCAATTAGATTCTAAGTATGGATTTCTGTCAACTCATATAAATCTAATTATGTATGTTCTATTCATTTAACCATTGTTCCTAAAATGCCCTTTATGGATCTCCATCCATCTCGGCATATTACTCTGGCCAGAGATTCTTTGAACAAGGCAATTATAGAATCATGTGAGATAACTTCCCTTGTTAAATCTGGGATGGTGAATCCTTTGTCAATCACTCAACTATCTTCAAGTAGGTCATGATATACCCAATCTCCTAACTATGTTCACTCCCAGTTGGAAGTAATCAGTTATGTAGTCAAAGTATACCACTTGCTACTTAAGATAACTTTGGTGATCTCAAGTCTAAGGATACTTGCACAACTGCTATGAAGAGATTCCTCACTGACATAGATTTAATATCCATGTGAGGATTCTCTATGTAGGTCTCCAATGAACTTGTTCTTCTAACAAGCATCCACATGTTAGCTTTGATTATCTTTCATAATCACAGTTATGAGAACCACTGCTTGAACCATTCAAGAAGCATAACATGTGCTAGTCTGTCCGAATTAACAATGTCCTATCTTGTTAATTCTATAAGTAGGGATACTTAGATATTAAGACATTTGCATGCAATAGACATCTCACATCATGAACACCTTTCATGATTGCCTTTGCACTGTGTTTATAATATCTAGGACTTCATTTATTAATTTAAGATTTACAAACTCATGTATTCAAACATAGCATTAATAAATGAATGATGCCTTTTATTAAGAATATAAATTTCATACATATGAAAAACATCCCTATTACATGGGCTCTAGGGCATACTCTCTAACAGACCTTTAAACAATCATTTCTATCCATATGTGACCCTCGAGTTTCTGAAACTATAAACTTACCCCAAATTAACACCTTTTACTTCAATTGCACCCTTAATTAACATTAAACCATGCTTTAAAATTTTATTCTCATGCAAATAACATAATATCATGATAATTTACCCCCTCTTGACCCATACTTATACAAATTCCTCATTTAATTTAATCTTAACCAAATAAAAATCCCATTCAAATATGCAAATTAGATTAGGGTCATGTTAGAGGCGTTACACTCACAATTCCCTAAACTATAAAAATGCCCTGTATCTAACTTGGATTGAAGAAAACCAATCATGGATAGCTATAACTCTATGACAGATGACCATCTCTCATTACCATAGACTAAAATTAAAGGTTTTTTCAATTCATTTCAAAACTCTTAGAAAATCAAATTGGAAAATCTCAACAACATTTATAGCTTATGGAAAACGTGGTTAAAGTTTCATGATTCATGTTTTATATCAAAAATATACTATTTCTTTATCATTGGATAACCCTAATCTAGGCTACCCTAGGTCACGGCATCTACAGTCAGGTCTTCTTCCCATTTATCACTCGAAGGAGAGGCTAAACATCAAAATTTTAAGCTAGAATAAAGAAAATCAAGTACAAACTATAAATATACAATCTTAAAGCCCTAAAACATGCCAAATCTATACAAAAATAACAAGCAAGATTTAAGTCATGCAAACACAGTATAAAACATGTAATTATAGGAATTAAATCTGTTGGATTTTAACGGTTACATGCATCACATACATGAGCGGAATTTTAAATTTTTTTTAACCATTAGATCTGATCTTGCCATGGATACACAATATAACTATATGAGAATAAGAAAAATCACTTTTGATTTTTGTTGAATAGTTGAATTTACTTCGCACCGGGTTATCGCAAACCACAGTGTCCAAAATCGAACACCTCCAATGAGTAATCCACACTAGAGAAGGGTAAATTAAACCAACAAATTGGTGTTCAACTAGGGCTGGCCAAAATCTAAGAGGCTAGCAATGGAAGTGGCGCAAAAAAGGAGAGATAAAATAGAGAAATAGACTTTTCTTTTGTTTTAATCACCTAACCCTAATTCTCATTAGTTGGCCTTTTATAGTTAGGTTAAAATTCCAACTCCTTAATGAGATTGGGCTCTTTAAAATTGCTAGAGAATTATTAATTGGGCCTCTGGAATTAATTATAATCATTTGGGCTTAATCAAATCCAAATTAAATCTTTTCATAAAAGACCATGCACAAAATCCACAAACTAGGCCTTTTGTGCATCTAATTGGATTTAAATACCCAAATGGATTCCAAATCCAACCGAATTAAATATGTGAGTTCCATAACACTTATGTAACATATATAAATTAATTTGGTCCAAGCCCTCTAAGCCCTTCTGTATGGAGTTGGCGTGTAGCCCTCTTTTGGAGGGCTTTCTCCAACTTCTTCATTCCTTTGGCCCTTTATAATTTCTCCAATGGTCCTATTAATAATTATATCAGTCCTATAACACTTATAGTAGTCTTATAACACTTATAAGACAATAATAATTAATCATGAAATACATTATTTCATTTAGGTCCAATTTACAGAACATTTCTCAAAAGTTCCGCGGACAATTTTATTTAATCATAATTAATTAAACTCTTTAATTAATTATTATCATATTCTCCTCTCTACCTTTATAATAATATCAAATATTATTATCCTTTTCATTTTACCATTTTACCCTTTTCTTTATATGTGTGTGACCTATTGGGTTCCTGTCCATGTTGGCAGTATAATATGTAATTTTGAGTTCTATTCAAAACTCACATGATTTAAACTCCTTTAAAACATCTTATCAATCCCTATTGATACTTTTGATACATCATTATACAAGTCATGATTGGCCTCTAGCTATGCATCATGACTATCCAAATGTCAGGAAAGTCATGTGGTTTGACTGTACCCTTCCACAGAAATAGGTACCATGCAATTACTCCTTTCACCACTCTTATCTCAATTAGATTCTGAGTATGGATTTCTGTCAACTCATATAAATCTAATTATGTATGTTCTATTAATTTAACCATTGTTCCTAAAATGCCCTTCATGGATCTCCATCCATCTCGGTATATTACTCTGGCCAGAGATTCTCTGAACAAGGCAATTATAGAATCATGCAAGATAACTTCCCTTGTTAAATCTGGGATGGTGAATCCTTTGTCAATCACTCAACTATCTTCAAGTAGGTCATGATATACCCAATCTCCTAACTATGTTCACTCCCAGTTGGAAGTAATCAGTTATGGAGTCAAAGTATACCACATGCTACTTAAGATAACTTTGGTGATCTCAAGTCTAAGGATATTTGCACAACCGCTATGAAGAGATTCCTCACTGACATAGATTTAATATCCATGTGAGGATTCTCTATGCAGGTCTCTAATGAACTTGTTCTTCTAACAAGCATCCACATGTTAGCTTTGATTATCTTCCATAATCACAGTTTTGAGAACCACTGCTTGAACCATTCAAGAAGCATAACATGTGCTAGTCTGTCCGAATTAACAATGTCCTGTCTTGTTAATTCTATGACTAGGGATATTTAGATATTAACACATTTGCATGCAATAGTCATCTCATATCATGAACACTTTCATGATTGCCTTTGCACTGTGTTTATAATATCTAGGACTTCATTTATTAATTTAAGATTTACAAACTCATGTACTTAAACATAGCATTAAAAAAATGAATGATGCATTTTATTAAGAATATAAATTTCATACATATGAAAAACATCCCTATTACATGGGCTCTAGGGCATACTCTCTAAGAAATCAAAATATCTTCATATTTCAATGAAGGAACATCAAGAAATCTATCATGTCATTCTAATGTATATCGAACAACTTAAATAGTCATGGTATAATAGAGATTACTAATGAACATAATATCCAACACAATGATACAAAATATGGTATCATAATTGACAAATAATCATGTTTAACAAGATGAATACAACCATAAACTTTGAGAGAGAAAGTGAATATAGCTTATAATATTACCCTTAGGAATTCATGATCCTATAACCTTGAAAATCCCACTCAAAGCTTCAGTCTTTTATTCCTATGTTTAGATAAAAATACATTTGTTTCAATGTGAAAATAAACTTATTTGATGCAATGGAATTCTAAAAATAGAGAATTCATAAATCTACCTCCCTTTTTCACAAGTAAAAATCCCCTTTTTCAAAACCATAAATTTTAATTTTTATATAGGGAGAAGAGTTAGAGATCAACCCTAACTTTGATCTTCCAAATTTAAAAGCTTAAATCCCTTAAAATCTATTCTAGATCAAATCTCTAAAATTTGATCTTTCTCCCAAGATTTTCAAAATGGAAAAATCTAGAAAATCTTGAAATCTAGAAAACATGAATCCAACTACCTCTGCTTTATTACCTCCATCATTGTTTCTCATGTTATATTTGTCATTATATATACCATCACAACTACCTTAGTGATTAGTGAACATTGTTACTTACTGATTTGCATACCATTAGGCATAGGAAAATTCGTTAATGTTATTACTTTTTCTTTGCTACCATAAATGCTTCCTATAATCCTTAATAATTTGATTGGTGGAACATTATCATATTTTTTGTATTGGCATTTAAAGATTTGCCTATGTTTTCACTTTGTAAATTACACATATAGGTTGATGAAAAAAAACTTGCATTTTATCATGAGAGAAATATTATTTGCTTAGGAGCATAGTTATTAAATCAGGGAACATATCCTACTTTTTCTTTTATGCTTTAGAACCACATTTTTATATCTAATATTTTACTCTTTGCCTTTTTTTTATGTTTTATTTTCCTCTCCCATTTTTTATTATCTCTTCGATTTGAAGTTATTATATATATAGTGATTTTGAATGCATTTATTGAATTTATCTATGCCAACAAAGATATACCTTTAATTTGTTTCAGGCTCTGATTATTTTTTTGATTAAGCTGCTCATGCAATCATAGTGGTATAGGAGCTTTCACTGATATGTTTGAAGTTTAACCAATGATCATTTAGGTGAGACATTTTGTCATTATTTTTGAAAATTACTTTCAGTTATATGTTATATATCAAACTAAATTAGGCTAGAATTTCAAAAAAGGAAGGATTAATAAACCATATGAAAGTAGGTTATCTTTCTGTAAGACTCGCTTATTTCACTTTAGCATATGATATAATTTTTTGACAAATTAAGGTCAATTATTGCAATTGGTAAAGCCAAATGAGATGCCCATCTTAATTATTAGACTCAAAACCTATAAATAAAAAATTACATAATAAGGACAATGTTGTGTTGTAAATAGCCATAGATTAGCAGTGCATTCTCTTTTCCTGTCCTAATGTTCCTTTTCAATATGAAAAAATGTTTACATCAAGTTTTTAAGAAAAAATTCATCCTTTTAAAAGGCATTTTTTCATTCTTTTATTTGGAAGGAAGTAGTTTTGGCTAGATCCCTCTTGCTGACCTAGGAAGTGAGTCACGGACTGACTCACGGGTTAGGTCTATGACTCATTATCTGGGTCACATACTAAAGTCTTTGGTCACTTCCTGCTCTGGCTCATTACATCCTAATGAGTCATGGTCTAGAGTTTATGGCTCACTAATGAGTCGTGGACTCGATCCATGACTCACAATTTTTAACCTTGTCAAAGAGGTTGGGCCTCAGTGAGCTAATCTGTGAGTAATTATCCATGATTCAACACTCATAAACCCAATCCATGACTAAGTGTTTTCCAACAAAAATTTCTAATTCTCTTCCTATGAGGTTGAGGATCATTTTTTCAGCAAAAATATCTACTTTTCTTTGATTTTAATCCAAACTTAATTATAAAAGATAGGATATTTTCTTAGGACTAAGGGGAGCAATTAACACAAGAGAAACTAATAAGAGAGATAAAGGATAGAGAGTGGATTTTAAAGAAAAACACTGGTTTTCAAAGAAAAAAAAGGAGAGGAAGGAACTTTGACTATTTATATTGCATAACAATTTGGGTATAGTTATGAAGAAGGAGCACAAGTCGTGAAGAATTGACTGACTCATGAAGGGATTCACGAGTGAAGCAAGAGGGATGAGGTTCACGAGTCACAACCAAGCTCATGGCGTGGACAAAAATGTACGACTAGTAAAGAAATTCATGAGTTAATAGCCAAAGAAGAACCAGAACATTCATGAGTCATAAAGTGATTCACAAGTGCCATAGGGGCAAAAGGTGCACGACTTATGAAGGATGTCACAACTCGAATAAGAATGCATGACTCACGAAGAAAGTCATGAGTCAGTATTGGCAAATACTATTTGGCCATGCATCACTGGGAAATAGATCTAATCTCAGTTCAAAGAAAAATAGAAATGATTCTATAAGACAAACAATCTTTCAAAACTCATCATAAAGCAAACAATCTTTCATTACTCATCTTAAAACTCCCATTTAAAGAATCCATACAACATAACCCTAATTTCTATAGATCCATTTATAGCTAACAAAACCAACAGTATTCTCATAAATAAAAATCAACATAATAGTTCCATACCTTAATGAAGCTTTAAATCTTTATTTGATCTTCTTGATCCAGCTCTTTTACTCATGATTCCTTTCTTCTCCTTATACATAGAGACAACAAGCAGGATTTATAATCTCTCCGCATCCTTAATACCAAAAATCAAACATAGGGAAGAAACAAAGAGATATAATAGAGGAAAAACATTACCTTCATGAACTTAAAACACAAACCCTAAGTTTCCTCTTCTTCAACCTGTAGCTAAAGATAGAGAGACCTCACTTTTTCCTTTGTCGATCCACCACATCTCCAGGAAATAAGAAATAGGAAAGTGGGGTAAATATCTCCTTAAGAGAAATTACCACTTTACCCGTAAGCACAAATAAACCCCCATATCTTATATTTCTCACAAAATTGCCCTAAACATCTAAGTCACTTAGATTGCATCCCTTCCTTTAATTATAATTTAACCATACTCATTTACATACAAGCTGAAATTGCCAAAATACACCTCAAAGGAAACAACTTTATCAATACAAAGAAATCAAGTCTTATCTCAATTAACCATAATCCTTCATAATTAACCATACTCTGGTTAGGGCAATGATTGGGTCCTTACAAAAAAACATAACACCTTCCTCATGAGTAGAAATGGAAAATAGTACCTTGGACATAAAAGTGAGATCTTTATCTTGAGAAACTTCTTCTTAAAGCCTTGAAGATGTAGATCTTCTAGTCATTGGCATTTTGAGAAATGAAATAAGAAAGACTCAAAAAGAAAAAGAAAAACTAACTTGAAGAAGAACACATGAAAGATAAAGAACAAAGAGAACTAAACAGGTGAAAGAAAACTAAGATTGAGTGGGGAAAAGAAAGAAATAATTAATATTTATAGAAAAATGACTCATTTGGGAACAACAAAAGTCTGCCACAATAAAGAAGATGGAAGACTATGATGCAAAGGGAAAG
This sequence comes from Excoecaria agallocha, assembly GCA_037975025.1. Lineage (NCBI taxonomy): Eukaryota > Viridiplantae > Streptophyta > Magnoliopsida > Malpighiales > Euphorbiaceae > Excoecaria > Excoecaria agallocha. Next base: position 80,231,059 of record CM075807.1, read on the forward strand.
AAATTTTTGAAAAATGATGAGAAAAAGTAGGAGAGTTATGACTCTTTAAAGGAAAAGGCATAACCCTTTAGGGATTCTCACTCCTTTTGAAATTAATTTCAAAAAGAAACTGAAGAATGAAGACAAAATTAAAGATTAAAAATAAAACAAAAATAGGGCATTTAAGGAAAAAAATGATATGAGCCTAAATAGCTCATATTTTAGTCCATGTTTTGTTATTAAAGTAAAGTTTCTTGGTAGTTAGATGTGCTAGGATTAGGTGTGTTTTATGTTTTTGTGTTAAGTTTTGTGTTTGAAAGAGAAAAGGAAGAAAATTGGAAAAAACAAGGAGAAAAAAGACGTTGTCGTGAGGGTGAAGAGAGTAGCGAGGTCGCAATAGGATGCGAAGGAAGTAAGGCAGCCAATACATGGCAAAAAAGGAGTGAAGAAGAAGCATGTACTGTCATGAATGTGACATGCATCACGATCGCAATAAAACAATCCGTTGGGAAGTTGAGTTTACACATTGCTTTGAAAAGACATGATTCTCCACCTAATCTTGCATTTTTTTAAAAGGATAACTTAAGGGTCATATCTTTTAGAACATTATAAATATTAATTTCAGTTGTAATTTGTAGGAAGGAGAACAATTATTTTAAAATTAAGAATTTTGTTGTGAAATTGCTCTTAGTTAGATTTTATGCTTTGAGGAAGAAGACTAAGGGAAGAAAATTTACTACAAGAGTTTGAGAAAAAGGTTGAGAAATTTCTTTCTTACTAATCTTATCTATTATTTCTTCTCTGTAAATCAAATAAATACTATTTAATGAACTTGAATTTTATTGTTATTTTCTATTCCCAGTAATGTTAATAGTCTTTGAATGTAGAATTTCTTATTAGGATATTTTGTATGATCCTTATAAGTTAAGGTAGAATTAAGAGATTCGTTTTGACTTACATCTAATAGGAATTCATTATCAAGGCATAGCTAGAGAGATCAGTACGTTGAGATAGTTCGTTGGTGGATAATCTTGAAATATGTAATTAAAATTAACTAGTTCGTTAATGAGAATTAAGGATTGGTATTTCAATTGAATGTTTTAGGCATTCTAATCCATGTCAAGAGAATGAATTAGAACTATATTCCAACTTGGCTTACTGATAAGATTATAATTCTTAATTAAAATGATGGCATTAAGTTCATAAACATGAGTTCTTCATTATATACTTTGTCTTCCTTGATTATCATTAACTAGGGTTAATTAAAAGTAGTTTAGATTTAACTTGCAAATTAATGAGTATTGTAAACAAAATTAAAATTAAGTAGTAATAGTGTACAATTTAATCAACATTCATTGTGGAATTGACATCTTTTGTAATATAATTGATATACCGTATACTTACAGAATTAGCGCTTGGAAATAAGCGCCACCAAGTTTTTGGTGCCGTTGTCGAGGAACTGCTTGATTAAATTTATTGCATTATGAATCTTGATTTATGATTTTGGATTACAATATTCAATTAGTTTTATTTTGTGTTATTTTTATATGATTTGGTAGTTCAAGTGTATGTCGAGTATAAGAAATTCTCAGAAAAACTTGAACCATTGAATCCAATAATAGAACAATTTCTTTCAAGTAATTGTAAATTTAAGAAGAAGAAGAATAAGCAAACAAGACTAATCATGGCTGAAGAAGAGAATCTACCAAGGTTAATGGATTTTATTATACCAGCATTGAGCGAGGCTCGACAAGGGGTGGTAAGACCCGCAGTCAAATGCTAACCAATTTGAAATTAAACCTTTTCTTTTACAAATGATTCAAAGTAGTATTTAGTTTTATGGTTTGGCAAATAAGGATCCCAATGCTCATTTGTCAAATTTCTTGAAAATTTGTGAAACCTTTAAGATTAATGTAGTCTTAGCGAATGAAATTAAGCTTAGGCTTTTTCCTTTCACTTTGAAGGATAAAGTAAAGGCTTGGTTGAATTCCTTAACCAGAGGATCCATAACAACTTGGGACCAATTGGCCCAAGCATTCTTATTTAAATATTTCCCTCCAGCTAAAACTGCCAGAATTATAAAAGATATTAATACCTTTGTTCAACATGATAATGAGTCTTTCTATGAAGATTGGGAGAGATTTAAGAAATCGCAGAGAATTTTTCCACACCACAACCTTCCAAGATAACTGCTAATGCAAACATTTTGCAGTGGAGTGAATCCTGCAACTAGAGGTACTATTGATGCTGCAGCCGGTGGCTCCCTTTTAAGGAAAACTATGGAGGGTACATTTGAGTTGCTAAAAGAAATGTCAATGAACAATTGTATGTGGCCTACTGAAAGAGTAGGGGAACCTAATTTTAATGTTAGAGGGGTACATTCATTATATTATATTGTAGCATTGCAATCCCAAGTAGAGGCATTAACATATAAAATCAGTAGCCTAGGAATGGGACGAAATTCACAAAATGCATATACCATTTATGGCCAATAAGGTTATACAAGGGAGATATGTAATTTGGGAATGGCTATTATAGAGGAACAAGTTAGCTTTATACAAGGACAAGGGCATGGTAACCTATATTCAAATACATATAACTCTGGTTGGAGAAGCCACCCAAAATTTTCATGGGGAAATAATAGCAATCAAAATAGGAGGATAGGATTTCAACAACCTCCTCTTAGGTTTGAAGCTTTAAAGGTTAAGATGGATAGGTTCTTAAAAGGGATTAATTTAAAGTTTAGTTCACAAAAAGAGAACCAAAAGAGGCTGGAGACAAAGTTTGATAAAATCACTAAAAATTGAGCCTCAACTATCCATAACTTAGAGGTCCAATTAGGGCAAATTGCTAAGGCTTTACCTTCACGATTACAAGGGAATTTACCAAGTAATATGGAGGAAAATCCATGAGAACATTTGAACGCAATAAAATTGAGGTAAGGTAAATCTTATACAAATGAATTTGTTACTACTACATTGATGACATTATGCAAAAAATGAATTTTCAGGAGGATGAGACTTCTATATTGGATGCGACAGAAGGGGTTACCAAAGCCACTTCTCCACAAGTGTTTCAACCTTGTCCACCATTTTTGCAATGCTTAAAGCATCAAAATCAAGATAAGCAATTCCAATCTTTTATTGATAAATTAAAGCATTTACATAACAATTTGAATTTTGTTGAGGCTATAATACAAATCCCTAATTATGCAAAGTTTTTTAAAGACTTAATTTTTAAGAAAAGAAGTTTGGAAGATGTTATTTTAGACTTTGTATATGATGTTAAAATTGATATTAGGAAGACCTTTCATAAGAACTGGTATGGCATTAGTTGATGTCTATGAGGGCAATTTGATTCTAAGAGTGGGGAAAGATAGTGTAGAATACCACATGGATGAAGCATTAAGATGCACCATGGATGAAAATGTATGCATAAAAATAGATGTCATTAATGCTTGTGTTTTGGAAGTATTAGACAATGCACGTCAAGAGAAGGTTAATATTAAGGAAAAAGTTCATGAAGAGGTGGAACAAGAGCATTCAAAGCTAGAAATTTTATATAGAAATAAAGCACCTTTACCACCTTCTATTGCAAGTCCTCCTAATGTGGAATTGAAAGAACTACCAAGTTGTTTAAGTTATGCCTTTCTTGGATCAAATAATACTTTACCTATCATTATTTTTATCAAGCTAACTAGTAAGCAAGAGTCTTCATTATTAGAGGTTGTTAGGAAGAGAATAAAGAGTATAGGTTGGTAAATTTCTAATTTAAGAGGGATTAGCCCAAATGTAGTCAAACATAGGATTAACATGGTAGATGGGTGTCAACTTAAGGCTGATCATATACACCACAACATAATGGTGTATTTGAAAGGAGAAATCGAACACTATTAGATATGGTTCAATCCATGATGAGCCGAGCAGACTTGCATAAGAATTTTTAGGGATATGCACTAGAAACTGTTGTTTATGTGTTAAACAAAGTTCCTAATAAATTGGTTGATGTTACTCCATATGAGATATGGAATAACAAAAAACCCACACTTTCTCATATGAAGAAGGTATGGGGTTATCCTACTTATGTAAAGAGGACAATGTCAGACAAACTAGATGTTAAGTTTGACAAATGTTTATTTGTGGGATATGTAAAAGAAATGTTTGGATATTATTTCTACCATCCCTTAGAACAAAAAGGGTTTGTTTTAAGGCGTGTTGTGTTCCTATAAAGAGAGTTTCTCCTACGAGAAGATAGTGGGAGTAAAATTGAACTTAGTAAAGTTCAAGACCCATAAATAGAAGTAGATCAACCGATTGAACCCGAGACTAAATTTCATAATGATGAGATTATAGTTGAACCTAATTATACATAAAATCCTAGAAGATTTACTAGGATGCGATATATCCCTATAAGCTATGGACTTCACATTGATTCAAATAGAGGTATAATTGTAGTGGAGAGTAATGAGCCTACAAGCTATCAAGAAATTTTAAACAGTTCAGAACATGATTTGTGGCTTAAGGCTATGCAGTTTGAAATGGACTCCATGTATGAGAATAAAGTATGGACTTTAGGTCAACCACCTGAAGGGATAAAACCCATAGAGTGCAAATGAGTCTTCAAAAAGAAGACCGATATTGAAGGTAATGTAGTTACCTATAAAGCTCGCTTAGTAGCAAAAGGCTATCATCAAAGGGAAGGAATTGACTATGATGAAACATTTTCTCCTGTAGCGATGCTTAAGTCTATAAGAATACTTTTAGCCATTGCAGCTCATTATGATTTTGAGATTTGGCAAATGGATGTGAAGACAACTTTCCTAAATAGAAATCTGATTGAGGATTTGTATATAACACAACTAGAAAGGTTCACATCAGGAGATGACAAAAACGTATGCAAGCTTCAAATATCTATTTATGGATTGAAGCAAGCCTCTAGGAGCTGGAATATAAGATTCAATGAGACAATCAAAGAGTTTTGTTTCTCATATAATGAAGATAACCCTTGTGTGTATAAAAGGGTCAGTGGGAGTGCAATTGTCTTTCTAGTTCTATATATGGATGACATATTGATCATGAGAAATGACACTTCTTTTCTCCAATCTGTTAAAATATGGTTATCCAAGCAATTCTCCATGAAAGATCTTGGAGAAGCATCTTATATTCTAATAATAAGGATCTATAGAGATAGATCCAATAGGTTGCTAGGTCTTTCTCAAAGTATATATATAGATAAAGTATTGAAGAGGTTTAATACGGATCTCTCTAAAAAAGGGTTTATACCCATGGTGAATGGGAAACATATTTCTAAGTCTATGTGTTCGAAGACACTAAAAGATAGAGAGAGCATGAATAAAATACCATATGCATCTACAATTGGTTCTATCATGTATGCTATGTTATGTACATGTCCAGATGTAGCATTTGCTTTGAGTGTCATAAGCATATTCCATTCCAATTTTGGAGAGGAACACTGGGCAGCTATCAAGAATATCCTTAAGTACTTGAGAAGGACTAAGGATATATTCTTAGTATATGGAGAGGGCAATTTGTGTAAGGACCCAAAATAGGCCCTAGTAGAATTCAAGGGCAAATACATATTATTAAAGTCTAATTCAGCATTATTTGATGAATTATTAAGAGTTAAGATATTAATTGAGACAAAAATATTATTAAGTTATCAATAATTATGTAATAAATGTGTAAATTATATGGTATGAATTTTATAAGGTCATAATTAAATTATTATTGTTGGTTTAATAATATTCAAGGGTGTAATTGAAGTAAAAAGTATTAATTTAGGATAAATTTGTAATTATGACATTTTATGGGGTCAATTGAGAATTTAAGAATAGTGGAGAGGCTAATGTAAGAAAGAGGTTAATTAGTGGGGTTGAATTATGAATAGACTAGTTTGTGGGAATGATTTGTGACATGCAAGATTTAGTGGGAAATCTTGGCATCATGCAATAAAATGAAAGGATCATTTAGGGAATTTGCCTTATTATTATATAGGTTGAAATGTAGTGGATGGAAAGAGAAAATGAAGATGGTGGTGAGTGTTGGTCGGCTGAGTTTGATGAAGAGGGAGAGTTTCTTATTCCAAAAACTTGATTAACCATTATCTCTAAGAAATCTTAGAAAAAATCTCATGCATGATAGTTGTTCAAGAGGATATTGTTATAGATTAAAAAGGTATGGTTTAATTTTGGTTATCTTTATCTTATTCTTCTTCTTCTTCTTCATTTCCTTATGTGAATTTCGGATTGGTTTGGTTGCTAGAAATGATGAATTAGGGATGATTTATGTTGTAGTTTAAGAAGGAGAAGATAAAAAGGGTAAAGGGAAAGGACTTGCTGAATATTGATTGGGTAAAGTGAAGTTAGGACAAGGTATGGGATGGTACTCACCTTGCATGCATGTGAATGATGATTGTATCAAAAAGGTGCATATGTGTGATAGATGGAATAATTGTGATTAGATATGAATTTAGAATTTGTTACAATAGGTGTTACATGAAGTTTTGTTAAAACTATTGACTGCAATTTAGCTATAAAAAAATGAGTTAGGGACCTTAGTTTTAAAGCTATATTAATTTTGATAGTTCCACATGAGATATAGGTATAAAATTTTAGTTCAAAAATAGCACTAATTTCGCCTCTAAATTATCCCTACATTGATTGAATATTAGATACATCTTTGATTCCGATTTTGAACAGCTTAGGGTAAAATCTTCATAATTGAATGTAAAATGATCAGAATGACATGAGGTCAATTCCTAATTAAACTAGACTTCAAAACCTACAATTTATATGAAGAAAAAAAAGTCAAATAATGACCACTAGATTGCCTAATTTTCACTTGAAAGTCGGAAATTCTGTGTTGCCTACTATGATGAACAGTCTTTAGTAATTTCAACATATCTCGAGTTATACAAATGATATTGAAAATATTTTTGATGTTATAGAAACTAGAAATGTATATATACAACTTTGTAGAAGGCAACTATTTCTAAAAAGACCGTTTAGTGTGTCAAAAACGATGTGAAAAATAAAATTATTAAGCAATTTGCAGGATTTTGGGAACAGGGTGAAAAATTCGTATGGCCAAGCATACTGTGTTGGAATTTAACGGTTACATGCATCACATACATGAGCGGAATTTTAAATTTTTTTAACCATTAGATCTGATCTTTCCATGAATACACAATATAACTATATGAGAATAAGAAAACTCACCTTTGATTTTTGTTAAACAGTTGATTTTACTTCGCACCGGGTTGTAGCAAACCACAGTGTCCAAAATCGAACACCTCCAATGAGTAATCCACACTAGAGAGGGGTAAATTAAACCAACAAATTAGTGTAATACAAGGAGTGGCCGAAATCCAAGAGGCTAGCAATGGAAGTGGCGCAAAAAGGGAGAGAGATTAAGAGAAAAGACTTTCTTTTTGTTTTAATCACTTAACACTAATTCTCATTAGTTGGCCTTTTATAGTTAGGTTAAAATTCCAACTCCTTAATGAGATTGGACTCTTTAAAATTGCTGGAGAATTATTAATTGGGCCTCTGGAATTAATTATAATTATTTGGGCTTAATTAAATCCAATTTAAACCTTTTCATAAAAGTCTATACATAAAATCCACAAACTAGGCCCTTTGTGCATCTAATTGAATTTAAATACCCAAATGGATTCCAAATCCAACCAAATTAAATATGTAAGTTCCATAACACTTATGTAACATATATAAATTAATTTGGTCCAAGAAAAAGCCCTCTAAGCCCTTCTATATGGAGTTGGCGTGTGGCCCTCTTTTGGAGGGCTTCCTCCAACTTCTTCATTCCTTTGGCCCCTTTATAATTTCTCCAATGGACCTATTAATTATTATATCAGTCCTATAACACTTACAGTAGTCTTATAACACTTATAAGATAATAATAATTAATCATAAAATACATTATTTCAATTAGGTCCAATTTTGCAGAACATTTCTCAAAAGTTTCGCGGATAATTTTATTTGATCATAATTAATTAAACTCTTTAATTAATTATTATCTTATTAACTTATCTACCTTCATAATAATATCAAATATTATTATCCTTGTTATTTTACCATTTTATCCTTTTTCTCTATATGTGTGTGACCTTTTGGGTTCCTGTCCATGTTGGCAGTATAATATGTAATTGTGAGTTCTATTCAAAACTCACATGATTTAAACTCCTTTAAATCAACTTATCAATCCCTACTGATACTTTTGATACATCATTATACAAGTCATGATTGGCCTCTAGCTAGGCATCATGACTACCCAAATGTCAGGAAAGTCATGTGGTTTGACTGTACCCTTCCATAGAAATAGTTACCGTGTAATTACTCCTTTCACCACTCTTATCTCAATTAGATTCTGAGTATGGATTTCTGTCGACTCATATAAATCTAATTATGTATGTTCTATTAATTTAACCATTGTTCCTAAAATGCCCTTTATGGATCTCCATCCATCTCGGCATATTACTCTGGCCAGAGATTCTCTGAACAAGGCAATTATAGAATCATGTGAGATAACTTCCCTTGTTAAATCTGGGATGGTGAATCCTTTGTCAATCACTCAACTATCTTCAAGTAGGTCATGATATACCCAATCTCCTAACTATGTTCACTCCCAGTTGGAAGTAATCAGTTATGGAGTCAAAGTATACCACTTGCTACTTAAGATAACTTGGTGATCTCAAGTCTAAGGATACTTGCACAACTGCTATGAAGAGATTCCTCACTGACATAGATTTAATATCCATGTGAGGATTCTCTATGCAGGTCTCCAATGAACTTGTTCTTCTAACAAGCATCCACATGTTAGCTTTGATTATCTTTCATAATCACAGTTATGAGAACCACTGCTTGAACCATTCAAGAAGCATAACATGTGCTAGTCTGTCCGAATTAACAATGTCCTATCTTGTTAATTCTATGACTAGGGATATTTAGATATTAAGACATTTGCATGCAATAGACATCTTACATCATGAACACCTTCATGATTGCCTTTGTACTGTGTTTATAATATCTAGGACTTCATTTATTAATTTAAGATTTACAAACTCATGTATTCAAACATAGCATTAATAAATGAATGATGCCTTTTATTAAGAATATAAATTTCATACATATGAAAAACATCCCTATTACATGGGCTCTAGGGCATACTCTCTAACAATCTTCCACTTGCACTAGAGCCAATCACTCATATGTCTCAGACCTATGCTATTTATATGGTGAGCATGCTTAATCTGGGAAAGTGCTTTAGTGAGGGGATCTGCCACATTGTCATATGTGGGAACCCTTTCTATTTTCACATCATTTCTAGCTACTATTTCCCTTATGAGATGGTAGCGTCTGAGAACATGCTTGGATCGCTGATGAGACCGTGGTTCCTTTGCTTGCGCAATGGCTCCATTGTTGTCAGAATATAAAGGAATTGGATCAACAATGCTAGGCACCACTCCTAGTTCGGTTATGAACTTTTTGATCCAGACTGCTTCTTTGGCTGCTTCTGAAGCAGCAATGTACTCAGCTTCCGTCGTGGAATCAGCAGTTGTTTCTTGTTTAGAACTTTTCCAACTAACTGCTCCTCCTCCCATTATAAACACATAACCAGATTGTGATTTACAATCATCTTAGTCAGATTGGAAGCTGGCATCTGTATACCCATTAACTTCCAAACTGCCCTCTCTATATACCAAGAATATATCCTTAGTCCTTCTCAAGTACTTAAGAATATTCTTGACAGCTGCCCAATGTTCCTCTCCAAAATTAGATTGGAATCTGCTTGTGACACTCAAAGCAAATGCTACATCTGGACGTGTACATAACATAGCATACATGATAGAACCAATTGCAGATGCATATGGTATTCTATTCATGCTCTCTCTTTCCTCTAATGTCTGTGGACACATAGACTTAGAAAGGTGTTTCCCATGCACCATGGGTATAAACCCTTTCTTAGAGAGATCCATATTGAACCTCTTCAATACTTTATCTATATATGTACTCTGAGAAAGACCTAGCAACCTATTGGATCTATCTCTATAGATCCTTATTCCCAGAAAATAGGATGGTTCTCCAAGGTCTTTAATGGAGAATTGCTTGGATAACCATATTTTAACTGATTGGAGAAGAGAAATGTCATTTCCCATGATCAATATGTCATCTACATATAGAACTAGGAAGACAATTGCACTCCCACTGACCCTTTTATACACACAAGGTTCATCTTCATTCTGTGAGAAACCAAACTCTTTGATTGTCTCATTGAATCGTATGTTCCAGCTCCTAGAGGCTTGCTTCAATCCATAAATGGATCTTTGAAGCTTGCATACCTTTTCACCATTTCCTGATGTGAATCCTTCTGGTTGTGTCATATACACATCCTCGGTAAGATTTCCATTAAGGAAAGTTGTCTTCACATCCATTTGCCAAATCTCATAATCATAATGAGCTGCAATGGCTAAAAGTATTCTTATAGACTTAAGCACCGCTATAGGAGAAAAAGTTTCGTCATAGTCAATACCTTCTTTTTGACGATAACCTTTTGCTACTAAGCGAGCTTTATAGGTAACTATATTACCTTCCATGTCAGTCTTCTTTTTAAAGACCCATTTGCACCCTATGGGTTTTATCCCTTCAGGTGGTTGAGTTAAAGTCCATACTTTGTTCTCATACATGGAGTCCATTTCAGACTGCATAGCCTTAAGCCATAAATCACGTTCTGAATTGTTCAAAACTTCTTGATAGCTTGTAGGCTCATTGTCCTCTACTACAGTTATGCCTCTATCCAAATCAATGTGAAATCCATATCTCATAGGGATAGAACGCATCGTAGTAGATCTTCTAGGATTTTGTGTATAATCAGGTTCAACTGTAATCTCATCATTATGAAATTCAGTTTTGGGTTCAACCGGTTGATCATCTTTTACTTGTGGGTCTTGAACTTCACCAAGTTCAATTTTACTCCCACTATCCTCTCGTAGGAGAAATTCTCTTTCCAAGAAGACAACATGCCTTGAAACAAACACCTTTTGTTCTAAGCGATGATAGAAATAATATCCAAATGTTTCTTTTGGATATCCCATAAATAAACATTTGTCAGACTTAACATCCAGTTTGTCTGACATTGTCCTCTTCACATAAGCAAGACAACCCCATACTTTCATATGAGAAAGCGTGGGTTTCTTATTATTCCACATCTCATATGGAGTAACATCAACCGATTTACTAGGAACTCTATTTAACACATAAACAGCAGTTTCTAGTGCATATCCCCAAAAGGACTTAGGCAAGTCCGCTCGGCTTATCATTGATCGAACCATATCTAATAGTATTTGATTCCTCCTTTCGGATACACCATTGTGTTGTGGTCTATATGGAGGAGTCCATTGAGATAAAATCCCATTATCTCTAAGATAATCCTGAAACTCTTGACTTAAGTATTCTCCACCTCGATCTAATCTAAGTGTTTTAATACTTTTGCCAAGTTGTTTCTCTACTTCATTTCTGAATGCTTTGAACTTTTCAAATGCTTCAGACTTATATTTCATTAGATAGATGTATCCAAACCTGGAATAATCATCTATGAAAGTAATGAAGTAGGAGTAACCTCCTTTGGCATGTGTAGTCATTAGACCACATACATCTGAATGTATTAAGTCCAAAACCATTTTAGCTCGTTCTCCTTTACCAATAAAGGGAGCTTTTGTCATTTTTCCCAATAAAAAAGATTCGCATGTATCAAATGATTCATAATTAAATGATCCCAAATCACCTGACTTGTGCAATTTGGTCATGCATTTTTCATTTATGTGGCCTAAATGACAATGCCATAAGTATGAGGTATTTAGATTATCATGTTTCATTCTCTTGGTATCCACATTATGTACTTCTTTAATTAAATCAAGAACAAATATACCATTCTCAATGATAGCTTTTGCATAAAATATATTGTTCTTAAAAATGTAACAACATTTGTCCTTTAAAGAAATATCATAATCGTTCATCAAACAACCGAAAGAAATAATACTTTTGGACAAAGCTGGAACATAATAACAATTATTTAATTCCAGTACTAATCCACTTGGAAGAGGCAAATGATAAGCCCCCACAACTGTTGTAGAGATGTTTTGTCCAATAGCTGACTGCAAACATATCTCTGCCTTTCCAACTCTTCTAAAGCTTCTAAGCCCATGTAGATCTTTACACAAATGTGATCCACATCCGGTATCTAATACCCAAGATTGTTTTGAAGCAATAGAATAAGTATTAATTTCAATCATATGAATACCTGAGGTAAAAGCATTAGCATGCTTTTTCTCCTTGAGAGAATATAGATAGGCCTTACAGTTACGCTTTCAATGACCATCCTTTCCACAATGGAAGTAAGTTCCTTTGGGATTCTCTTTCTTGGCAACCTTCTTCTTGGAAACCCAACCATCCTTTATCTCATATTGCTTCTGAAGCTTTGAGGACATAGCACCCAGCATCAGACATGCTGCTGCTTTCCTATCCTCTATGTATTTTCGATAAGTGTCTTTGATCTCATCAATGGCATCATCTGATGGAAGTGGTGGAAGATCTTTATCCAAGACATAATGGATCTTTTTAGCTCTGAGAACAATTCTCACTTGCTTGATCCAGTTAGAATACTTACTGCCAACCAGTTTGTTATCCAAGATTGATCGTATATTTGATGTGCTCATGATGATGACATAGATGTGAAAAAGAAAATATATGAGAGTATGTTCATATATATGTATGCATTAATAAGGTCTTTAATTAATCCATTTACTCCCACTATTTTATTGCAAATTAATAGCCCTCACTATATAATCCGAGAAAACCCGATGGTTTTCTTAGTGGGCCAATATCCAATCCTTGATATGTAATTTGACCTTGACTGTGGTCAACAAGCCAAATTCCATACCCTTGAAAGGTAGGTATCTCTATACCAATTGTGTCTCTACACAACTATTAGATCATTAGGTTATCAACTCTTGATTCATGCATATCATATATGCATTCCCTAATCTTGCCTCTAGAACCATTAGCCTTGACTGTGGTCAACAAACTAATGGGTTACCTAAGATAACCCATTTAATTAGATTTGAACATATTCGATATAATGTGAGCTTAACTGTGGTCAACAACCCACACTATAAAGAACTCTGGTTCTCCTCAAATTAATGGAAGGCTTATATACCTTAGTATTTGTTTGAGGGTTTTAGTTAATTAAGTCTCATCATACATGGTTGGCATACATTGGTATGCATCATATATCTATCACATAAATATAAGCATACAAATATGGTATAGTTATGGACTTCACTACATTGATTTCCCCGAGCCAAGAGGGAAATCAAAAGGTCACACCTAGGTAGTATGCATGATTCAAACAAGAAAATAATTACATTATCTTCAAGCTTGTTGGATCTCCATCCGGCCCATCTTGCTCCTTGATATTGGTATCCATCTCTATTTCTAATTCTAATCTAAGTAATCTAATTACATATTACAATTTGAAATGAAATACAAACCAAAAACAACTGGCCGGGACATGAAAGTCCTCATTGGGCCAAAACATGCATTATGCTCAATCACATTGGGCTTTGTCCATAACTAACCATCCTGCCAATCATTCACCCTTATATGCCTCTCTAATGCATAAATAAATGGATTACTAACTTTGTTTCAACCTTTGAAACTATATTTTGAGTTATTTAATGATGTGATCAAATTAGGAAACTTTTTCCATTTTGGAAACTTTCATTTTAGGAAACCTTTTTGCATGCATGTGTTCTTTCTTAATAATCAATCCAATTGATTATTAATTAATTATAAATTGATTATTTAATTAATTAATCATATTAAATAATTAAAAGAATAAATTTTGTGCTTAAAACAATTGTAGGCCGAAACCCATAGAAGAAAAACCCTAACTGTGTTCACACACAAACTAGTTTTGTGTCTTTTGGACCATTTGGGCCTTTTGGAATAAGCCAAGCCCACTCCAGCCCTTAAAACCCATTAATAAACTTAATTAATGTTTATAATATTTAATTTAAATCAGCTCCTTGGGCCCACCAAGTCATTCACTAATTTAAACCAAGTCCGTAAACATAATTAAGCCCATTAAATGGTTTTAATAAATTAAAATTAATCAAATTAATTTAAGGCCCATTTTAATTAATCCAATTAATTAAAAACACTTTAATATATCATATATATCAGATTTAGAAGATCAAAAGTCGTTCTAACCAAGAATACACGAAGAACACCAATTTATCGAACTTTTCGACTAAACTAGTTTTCATGCAAAACTTGTTCGATTTTAATTCCGTTCGATCCTACTGCTTAATATCACATATTAAACACATAAAATATCATCTAAATGATGTTTTAATGGATCCATAAGAAATTAAATTGGGTCAGCCCCTTAAATCACCTAGGGTTTCATGCCAAACCCTAATCAAAATCATTCAAAAATTTCGTTTTTATTTCCACCAAATTTATTTGATCACACATACAACCAGAAATCAATATTTCTCATTCATGAACAATCAAATCTAATATTTTAAAGTCCATGAAATAAATAAGTCAAAACAAAACAAAACTTATTCCGCAGAAAAATATAGATTTGTATATCCATGGCAAAACCGTGGCTCCGATACCATATTGGAATTTAACGGTTACATGCATCACATACATGAGCGGAATTTTAAATTTTTTTAACCATTAGATGTGATCTTGCCATGAATACACAATATAACTATATGAGAATAAGAAAAATCACCTTTGATTTTTGTTGAACAGTTGATTTTACTTCGCACCGGGTTGTAGGAAACCACAGTGTCCAAAATCAAACACCTCCAATGAGTAATCCACACTAGAGAGGGGTAAATTAAACCAATAAATTGGTGTAATACAAGGAGTGGCCTAAATTCAAGAGGCTAGCAATGAAAGTGGCGCAAAAAGGGAGAGAGATTAAGAGAAAAGACTTTCTTTTTTGTTTTAATCACTTAACCCTAATTCTCATTAGTTGGCCTTTTATAGTTAGGTTAAAATTCCAACTCCTTAATGAGATTGGGCTCTTTAAAATTTCTGGAGAATTATTAATTGGGCCTCTGGAATTAATTATAATCATTTGGGCTTAATTAAATCCAATTTAAACCTTTTCATAAAAGTCTATGCACAAAATCCACAAACTAGGCCCTTTGTGCATCTAATTGAATTTAAATACCCAAATGGATTTCAAATCCAACCAAATTAAATATGTAAGTTCTATAACACTTATGTAACATATATAAATTAATTTGGTCCAAGAAAAAGCCCTCTAAGCCCTTCTGTATGGAGTTGGCGTGTGGCCCTCTTTTGGAGGGCTTCCTCCAACTTTTTCATTCCTTTGGCCCTTTATAATTTCTCCAATGGACCTATTAATTATTATATCAGTCCTATAACACTTATAGTAGTCTTATAACACTTATAAGATCATAATAATTAATCATAAAATACATTATTTCAATTAGGTCCAATTTTGCAGAACATTTCTCAAAAGTTCCGCGGACAATTTTATTTGATCATAATTAATTAAACTCTTTAATTAATTATTATCTTATTCACTTCTCTACCTTAGTAATAATATCAAATATTATTATCCTTGATATTTTACCATTTTACCCTTTTTCTCTATATGTGTGTGACCTATTGGGTTCCTGTCCATGTTGGCAGTATAATATGTAATTGTGAGTTCTATTCAAAACTCACATGATTTAAACTCCTTTAAATAATCTTATTAATCCCTATTGATACTTTTGATACATCATTATACAAGTCATGATTGGCCTCTAGCTAGGCATCATGACTACCCAAATGTCAGGAAAGTCATGTGGTTTGACTATACCCTTCCATAGAAATAGTTACCATGTAATTACTCCTTTCACCACTCTTATCTCAATTAGATTCTGAGTATGGATTTCTATCAACTCATATAAATCTAATTATGTATGTTCTATTAATTTAACCATTGTTCCTAAAATGTCCTTCATGGATCTCCATCCATCTCGGCATATTACTCTGGCCAGAGATTCTCTGAACAAGGCAATTATAGAATCATATGAGATAACTTCTCTTGTTAAATCTGGGATGGTGAATCCTTTGTCAATCACTCAACTATCTTCAAGTAGGTCATGATATACCCAATCTCCTAACTATGTTCACTCCCAGTTGGAAGTAATCAGTTATGGAGTCAAAGTATACCACTTGCTACTTAAGATAACTTTGGTGATCTCATGTCTAAGGATACTTGCACAACCGCTATGAAGAGATTCCTCACTAACATAGATTTAATATCCATGTGAGGATTCTCTATGCAGGTCTCCAATGAACTTGTTCTTCTAACAAGGATCCACATGTTAGCTTTGATTATCTTTCATAATCACAGTTATGAGAACCACTGCTTAAACCATTCAAGAAGCATAACATGTGCTAGTCTGTCCAAATTAACAATGTCCTATCTTGTTAATTCTATGACTAGGGATATTTAGATATTAAGACATTTGCATGCAATAGACATCTCACATCATGAACACCTTCATGATTGCCTTTGCACTGTGTTTATAATATCTAGGACTTCATTTATTAATTTAAGATTTACAAACTCATTTATTCAAACATAGCATTAATAAATGAATGATGCCTTTTATTAACAATATAAATTTCATACATATGAAAAACATCCCTATTACATGGGCTCTAGGGTATACTCTCTAACATACTGTCGCGAGCACGACACTTGCCGCGAGCGCGACATCAAGATTTTTGCCCATGACTATGCTTTTTATTTCCCTTTATCAGTATATTAGGCTACCCCCATGTGTTACACATATAACTGAACAAATTAGGCCTTAAATGCAAGTATACGAGGGTTATAAACTTGTGTGTATATAAAGTTGTATTAAAGTATATTTATGGGTTTGTATGATTTGTATTATTTACATTGAAATGGTCTATGAATTTATACCTATGCATCATTGAAATTGTCCATTAACAGTTAAGCTATATCACCATGAATAATCATGAAAGCTTACACGAGTGGTCATCTAATAAGATGTAATGTGATAACTTAAACCTATGAGTTGATGTATTGTATCACATCAATATATATATATATATACACACTTTATTTACATGTTGATATATTATATGTGAGTTAAAATGGAAGTACATTGAATTATGTATGGTAAATAATATGCTTATTGTTAAAGGTAAATATTTAGCCGACCCCGCTTGGGTCCGCTTGACCGGTCCATGTTATTTGATTGACCCCATTTGGGTCCATGTTATTTGATTGACCCCATTTGGGTTCATGTTATTTGATTGACCCCATTTGGGTCCATGTTATTTGATTGACCCCATTTGGGTCCATGTTATTTGTTCGACCTCGTTTGGGTCCATCGATTTATCATACAGTTTTATCCCTATAAGGGATCATCGTTTAATACCTTCGGGTATCTTATTTGTACCTTCGAGTACTACCGTATAACTTATTATCCACGTCTTTAGAATAGTGCAGGCTTTACACCAAAGTTACTTTGATTAAATTGATGGTATGCATATGTGGGTTTTTTTATGATCATAAGTCTTTTTCTAGATGTATGCCAATGCATGATAAATGAAGGAATTTTTATTAGGTTAAGGGGTATTATAATATTTAATGGACGCAATAATTTTATAATTGCATAAGCATATTTCATATTAAAGATTATAAGAGTTATTCAGTAACAACCAGTGTTTTTGAAATAGTTTTCTTATGAATATATTTATATATTCACATTGTTTATATGTACACATTTAATGAAATTGTGTTTGTTATTTACGGTGTGATGTATGCATAACTAAGACCTATAACCTGGGTATATAAGAATAATCTGGCCATGTTGTATAATTGTTATGTTTAATTGATAGGCTTGTTTTTGTAACTTATGCTATATAAAGTAAGTTTGTAGTATTATAAATATCTTATGGTATTTGAAGTGTTGATTTGCCATTTTAATTCTAGTGGGTGTATATCAAAGACATACGAGTATAAATAAAAAGATAATGGATAATTATGCTAGCACGGTTTAGTATCAATTCAGGAACTAAACACATGATAATTAGTTAAATTTAAAGCCATAGGACATTGGAGCTTACATTATTATGTTTGATGATTATAGTATCAATTAAATTTTTATCGTTGAACTTTGTGAATTTCGTAATAAGATTTAACTGCTAGATGTTTATTCATTTCTAGAAACAAAGCTTTGTTATATTTGAGGCATCTTGTGTGCTTGCTAATGATCACTGTGAGTGGTCGTTTATCATGATTTAGTTCCCCACTAAGCTTTATAGCTTAGCACGGGTGTTTCATCCGTGTAGGTTGCAAGGCTAGCACTTCTCGCAAGACTGATATCTGTAACAGGTTGGCCAACACAAGTCTTTGAAGATTATAAAGTATATAGTCTTCTTTTTGGTTCCTTTTTGTATTTCAAGGGTTTTATGTTGTGTTGGAAATCTTGTAAAAGTACAACTGTTTTGTAAGATGTTATCAATGGTTATATTTTTTGTAAAGAGACTCTAATGGATATTGTGAAGTTTTAATAGTTTATCACTCTTATGGATTAAGTATGAATATCAGTTCTCTATATATAGTTGATATATGATTATGTTGCACAGTAAAACATGTGTGAGATGGATAAAGTGATATGTATAGATTATAGAATAAGGGTGCTACAATTTGAAAGTAAATGGGTATACTGATGCCAGCTTCCAATCTGACAAAGATGATTGTAAATTACAGACTGGTATTATGTTCATAATGGGAGGAGGAGTAGTTAGTTAGAAGAGTTCCAAACAAGAAACAGTTGTTATATGTATCAAAAAGTTCATATTTGAACTAGGGGTGGTGTTGCCTAGCATTGTTGATCCAATTCCTTTATATTGTGGCAACAATGGAGTCATTACACAAGCAAAGGAACCATAGTCTCATTAACGATCCAAGCATGTTCTCAGACCTTACCATCTCATAAGGGAAATAGTAGCTAGAAATGATGTAAAAATAGAAAAGGTCCCCACATATGATAATTTGGCAGATCCCCTCACTAAAGTACTTTTCCAGATTAAGCACCATCACTATATAAATAACATGGATTTAAGACATATGAGGGATTGTGTCTAGTGCAAATGGAAGATTGTTAAAGAGTATGCCCTAGAGCCTATGTAAAAGGGATTTATTTCATATGTATGAATTCATATTCTTAATAAAAGGCATCATTCATTTATTAATGCTATGTTTAAATACATGAGTTTGTATATCATAAATTAACAAATGAAGTACTAGATATTATAAGCACAGTGCAAAGGCAATCATGAAAGTAGTCATTATATGAGATTTCTATTGCATGCAAATGTGTTAATATCTAAATATCCCTAATCATAGAATTAACAAGATAAGACATTGTTAATCCAGACATACTAGCATATGTTATGCTTTTGGAATAGTTCAAGCAGTGGTTCTCATAACTGTGATTATGGAAGATGATCAAAGCTAACATGTGGATGTTTGTTAGAAGAACAAGTTCATTAGAGACCTACAAAAAGAATCCTCACATGGATATTAAATCTATGTCAGTGAGGAATCTCTTCATGGAGGTTGTGCAAGTATCCTTAGACTTGAGATCACAAAGGTTATCTTAAGTAGCAAGTGATATACTTTGACTCCATAACTGATTACTTCCAACTGGGGGTGAACATAGTTAGAAGGTTGGGTATATCATGACCTCCTTAAAGATAGTTGAGTAATCAATAAAGGATTCACCATCCTAGATTTATTAAGGGAAGTTATCTCGCATGATTCTATAATTGCCTTATTCAAAGAATCTCTGGCCAGAGTAATATGCCAAGATGGATAAGGATCCATAAAGGGAATTTTGAGAACAATTGTTAAATTAATAGAACATATATAATTAGATTTATACGAATTGATAGAAATCCATACTCAGAATCTAATTGAGATAAGAGTGGTGAAATGAATAATTGCATGGTAACTGTTTCTATGGAAGGGCATAGTCAAACCACTGGAATTTTCTAACATTTGGGTAGTCATGATTCCTAGCTAGAGGCTGCTCATGATTTGTATAATAGTGTATCATAAATATCAGTAAGGGATTGATAAAATGATATAAAAAAGTTTAAATCATATGAGTTTTGAATAGAACTCATAATTACATATTATATTGCTAATATGGACAAGAACCCAATAGGTCACACACATATAAGGTAAAGGATAAAATGGTAAAATGACAAGGATAATAATATTTGATATTATTATAGGAGAAGAGAAATGAATAAGAGAATAATTAATTAAAGAGTTAAATTAATTATGATCAAGTAGAGATGTTCGCAGAACTTTCTAGAAATGTTCTGCAAAATGGACCTAATTGAAATATTATATTTCATAATTAATTATTATGGGAATATAAGTGTTATAGGGCTGATATAATAATTAATAGATCCATTGGGAAAATATAAAAGACCCAGAAGAATTGGTTTTAGCACAGAAACCCACCAAAAGATGGGTTCCATGCCAACTCTATATAAAAGGCCGTAGAGGCATAATTCTTAGACTAAAATAAAATAAATATATTTCATAAGTCTTATGGAGCCTATATATTTAATTTGGATAGATTTGGAATTAATTTGGGTGATTAAATCCAAGTGTATGCACAAAGGGTCTAGTTTATGGATTTTGTACATAGTCCTTTATGAATGGACTTAAATTTGATTTAATTGAGCCCAAATAAATTATTAATAATTCTAGAAGCCCATTTAATATTTCTCCAACAATTTTAAAGATCCCAATCCCATTATGAAGTTTGATTTTTAACCTAACTATAAGAATCCAAGATAAATGCAATTAGGGTTAAGTGAATTTCATAAGAAAAGAACTTCTCTATTTTTTCTCTAACCCTAGCTGCCACCCTCTCTCCTTGCTAGCATCAAGGAATTTTGGCTACCTTTATTTTCTAATAGTTTTTTGTTCATTTGATCCTTCTCTGGTGTGGATTATGATTGGAGGTGTTCAATTTTGGACACTGTGGTTTGCGATAACCCGATGAGAAGGAAAATCAACTGTTCAACAAAAATCAAAGGTGATTTTTCTTATTCTCATTAATATTTATATTGTAAATTCATGGTAAGATCAGATATATTGGTTAAAAATTTTAAATCCTGCTTATACATGTGATATATGTAACCAATTAATTCCCAGCACATAAACTATAGAAAGTTGAATTCAGCCACTAGGAAGGATCATTTTCCTTTACCATTCATTGATCAAATGTTTGAAAGGATAGCTGAACATTCTCATTATTATTTTCTAGATGGTTATTCGGGGTATTTCCATATATTTATATACCATAGTGACCAAGAAAAGACCACCTTTACTTGTCCATATGGGACTTTCACCTATAGAAGAATGCCTTTTGGGCTGTGTAATGTGCCAGCAACTTTTCAAAGGTGTATGACTTCTATTTTTGGGGATATGATAGAAGATATCATGGAAGTTTTCATAGATGATTTTTCTTTTTTATGGTGATTTATTTGAGGTATGTTAGCATAATTTGGATAGAATGCTGGCTAGATGTGAGGAAACTAACATAGTGCTCAATTGGGAAAAATGCCGTTTTATGGTTGAAGAGGGAATAATTCTAGGCCATAAAATTTCAAGTAGGGGAATAGAGGTAGATAGAGCTAAAACTGAATTAATAGAAAAATTACCTCCACCTATTATGCTTAAGGGTGTGAGATCCTTTCTAGGATATGCTGGCTTTTATAGAAGGTTTATAAAGGATTTTTCATTAATTACTAACCCTTTAACAAATTTGTTGATAAAGGATGTGCCATTTGAATTTTCTAATGCATGTATGAAAGCTTTAACACATTAAAGAAAGCTCTTGTAAGTGCACAAATACTCATTTCTCCTAATTAGGAATTACCTTTTGAAATCATGTGTGATGCGAGTGATCTTGTTGTTGGATGTGTGTTGGGTCAAAGACAAGGTAAACATTGGCATGTGATGTCCTATACGAGCCATGGATTGTCAGCACTTCAAGTGAATTACACTATGACTGAAAAAGAAATGTTAGCTATTGTTTATACATCTGATAAATTTAGGTCTTACTTGTTAGGATCTAAAGTCATAATCTATTCAAATCATACAACTTTAAGGTATTTATTTGCTAAAAGAGATGCTAAATCTAGGTTAATTCGTTGGGTTCTTTTGTTGCAAGAATTCGACATTGAGATTAGAGATAAGAAGGGTTCTAAAAACTTAGTGGCTAATCACATGTCGAGGTTAGAAAATGATGCAGGACCTATAGGAGATAGCAATAAAATTAATGAATCCTTTTTGGATGAATCTTTAATGCCCATTAAACAAGTGCATGCACCATGGTATGCAGATTTTGCTAATTTTCTTGCTGGAAGGATTGTACCTCATGGTTTGACATGGCAACAAAAGAAAAAGTTCTTTAGTGATATAAAAAATTACCTTTCAGAGGAGCCCTACTTGTTTATGATAAGGGGGATGGTATAATTTGGAGTTGTGTAAGTGAGGAAGAATATGCAAATATTTTGACACATTGTCACTCTTCTTTATATTCGGGTCATAATGGTAGTATAAAAACTGCCTCTCATGTGGTTGAATGTGGTTTCTATTGGCCTACCTTATTTGATGATGCTAGGATTTTTGTAGCTAAATGTGATAGGTGTCAAAGGGTTGGTAATATTGGAAAGAGAGATGAGGTGCATATAAATAATATTTTCAAAGTTGAGATATTTTATGTGTGGGGGATAGGCTTCATAGGTCCTTTTCCTACATCTTGCGGATAAAACTACATTTTGGTTGGGTTAGACTATGTATCAAAATGGGTTGAGCCAAAGCTTTGCCAACTAATGATTCAAATGTAGCAATCAAGTTTTTAAAGAACTTCTTTTCAAGGTTTGGAGTGCCAAAAGCTATCATAAGTGATGTGGGTACGCATTTCATTAATCAATCGTTTGCATCATTATTGCATAGGTATGGTGTGCATCATAGGGTAGCTACTCCATACCATCCACAAACTAGTGGTCAAGTAAAGATTTCTAATAGAGAGCTCAAGTGGATATTAGAAAAAATAGTTTCTAAGTCTAGAAAGGATTGGGCATATAAACTTGATGATGCGCTATGGCCATATCACACTGCATTTAAAATACCTATTAGAATATCACCATATAGGTTGGTGTATGAGAAAGCATTCCATTTCTTGTTGAGTTAGAACATGTAGCATATTGGGCTATTAGGACTTTGAATTATGATATAAAAGAAGCAAGTGTTAAAAGATGTTTACAACTGAATGAGCTAGATGAATTATTTTTTTTCTTATAAAAATGCATGGATTTATAAAGAACGATATAAGAAATGGCATAATGCTCATATTAGATATAAAAGCTTTAAAGTTGGAGATAAAGTTCTTCCTTTCAATTCTAGGATCAAATTATTTCCTAGCAAATTGAAATCAAGATGGAGTGGACATTTTGAGGTATGCCGAGTATTTGATCATGGTTATTTAGAGCTTAAAAATGATAAAGGTGACTTGGTTAAAGTTAATGGTCAAAGATGTAAGGTGTATTTGGATGGAACATTACAAGGAAGATTGGTATCTAGTTTCTCTTCGAAATTGGTTTGATGGTTATTTTTCATATTATTTTTCTTTTTATTTTTCTCACTTTATTTTTATGTTGATTTTGTCTCCTAATATAGTTTATTTTTAGTTCTATGGTTTAAATTAATTTAAAAGTATCTAAAGTTTTTCACATATTTAAATTTTCCTAAACAAGTAAATTTTTATTTGGGTTATTCTTTATTATCGTGAGCACAACGAGCATCGCAAGTGCGACAGTGAAGGAATGCTATTTTAACACGTTACTATCGTGATCGCGCTGGATGTGACATTTACAACTAAAAATTTTTTAAGTTAGGCATTTTGGTTCTGTCAAGAGCGTGATAGGCAGGTAGTGAACACTTTGTCATGGGGGCAGTATGTTTCACGATCAGTAGATTGGTAATTTCGATTTTATTGCGATCACGATAGTATCGCGAGGTTGCGACCAAATGTAAAATTTGAAAATATGATCGTTAGACTCCTATTTTTCACTTCCCTATAAATAGCTTTACGCCCTAATTTGCCTTTTGCTTTTCTGTTTTGAGGTTTTTTAGGTTTTTCTCTCAATTTCTCACAAATCTTTTCTTTTCTTCTCATTTTTCTTGAGTTTTCAAGTTTTGTTCTTACCTTATTTTTGAGTTCACCTTGCTGGTTTAATTTGTTCTTCAAACTCTTCAAGATGGTACACACCAAAACTATGGGACACAAGGACAAGCAGCCTACGGGGAGTTCTAGTTCTCCAAGCCATGACTCTATCCATCTTCAAGATAGGTTTGAGTGTCCTTTTCCAATTTAGCCTGAATAGAAGGGAGAGAAATTTTAGTATTTTGCAAAGAAAAATTATGTTGTATGTTACATGTTGATTTTTCTTTGTTAAATGATTTAGGACTTACTCAACAATTTGAAAAATATCTAAAACACAAGAAATGGGGTAAGTTTGTTCATATGTTTTTGCCTGTAAGGATGGAATAGGCTGTAGAATTTTTTGTGATACTTGATTATGTTGATAAATGTAGAAATAAAACTTAAGTTTAGACATCAAGGTAATGAATATATTTTTGGTTTTGCCAAAATGCACAGTTGGTTTGGTTTTCCACTTAATGGCAAACAATTTGATTCTCATGTTTTTGATCCTAGACCTGTTTGGCAAAAACTTATTGGTTTTAATGCCTTTAATAATAAAAATTCAACCAATAGCCAAATTAAGGATGATGCATTGCTGCTATTTCATAAATATCTTTTTCATGCTTTGTTTGGATGAGTGTAGAGTACAAAAGTTCAAACCAAAGATTTATTTATTTTGGATTTGTTGCAATCTCACAAAACATCTTATTCCATAAATTTTATTTTTGATGGCATATACCATGCATCAATAGCTAGAATTAAAACTGTCGGCATGTTTCATATGGTCACAGGCATTATCTTAGGGTGTTTAGGCAATTTGGATAATTTTATGTTGGATGATATTGAATATATTGCCATGATGGATGCTAAATATATAAGGAACTCTCATGTGTTGGATTGAAGAGGTTGGCCTCTTAAGTTTGTTTCTCATACTATACAGGTTGGTGGTCCAAGTTTGGACAAGAGCAAAAGGAAGGGTCCTGAAACTTCAATAGTAGTAGCAACATCAGTGGACTCGGATGATTTTGATGATGTAGTTGTTGGTGCAGAAGCTGGTAGGTCTGCTGCTTGCCAAGGTAATTCTGCTGGTATGCAGCAATTTCTTTCACGATTGGATGGCATTGAAGCAACCAACCAAAGCATGGCTGCTTGTATGGATTCTATTGAGACCTATATGCACGAGGTGCATAAAAGTTAGAAACGTTTGAGCCGAAGTTTGCTTTCTTTCTTCAGCAAGAAAAATGTGGCATTCTCCCCTTCTCCACCAAGTTCTCCTAGTGGAACTTTTTGATTGGTTTCTCCCTCTCTTTTAATTTTTATATGATTTCGTTTATGTTGTGTATATGTTTTGCTTATATGTATTCTATTTTTATATGTGTTGATTTTCTCACCCAATTAGGACATTATATCCTTTAAGTGTGGGGACATGCATTTTATATTCACTTATATATGTTTGGTTATTATTATAGCCTGTGGATTTGCATAAACTAATAGTTTCCAAGTTTTATATTTTTGTTTATATATTGTTAGTATATTTATGTTGTAGGTTTATGCATAGAGATTGTGTGTGAGTTTAATTTTAGAGCTAGTGTATTTGGGACCTATTTGTGAATAAATGCATGCTTTAGCTTGAATTTCTTTTATTTTAGTCTAGTTAGGAAAATTCTTACATATCATTTTCATTTTACTTTGATAATAAAATGTACATAGTGATGGTCATGACTTGGCAAAGCACTTTAGTGTAGGTTCTTTTTAAGTTGAGTATCTTTTCACATGTATAAAGGATTATTTTTCCAATTCATTGCTTAGGGTAGCTTGACTTATAGCTTAAGTGAGCATTTGAGCCTTATACATTGACATTTTTCTTGTATGAGAGCCTTAATATGCCATATCTTATAGAACTTATTCTTGGTAAATTTTGAGATTATATTTAGTAATTGATGTGCATGAAAAATGATAAGGGCATTTAGATTAACCCATTTTGGCTTGTTTTAAAAACTTACCTTTTTTACTTTAGGGAGCCAATTTTGAGCTTTAAGCCTATTTTTGTTATGAAGCATATAATTAGCCAAATTCCTTTGCTAAAAAGTAATCTATTTCTTTTGTTACCCTTTTTTTGGAAGAAAATTAAATTGCTATATCATTAAGAGATATCACTACAAGAAAAAGAGGAATTAGGGACCATATTTTAGTAACTAGTCAAATTTTTGGTTCTTAAAAGTATACTAATAAGGGCCAGTTTTTTATTTGATCCCTAATTATCAATTTTCCAATTTTAATAGTGAAAAGATTTTAACTGGTCCTTAATTCATATAAAATCTGGTCCTTAATGCATGATATTAGCGGGAAAAAAATGCACCAATTTCCAAAAAAAGAAAAAAATGAGAAGGGTTGTGAGTTTCATTCTCTTTTTCACAAACCATTTGAAACCTAAACCTAAAAATTTCCCATTTTGTTTTCTCTCTCCTTCACCATCAATGTCTCAGATAACTTAAGAAGAAAACATGGTGAATTTTTAGGTTTGCTATTAGCGAGATTTATTTTTTCTAAATCCTTAAAACTTTCTTCCCTTCTGTGCTACCACCTTCTTTCCCCTCGTCTCTCTCTCTTCTCCTCTTTCACTCATCATCGAAGATTAGTGTGGCTGGTTTCTATCTCTCGCTCCCTCATTACAATTTATCTCAAAAGGTTTTGCAATAGATGTTAAATTATTATTCCGTAGAGGAATTTGTAATTCTAAAATGCGGCTATTATATACATCATCATTTCTTGCTTCAGTACTAGACCTTGTTCTTTCTATGCCTCACTCTATCAATGATTGTTCATGAGTTCCAGCCATTCTTTCTATGCCTCACTCTATCAAATCAATGCGATTCAATCTATAATCAGTGCACACGAAATGCATGGCGGAGAATATAAATAGCAATTCATTGACTGTGGCCAAGTACAGCATTGTTAATCCATATGCCCATTCTCCTTTTCTTGATTCCTACAGGATCAGTGTCAAGGTAATCATCGATTTTCTCCTTCCACAATAAAATTTCTTTATTCATAGTGAATTCTGGGTTAGGGCGGATTAATGAAAATAGAAAATTTATTGATGTAAATATGCAATTTTTCTTAGGATAATGGAAAAAGTTTGCACCTTGAGGATAAAATGTCGAGAAAAAATAAAAAATTTTTGGGTCTTATTAGTGGAGTGTATTTAGTGGCGATATAGGTGACATCTCCAAATGGGAGCACTTATCATCATTCGGAGCAAGTGGATTCAGGTTATTTTATGTTTACAGCAGTTGAGGCTGGTGACTATATGGCTTTCTTGGTGGCCGGTGAACATAACCCACCAATCACCTTTACTATTGATTTTGAATGGAGAACCGGTGTTGATGCTAAGGATTGGACTAACGTTGCTAAGAAAGGACAAATTGAAGTGAGTTTTGATTTTTTTTTTATCTTTAAACATTACATTATGATACATCTTTGAACATTATGTTGTGATACATCTTCGAACATTATGTTTTGATACATCTATATTTGCCATATTTTTATCTTTGGTTAGCTCTAAATTTTAAAATTAAAGGATGAACATCATATCAAGTTTTAGTTTAATCAAGTTTTAGTTTTAATGGATATTTTGGTTTGGTGCTATTTAATAGCCGAATCTTCTTTGATTTTGATTCGACATGGCGAGTCTATGTGGAATGAAAAGAATTTGTTCACTATCTATGTTGATGTGCCTTTAACTAGGAGGGGCATTGAGGAAGCCATTGAAGCTGGTAAAAGGATTAGCAACATACCCGTGGACTTGATCTTCACCTCTGCACTTATTTGTGCTCAAGTGACAGCTATGCTTGCCATGACCCAACACTACCACAAGAAGGTACGTGTTATCAAATATCATTAGAAACATTAATTTGTTCATTTCTCAAGATACCACGTGTTCTATATGAATTGATTTCCTTTTTTAATCTTGACCTAGCCTTCAAACTAGTGGAGGCAGAACTCATGGGTTTAAGGTTCAGTCAAGCTGAAACAGAAAAATTAAATGTAACCTTATAAGTAATTTGAGATAATTAAAATAAATTAGCAATTGTAAAATATATGATAAAAAAAATTATATAAAAACTTAGTGATGTCATCATATGATTCATCGAATAATTGATTTACCTCTTTTTAGGTGTAAGTGTGTCTCATATATATGCAGTTGTTGTTATGCTTTTGATGGTGTCACAGTGAACTCTTTAATTTCATTTGAGGTTTAGCTATAATCTTTAGCGCATCATAAATTTCCCGATCATATACTAAAATGTTGCAATTCTTTTAGTGAGGTTTTGGTGAAATCCTAAATATTTTTGTCCATCTATGCAAGATGGTTAAGGAATTTTAATTTGGAGTTTACCTAGCAATTAATGAATTTTTCTTTTTTATTTGCTTGTTTTGAAATTGAAAATCCAGCATAAGAATTTGCTAGGTAAGTAATATGATTTTAAATTTTATTTGTGTATTGATAGTTTCTATTGACCTAATTCATAGGTGCCTATCATTTTGCATGATAAGAGTAAAGAGGCATAGGCATGGACTAGAGTTTTCTGTGAAAAGACCAAAAAACAATCTATTCCAGTTATTATTGCTTAGCTATTGAATGAAAGAATGTAAGTTATTTTTCTCCATCTTTTTCAATTTACATCTGAAATTTGAGATGGGTAGTAACTTTCACATTTTTCTTTAGGTATGGTGAGTTACAAGGTCTTAATAAAAAGGAGATAGCTGAACGATATGGCAGTCCTGCTGGACTCACTGAAGCTCCGTGTTCTTCGTCTGAGTTGTTGTACAAGATTCACCCAGCTATTCGTGTAAATCATGATTCAAACTAGTATGTGTTAATGTTTTTTTATCACTTCTTAGATCTTTGTTTTTGCTCTAGTTTTTTTATCACTTCTTAGATCTTTATTTTGCTCATTTTTTTATCACCCACCTGTTTTGAGTTTTGCTTATTTGTGTTTTACTCATAATTCAAACCTTTAGCTTTGGTATTTCCCAAAGGCAGAAATTGGAACACTTTCAAGTGTAATGTGTTTAATGTGTCTGA
The DNA here is from genome assembly GCA_037975025.1 of Excoecaria agallocha. NCBI lineage: Eukaryota > Viridiplantae > Streptophyta > Magnoliopsida > Malpighiales > Euphorbiaceae > Excoecaria > Excoecaria agallocha. Next base: position 80,260,538 of record CM075807.1, read on the forward strand.
GAGCGATGGTAGCAACGAAGAAAAGATAAGTGATTTGGGGTTTTGAGAATGGCAGTACTTTACCTTTTCATCTTCTTCATATTCTTTGTTGCCCTTTCTCTGCATTTCGATAAAAGAATGATTAAGTACTGATGTCAATGTAAATAATTGTACTTGTTTAGTAGTTGTTATTTAGATATCTCTTGTGACATTTTTTTGGAATTGGTTTTGAGTTTAAATTTCTTACAATTTCAAATTTAGAAGGTGGATTGGCATTGGATCAATTTCTGTTTGGTGCTTTCATGTCTTGTTCAAGTTTTGATGCAAGTGCTAGTGATGTTGATCCTGTTTACAGGTAACTTCTGACTCTTTCAATTGTTAAATCAGCACCTATAATCATTTCAATTGTTAAATCACTTATGGGTTATTTAACAATTATAGCATTGTGCAATATTATAGATAATCATCAATTGATGATATTGCTGGCAATTAACCTCCATTTTCTTTATTTACTAGATAAAATTGAAATGACCAATTATAAAATGCTACTGTTACGAAATTCTTGTGAAGTTTGATTTACTGTAAATGATTTTGGTGTTCTGTTTCTTTGTCTGTATGCAGTGGTGTGATTGGGTTTCTCTTATGCTGCTAAAAGGGGCAACCTATTGATTTCTTAAATCATATCAACCTAATTGAGAAGGTAGAAGGAGTAGCCTGGCATATAGTTTGCCAAGTAACAAATTAGCATACTTCTTTGTTGTAATTTAGGTGAAACCAGATAATGGCATGTTTTAGTCCTAATGATATAGATTACATAATATGAAAACTTGTTGCATTTTTTTGTGCTTGTGAATTATCTTTAAAGTTTGAAGCTAAAAGATCAAATGTCTATCTATGTGCACGAGCAACATTACACAGGAATCGAAGAAAGGTCACTGGCATATTCCAATTATAATGGACCATGATTATCAATCGGAGAGAGAATGGTTGTGCATTATGTATGCTAAATCATCTGTGGCAAGGAAAGATTCCACCACCACCAGTCTTGAAGATAAGTTTAAGTCAACCAATTGATAGTTCTTTTAATCCCAAATTTTGGGTTGGAAACATGAGCTTTCAAGCCTTTGATATTTATAATTTGTCAAGTACATGTTTGGTTTTTCTCATTGAAAAGAAAGCTTTTTTATGCAGCTGACTGGATTATATGTTTGTTGGGCAAATAGTGTGGAGAATCACTAGCTAAATAGCTGGCCACTAGACTGAAAAATGTTGCTTGGATAACCTAGGTTGTTGAATGAGCTCAGACCTTATTAACAAATCATGCTTGCAGATATTCATTGCAAAATTTTCCATTTTGTAATTTAAATCATCTGATGATCTTATTTTTGTTCTATTTATAACATCTAGCAGAGCCAAACTTAACTAAAAATGAGGTATGTGTGGCATTTTAAGGTGTCTCTTATTCTACAGTCTGCAAAAGTTCACAAATTTAATACCTCTTAGGTGTCCCTTGCTCCTTGGTGCTCTCTGTTGTTTTTCTTTTCATTAATGATCAGCTTTATATGTCGTTTAAAATAAAATTATAGAGCTAAAATTTAATGACCACTTTTTTGTTATTTATTTATTTTTTTATCATTTAGTTTATGTGAGTTTTTAACTTTTGAGGATTTGTTTGAATGTTGGCATCCATTGTATCTAAAACTCTCTGTTTCTTTTTTTCTTTGTTTAAATGCAAGTCACTTAAACTTCGTTGACTAATTAAGCATATTTATGTCACATTTTATATTATAAGTTAGTTTTTCTACGAAATGTTTACACTTTTACATGATGTGATAGAAGAAAACACATCACTAGCTGGTTCCTTTGCTGGTGCCATAGTTTGTGCAGTGATTGGCTCTGGAGCTAGTATGCAGGAAGCCTTACAAGCTACTAAAGTACTAGCCAAAGACTATCGGCAAAGAGGGACTACATTTTTGCTAGTTATTAATTTTTTTGGAAAGGGGTTGTATAAATAACATTTTTGTTCATATGATGGTTTTTTAGATGTTAACTCTGCATTTGTATTCATTACAAATTATATATATACAGGAAATGTCAGGATTATTGTGTATATATTGTATTATTTATGAATTATATAATACAATTAAATTTACAAGATTAAAAAAATTATTTATTTTGAAATCAATAGCAATCATTTACCTTTTAGTGACCAAATTAAGGATTAAAATATTGGTCTTTCTTAATTTTTTAGTTACCATATTACAATGGTCTTTAAAAGCTAGTCCCAAATCAAAATAGCGAAGGGATAAAATTGTCCTCTTAGAATTTTAGGGACCAAATTTCTAGTCATTAAAAAGTTTGATTAGTCATATAATCTAATTATTTGGGACAAGAAATCTGGTCTTTAATAGTTTCTAGGGACTAGTTATTTCTAGTCCTTAAAATGTTTTAGGGACTAGATTTTTGGTCCCTAAAGGTTGTATGGGTCATGTGAGGATCATTAATTAAGACAAGAAAATTAGTCCTTAATGCTTTTCAGGGACTAGGATTTTTCTAGTTCTTAATAACTTTTAAGGTCTAGATACAATATTATGTCCTTGTTAGTCATAACCGGCGGTGCCTATAAGGACTAGATTTTTGGTCCTTATTGACCTTTAAGGACCATTTTTGCACTTTTAAGGACCAGATTTCTGGTCCTTAAAGGTCATTTTTTTTGTAGTGTATATTTTGTTAGTATAAGCATGATTGTATTTAAAATATGAGTTAAATTCCCTCATTCTCTAAGATCAATATTAGAACAAGGCAAGATTCTAAAGAAAGAATAAAGTGGGATGGAGCATAAAATGCACCCACAATAATAACTTTATTTTTCTAAAAAAAAGGGAAAAGAGAAACTAGTACAAAATATGCATTAAGAGGGGAATTAGAACAATAAGTTACATCATGCTATGCTTAGATTTTTAAAACAAGTCTCTTATGATATGGTGATATTTTTTCTATACACAACATGAGCTACTAAAACCAAAATTATCCTACCTTGACCTAAGCCAAGTTACAACCCTTATAAGACCCTTTTGATTTCATGTACTACTTTACACTAGTAGTTGAGATGTTTACTAATTACAAGCTTATGGTATGCAATGGCATATTTAAGGAATGAGAGAAACACTAACCTATAAACACATTGAATGATTGAGTGCTTGAAAAATATAGTGATTAAATGAGAATTACTTTAGGAAATGTTTTGTTTGAAATAATCTTTACATGTGTTAAGATATTCAAATTCTTGAGTTTAAAATTTCTTGTGTTTTGCAACTTCATGATTTTCCAAATATGCATAGTTGTTCAAGTTTAATGGATAATGATATTGTTTGAGAGTTGGCATATTTAGGCTAAATATGTTAAGAGATGAAAGTTTATGCATGTTGTTTCCAAATATTTGCCAAATATAATTGTGACCTCCAAAATTGTGTGTTTGTATTGTTTGCTTGTTTGTTATCTTTTGCTTGGGGACAAGTAAAAGTTTAAGTGTGAGTATTTAATATAAGCCTAAATAGCTCATATTTTATTCCATGTTTTGTCATTAAAGTAATGATTATTGGTAGTTAGATGTGCTAGGATTAGGTGTGTTTTATGTTTTTGTGTTAAGTTTTGTGTTTGTAGGAGAAAGGGAGAAAAGTGGAAAATAAAGGAAAAGAAGCATGTTGTCACGAGTGCGAAGAGAGTAGTAAGGTCGCGACAGGATGCAGAGGAAGCAAGGTAGCCAATGCAAGGGAAAAGAGGAGTGAAGAAGAAATGTGTATTATCGTAAGTGCGACAGGCATCGCGATTGAGATAGAACAATCTGTTGGGCAGTTGAGTTCAAACATTACTTTGAAAGGTCATGATTCTCCACCAAATCTTGCATCTTTTTGAAAGGACAACTCAAGGGTCATATCTTTTAGAGCATTCTAAATATTAATTTCAGTTGTAATTTGTATGAAGGAGAACAATAATTTAAAATTAAGAATTTTGTTGTGAAATTGTTCTTAGTTAGATTTTATGCTTTGAGGAAGAAGACTAAGGGGAAGAAAATTTATTACAAGGGTTTGAGAAAACAGTTGAGAGATTTCTTTCTTACTACTCATATCTATTATTTCTTCTCTATAATTCAAATGAATGTTATTTAATGAACTTGAATTTTATTGTTGTTTTCTATTCCCATCTATGTTAATAGTCTTTGAATGTAGAATTTCTTATTAGGATATTTTGCATGATCCTTATAAGTTAAGGTAGAATTGAGAGATTCATTTTGACTTACATCTAATAGGAATTCATTATCAAGGCATAGCTAGAGAGATTAATATGTTGAGATAGTTACTAATAATTTATATAGTAATACTAAACCTAGGAAAAATAACCTTCTTAAGCATCTTTCTAACTACTTTGGCATCATTAGTGAGAGTAAGCATTGTCTCTACCCATTTAGATACATAATCTACCATAAAAAATGTACTTATTACATAAAGAACTAGGGAAAGGACCCATAAAATCTATCCCCTAACTATCAAAGATCTCTACTTTTAATACTCCTTTGAATGGCATCGCATGCTTTCTAATCATACCACCTATACTTTGACATTTATCACAACTTAATATATAGGCTTTAACATCCTTAAATAAAGAAGGCTACCAAAAACCATATTGAAGTGCATTAAAAGTTGTCTTAGAGATATCAAAATGACCACTAACCTCTATAAAATGGCAGTGTTTCAAAATATCTTCAACTCATCTTACGGAACACATCTCTTAATTAATCCATCAGCATATCTTTTGCAAAGCAAAGGAGTTTCCCAATAATAAAACCTACAATCATATAAACAAATTTTCGTTTTGTTAAAATCCAGACCATATGGAAAAACACCACTTACCAAATAGTTTGTACTATCAGCAAACCAAGGGATTTTCTTAGATGCTATACTCAAAAGATGCTCACCATGAAAACTTTCATCTATAGGTACACCTTCATTATTTATCTTTAATCATTCTTGATCTAACCTAGACAAATGATCCGCCACAAGGTTCTCACTTCCATTCTTATCTATAATCTCCCAATTAAATTCTTGAAGCATCAAAATCCATCTCAAAAACCTTGGTTTTATATCCTTCTTACTCAAAAGATACTTAAGGGTAGCATGATCCAAATAACCTATAACCTTTTATCTTACTAAATAAGTTCTAAATTTATCAAATGCATAAACTATAGCCAATAACTCCTTTTCTGTTGTTGTATAATTAATTTGAGCTCCATCTAACAACTTACTAGCATAATATATCATATAAGATTTACCATCCTTTCTTTGCCCCAAACCTACCACTATAGCAAAATTACTAGCATCACATATAATCTTAAATGGCACATCCCAATTAGGGGGCTATAAAATAGGTGTTAAAACTAACACTTTCTTTAATGTCTCAAAAGCATCTAGGCAAGCTTCATCAAACACAAAATCCGCATCCTTTGCTAAAAGATTTCATAAGGGCTTAGCTATCTTAGAGAAATCCTTAATAAATCTCTTATAAAATCCTAATGTCTCTTACACACTTTGGAAAGGGAAAATTAGCTATCACCTCTATCTTCGCTCTATCCACTCCGATCCCTTTACTTGAAATAGAATGACCAAGAACAATACCCTATTGAGCTATGAAGTGACATTTCTCCCAATTAAGCACCAATCTATGCTCTATACACCTATCCAAAACTTTAGATAAATTCTCTAAACAATGGCCAAAGCTAGCTCCATAAACACTAAAATTATCCAAAAAAACTTCAACATATTCATCAATCAAATCACTAAAAATAAAAAACATGCATCTTTGAAAAGTAGCAAGGGAATTGTGTAAACCAAAAGGCATATACCTAAATGCAAAAGTTCCATAAGGACATATGAATGTAGTTTTTTCTATATCTTTAAGGTGAATAGGTATTTGATAAAAACCACTTAAACCATCAATATAGCAAAAATGAAAAAAAATAGCTAGTCTCTCTAACACTTGATCAAAAAAAGGTTAGGGAAAGTGATCTTTTCTAGTAGCCTTATTCAGCTTCCTATAATCACTATACATCTACCATCCTATGATACTACTAGTAGGAATCAAATCATTAGACTTATTTTTAACCATCGTCAAGCCTTCCTTCTTAAAAACCACTTGGATGGGGCTCACCCATTTGCTATCACCTATGAAACATATGATACCATTATCTAAAAGCTTAAATACTTCCTTCCTAACTACATCCTTAAGATTAAGATTCAAATTCCATTGATCCTCAATTGAAGGCTTAGCAATATCCTCCAAAATAATTCTATACATATAAACCTTAGGGTTAATCCCTTTTAAATCATTAATAGAATAATAATAGCATTTTTATACTTCAACAAAACATCTCTTAATGCATCTACTTGATCATTGGGCAAAGATGAATTAACTATGAAAGGAAATTAAGAGTTTAAGTCAAGAAAAAATATCTTAAATTTGATGGTAGAGGCTTGAGCTCTAACTTTGATTCTTCCCTTAGATAAGCTCCATTTTGGTCATCCTCCTTTTTGAAAGGTTCAAACCTTTGAGACCTCATCATTTTAAAAATATCAAATTCCACACTTTTATTATTCACCTCTAAGGTAATTTTACCTCCTTTTATATCAATAATAACACCAACTATAACTAGGAAGGGTCTTCCAAACAATATAGGAATTTCTAAGTCCTTTTCCATTTTTAGTACAACAAAATATGCTGGTATGAAAAAATTATCTACCTTAGTAGGCATATTTTCAATAATACCTAAGGGATGAGTAATAGTTTTACTAGCCATAGACGAACACATACTAGTAAGCTTAAGGTCACCTAAATACAATCTTTTATACACTAGCGCCAACATCACAAAGAGCTTTCTCAAATGAACACCAACTATAACACAGGGAATTATAAAACAACCAGGATCCTTTTGCTTTAGTGGAGACTTGGAGCATATAGCCTTTGATTCTTCTCCTTATAACATTAAACCATACTTCTCTAACTTACTCTTATGCGTAGTTATGTCTTTTAAAAATTTTCCCTATGAGAGCATGTCTCTTATAACATCCATGAATGGAATAGTAATAGTTATAACTTATGATAATTTAAAAACTTGCCAAATTGTTTATCCAAATTCATTCTTAAAAACCTTTGGGGAAAAGGTAAAGTTTTCACATCTATTTTAGCTTATCCTTCCTATTAGGCTGGTTATTTTTCTTTTTACCTTTTTCATGCTTAACAACATCATTATTACTATCAACTACATCATGCACATTAGACTCAATAGACTTACTATTTGATTCATCATCTTGAGTTAACACTTTCTTACCTTTTTCCTCATGATTATCAACCTCATTACCACTTCTTAGAGTAATTGCTTGACGAGTCTCTTTGTAAATGAACTTGAGTTAGCTTGCTAGCTTTATCATGGGTTAAGAATATAAAGAGGCTTGTTAGGCAATTTGAGTCTCTAAAATCCTATTATAGGTAGACAGTTGTTCAATCTTTACATTAACTTGCTTAAATTGCTCATAATTATTTTAATTGGTAGTAATTTGTTGACTAATGAATTATTTAATAAGTGATTCAAGATTGGATTTTGGTTGTGCGGGATTAAATGGTTGCTTCATAAGAAAACCAGGCAGGTTTTGTTTTCTAAGCATAGGGTTGCTTGAAGGATTGAGTTGTGATGAAGTATTAAACCAAAAAAATCTAGGGTGGTTCCTCCCTTAGGGATCATAAAAATTAGAATTTAATCCTCCTATGGTTGAAGCTGATGGAATATGACATGGTATGATAATCATGATAGCACAGCGGAAAAATAAAAATTTTATCATACATACCATACATATCCAAAGATAGAATCAAAACATGCAATTTTAGGGTTATCGAACTTACAACTTTTGATGCCTTTTAAAACTTTTATTCCGATGATGACCAGCAACTAAGATGGCTTTGTCCGCCTTAGATCTCGATCACCAATGCCAAGGAATAGCCTTTTGCGCCACTCCCTCTATTCTCACACACACAATTACACCGTCGGCTTAAAAACGAGATTGCTAGATCTCTTTTTCGGTATTGTGTAAGGGTTATAGTTTGAAGCTACAAAACTTGATTTTGTACTTCTTTAGATTGCTATTACTGCTCAATAACACAAGAGAATGAGGAACAATCCTTTCTCCTTGTGAAAAATTGAACAAAAGAATTAAGAGAGAGAGAGTCACTATTCACGAGTTACTATTCACGAGTTACTATTCATGCCACCAAAAAAATTAGGTTTAGGGTTTTATTTCTTTTAATATATATGCTTATCCTTTGGCAAGTCATTAATCTGAATTCAACTATCCTAAGATAATTAATTCAAACTCTATCACTTCCTAAAGATAAGTAATATATTTTGAATTAAACTCCTTTGAATTTAAATTCAAATTTGAAATAAAACATAAGACATTTAAATAAATGAAATCACTTAATTTAAATACATAGCATGTGCCGAAATTCCTTGATTTCCCTCTTGGAATTTCGGCCACATCATTAAATATATAAGTGATTTAATTTAATTTAAATTCCTTTAGACTTTAATATTCAATTAACTTAATTAACACAAGATAATTAATTAATTGAAATTAAACCTTATGGGCTGAATTTCTCTCTCTCATGGACCAAAGCCCAATAGCAATATTATAACCCATTACATACATTAATTTGACTTTAATTAAAAGCCCAAATTAATGTCCAATACTTAATTTAAATATTTTATGCCCAATGCTTTGTGTGCGATCCTATAGGTCCATTTAATGTTGGCAATGAATTAATAAATTAATTCAAAGGCTATATATATTCTCTAGCAAGATATTATAGCATTCCAAATTAAATGAAAATGCATATGGCATTTGGTGACCTAATGCAATTTCGCATAGTCCCTTACCCATAAATATCAGAATTAATATAAGGCATGGAACTAGTCATCCTTATATACATTAATTCATTTCTTGATATTCCAATGACACTGAATTCTCAGATAAATAATGATTACTCATTATTTCATCTCGGTATGGCCATACACTTCTCAGTTCACTGATCAAGTGGCCGGTGATATTTTTCTCTCTTATCGAGAGGGGTAATCCCTTCACTTCTCTCATGCTCTCTAACATGAATCAGTGCATACCCAATCATACCCGTACTTGTCACTCTGTTACAAGCACGTTAGGTGTATGTCAAAGTACACAGTAATTCATAAAGAGTTTCATAGAGATTTCAGGTCTAAGAACTCCGATACAAAACTTGCATATGAGAAACACTTATGACTTGTACCATGTAGTGTTCTCATGAGCGGATCGAATCCAGATACCATGTTCTTTAACATGTATCTATGATCTCTGATTGACACTCTTGTCCTAATGATCCGTAAGACAGAACTCATAAGATCAGAGAGAGCATACTAGTCTTAATTCATTTGTTATTCCCATAACAATGACTGACTAGGGATATTTAGAATGATGTCTCATTTGTTTCAAGGTCTTACAATCCATGTGCCTCACACATGATAACTTAAACCGAAACAACACTCTTGGATAGTTTTATCAATTGATATGCACAGGAATACAAAGGATAAAACAAATGCCTCATTTTATTAACTAAGTATTTTCGTTACAATGTATTGGGGCTAGGGCTTACACTAACAATCTCCCACTAGCACTAGTCCCAATTGGGCATAGCCCTAAGACCGAATGCTCTCAAATGAGCTTCGTACAGATTTGGACGTAACTGTTTCGTCAAAGGATCTGCTACATTGTCTTCACTTGATATCTTGCTAACCTTGACGTCCCCACGATCAATGATTTCTCTGATCAGGTGGTACCTTCTGAGTATGTGTTTGGATTTCTGGTGTGATCGGGGCTCCTTAGCCTGTGCGATGGCCCCGTTATTGTCACAGAAAATTTCTAATGGATCTAGGATGCTTGGGACCACTCCTAATCCATTAATGAAATTTTTAATCCAAACAGCCTCTTTTGCAGCCTCACTTGCTGCAATATACTCAGATTCTGTAGTTGAGTCGGCAACGGTTTATTGCTTTGAGCTTCTCCAGCTGACAGCACCACCGTTCAAAACAAAAACAAACCCAGATTGCAATCTAGAATCCTGAGTGCTGGTCTGAAAAGCAGCATCGGCATAACCTTGTATGACGAGCTCTTCTTGACCACCATACACCAAGAAGTGATCCTTAGTCCTTCGCAGGTACTTAAGGATCCCTTTTACAGCAGACCAGTGCTTCTCACCAGGGTCTTGCTAAAACCTACTGGTTATACTCAGTGCATGAGCAACATCCAATCTAGTACATAACATAGCGTACATGATAGATCCAATAGCAGATGCATATGGGATTCTACTCATGTTGTCCCTTTCCTCTTTGGTTTTAGGGCACTGTTCTTTAGTCAAAGGAACTCCCAAAGCCAAAGGTATGTACCCTTTCTTTGAGTCTCCCATACTAAAATGCTTTAGTACTTTGTCTATGTACTTTTCTTAACTTAGTCCCAAAAGCCGATTCGATCTATCTCTATAGATTCGAATACCAAGTATTGTCTCGGCTTCACCTAAGTCTTTCATTGAGAAACATTTTCCCAACCATTGCTTAACCTTTTGCAATGTTGGAATGTCATTCCCAATGAGAAGGATGTCGTCCACATATAGGACCAGAAACACTACTATGCTCCCACTAACCTTCTTGTACACACAAGGCTCATCTTCGTTCTTAATGAAGTCAAATTCTTTGACTGCCTCATCAAAGCGAAGATTCCAACTTCGAGATGCTTGCTTTAATCCATAAATGAATTTTTGAAGCTTGCATACCTTCTTAGGATGCTTGGGATTGACAAAACCTTCAGGCTGTGTCATATACACATCCTCAAGTAAATTTTCGTTAAGGAAAGCAGTTTTGACATCCATTTACCATATCTCATAATCATGATATGCAGCTATGGCAAGCAAGATCCTAATGGACTTGAGCATGACTACAGGCGAAAAGGTCTCGTCATAGTCTATACCATGAGTTTGTCGAAAACCTTTTGCTACTAGTCTACCTTTGTAGGTCTTATCAGCTTTTAGTTTGAATAACCACTTGCATTCAATTACCTTAGCACCTTCTGGTGGATCAACCAAGGTCCAAACCTGGTTATCGTACATTGATTGCATCTCGAATTTCATGGCTTCAAGCCAATTTTCCGAGTCTGGGCTCTCAATAGCTTCTCGGTAGGTAGTAGGATCCTCACGATCTACTAACTCAATAGTGTCACTGTCAGTGATTAGAAATCCATATCTCTCAATCTCCTGACGTACCCTACCAGACCTTCTAGGTACTTGTGTAATGGGTTCTTGTTCCACAACTGGTTGTGAACTTGATCCCATTTCCAAACCATCCTCTATAGGAGCTTGTGGCACTTGAATTTCTCCAAGTTCTACTTTACTCCCACTGTCTTTCTTGAAAAGGAACTCCTTTTCCAAGAAAACAGCCTTGCGAGCAACAAATACTTTGTTCTCGGCTTGTGAGTAAAAGTAGTATCCCTTTGTTTCTTTGGGATAGCCCACAAACAAGCAGATAGTCGATTTGGACTCTAGTTTGTCAGATGTTAATTTCTTAACATGTGCTTCACAGCCCCAAATCTTGAGAAAAGACATATTAGGTTCTTTCCCAGTCCATACCTCGTATGGTGTCTTCTCAACTGCTTTAGTTGGAGTATGGTTCAATAGAAACGCAGCAGTTTCTAATGCATAACCCCAAAAAGAGATAGGAAGATTAGCTTGACTCATCATAGATCGAACCATGTCCAACAAAGTTCGATTTCTCCTTTCGGACACACCATTCCATTGCGGTGTTCCAGGAGGAGTGAGCTGTGAAATAATACCACACTCTTTTAGATGATCATCAAACTCTTGGCTTAAGTATTCGCCACCTCGATCTGATCGAATGGCTTTTATACTTTTGCCAAGTTGGTTTTCTACTTCGTTCTTAAACTCCTTGAATTTCTCAAAAGTTTCAGACTTGTACTTCATTAGATAGACATAGCCATATCTACTGAAGTCATCTGTGAAAGTCACGAAGTAGCTAAAACCACTTCTAGCTTGTGTACTTAATGGTCCACATACATCGGTATGTATTAGTTCCAATAAGCCATTAGTCCTTTCACCTTTCTTGTTAAAAGGACTCTTTGTCATTTTTCCATGCAAACATGGCTCGCATGTGTCATAAGACTCTAAGTCAAATGACCCAAGCACTCCAGTTTTGTGGAGTCTTGAAATGCGTTTTTCGTTTGCATGTCCTAAACGACAATGCCAAAAGTAAGTAGGGTTCAATTCGTTTGATTTAACCCTCTTTGTATTAATGTTGTATATCGACTCTTTGTTTTGTAAATCAAGGATATAAAGGCCATTTTGCAACATGGCATTGCCATAAGAAATGCCTTGGCGATGAATATGAGCATTGCCATTTTTAATAACAAAATCAAATTCATCATTATCCAAACATGAAACTGAAATAATGTTTCTGCTCATAGCAGGCACATAATAACAATTATTCAAAACAATACAAAGTCTGGAAGGTAAAGTGAGGTGATAGTCGCCTATCTCCATGGCAGCAACTCGTGCTCCATTCCCCACACGGAGGTCCACTTCATTCTTCCCAAGTAACCACCTATTTCTTAGCCCCTGCACATTTGAACAAATGTGAGAACCACAACCGGTATCCAATACCCAAGTGGTAGAAATAGAAAGGTTAATTTTGACAACAAAAATACCAGAACTGGACGCCTTGGCTCCATTCTTCTTTTGTTCTTCCTTGAAGAGAGCGCAATTCTTCCTCCAATGCCCTATCTTGTTGCAATGAAAGCAAGTGCTCTCACTCTCTTTGAGTTTTGGCGCCTTGGGCTTGGATTGGGCCTGAGGTGCACTCCCACTTGACTTGGGTTTTGCCTTTCCCTTTCCCTTTCCCTTAGCGGGTCCCTTCTTAATTCCCTTTTGAACCATTAGAACGGGATTGGTCTTTCGAATGTTCTCTTCAGCATTCTTAAGCATCCCATGAAGCTCAGTGACTGACTTGTTCATTGCATGCATGTTATAATTCATCACAAATGGATCATAAGCAGCAAGCAATGATCCTAAGATCAAGTCAGTGGCCAATTCCTTTGGCACTAGTACCTCTAGCTTCTCAAGAGTATCAAGATACCCTTTCATCTTGAGTACATGGGTACTAACAGGTGTACCCTCAGCCATCTTGCAAGAAATTAATGCCTTTGTTGTCACGAACCTCTCGTGACGAGCTTGCTCTAGGAACATCTCCTTGAGGTGCACCATGATCGCATAAGCCTCTTTGGTCCATAAATTGCTTTTGCAATTCAGGCACCATAGTGGCCAGCATCAGATAGGTCACATCGTTGGAGTCGCTCTTCTTGGTCTCAAAAGTTTCCTTTTGAACCGCAGAGGCGTTCCTTCCTGGTTCTTCAGGCAAGGGTGCATCCAAAACATATGACTTTTTCTCATGCTTAAGAACTATTCTTAAGTTTCGAGACCAGTCTATGAAATTGGTGCTATTCAATTTGTCCTTTTCAAGGACCGATCGCAATGAGAAATTGTTATTTGAAGATGCCATTTTCAATCTACAATAAAATTTAGCAAGATTAAATGAGGTCTTATTTATGATCCCACAAACCGAATTAATATCCCTTTAAATAATTCGCGTTAGTGATTTAATGTGGGCCAAGATCCACTTTTCACAACAACTTATTAGTCAAGCTGAGCTTGTACACCTAACAAGTTAAGTTACTTAGGTAGGAAAACTCCAATCATGTCTCGTACATGACTCTTGGATCAAATGGGTTAACATCTTAAGATGTTATAGCACAACCCATTTATTAGTTGCCTAGGTCCGAGCATCCCATTCCATGTTAAGTCCAACCTACATTCACAACCCATGCCTCACAAAGATAATCGGGCGCATCTAGGACTCCTAGTCTACGTGACCGATGATCGATGCCTTGACATGTTTCGAATTAGGAAGGCAACTTTGTGACTTACTATTTTTTAGGGATTCATTTTATTACGGCTTACATGGCATACGCTTTGTCATCCATACATAGCATGCATATATATATAATTGTATAAAGTAAAGCGTGACAAACATGGGCCCAAAAACCTACAACTAAGATTCTATACTATTACATAAGAATCTTCGAGTTGGGCTTCTCCACTCCGGTGGGCTTCATCTTGATTTACAAAGTCTTCAAGTATATTCTATTCTAAGAAATAAATGAAAAACTTTTACAACAAAATATAATGGCTCGCAGGCCATATTTAATTACAAAACCCAGGGCCCATGAATGCACCATGCATATCCATTCATCACACCAAACTAGCAAATAAATATACATAACATTCATGGATAAAACAAAGTCCAATTTTATTTAATTTAGCCAAGCCATTAATGGAAATTGTGTACTTGAACCTTTAAGAGATGACCCCATGATGGGCCTGGGCCGAAGCCCAATGGACTAAATCCTCTTATTGAATAAGTTCTCTTAAAAGCCCAAAACACAAACTAGTTAGATTTGTGCCATAAATCAACTCTAGTATAATTTCCAATTTTGCCATTTATAATTTTATGTCATACAGCCCATAAACATTAAAAATACATATAATATGTGCTAACATGAATTAAAAATAAAATCATGAAGAACACATATAATAACACACGGCATTCATGCAAAAACAAACAAACAACAAAACTAGTTGTTTAATGCTTATGTAATGCCATGAAATGCACAAACATTTAAATCAATTTTATGAGTCATTTAATATTCTAAATAATTCCATAAATATTGATTTAATATTCTGTACCATTTTAATCTAAATGTGTTTTTACCATTTTAATCAAAACAAAGCAAACAATGTTGATTAAACATGTAACAAACACAAACTAGTCATTGTTTTAAGTGATTTTAAAATTAATCAATTAAATTGTCATGGACCAGAATTAAAACCAAATTTAAAATATGTCCAGACCTGATAATTAATCTTTAAATATCACTTACAAACATGCAAAAAACGTTTTTACATTTAATTTTGAAAACTAGTTGTTAAACTAGCAATTTACATGCCAACTAGCACCTAGTTTCATAATTAACATGTACCATCAGGTATAAATAATTAAATCCGACCATTACCACCCTAATAACATCTTCGGACAGTATATTAACATGTCATATTAATTATAATACCTATCTAATCAATTAAAATCGTTTTTACACCAAAACAATGCAAAAAACTCAAAACAGAAAATTTCAGATTTGCATGTTTTCAAAATAACGATTTTTAATTAATTTTTTCATGCATCTAAAGCACTAAAATAAGCATGTCTAGGCTCTGATACCACTGATGGAATATGACATGGTATGATACTCATGATATCACAGCGGAAAAATAAAAATTTTATCATACATACCATACATATCCAAAGATAGAATCGAAACATGCAATTTTAGGGTTATCGAACTTACAACTTTTGATGCCTTTTAAAACTTTTATTCCGATGATGACCAGCAACTAAGATGGCTTTTTCCGCCTTAGATCTCGATCACCAATGCCAAGGAATATCCTTTTGCGCCACTCCCTCTATTCTCACACACACAATTACACCGTCGGCTTAAAAACGAGATTGCTAGATCTCTTTTTCGGTATTGTGTAAGGGTTATAGTTTGAAGCTACAAAACTTGATTTTGTACTTCTTTAGATTGCTATTACTGCTCAATAACACAAAAGAATGAGGAACAATCCTTTCTCCTTGTGAAAAATTGAACAAAAGAATTAAGAGAGAGAGAGTCACTATTCACGAGTTACTATTCACGAGTTACTATTCATGCCACCAAAAAAATTAGGTTTAGGGTTTTATTTCTTTTAATATATATGCTTATCCTTTGGCAAGTCATTAATCTGAATTCAACTATCCTAAGATAATTAATTCAAACTCTATCACTTCCTAAAGATAAGTAATAGATTTTGAATTAAACTCCGTTTAATTTAAATTCAAATTTGAAATAAAACATAAGACATTTAAATAAATGAAATCACTTAATTTAAATATATAGCATGTGCCGAAATTCCTTGATTTCCCTCTTGGAATTTCGGCCACATCATTAAATATATAAGTGATTTAATTTAATTTAAATTCCTTTAGACTTTAATATTCAATTAACTTAATTAACACAAGATAATTAATTAATTGAAATTAAACCTTATGGGCTGAATTTCTCTCTCTCATGGACCAAAGCCCAATAGCAATATTATAACCCATTACATACATTAATTTGACTTTAATTAAAAGCCCAAATTAATGTCCAATACTTAATTTAAATATTTTAAGCCCAATGCTTTGTGTGCGATCCTATAGGTCCATTTAATGTTGGCAATGAATTAATAAATTAATTCAAAGGCTATATATATTCTCTAGCAAGATATTATAGCATTCCAAATTAAATGAAAATGCATATGGCATTTGGTGACCTAATGCAATTTCGCATAGTCCCTTACCCATAAATATCAAAATTAATATAAGGCATGGAACTAGTCATCCTTATATACATTAATTCATTTCTTGATATTCCAATGACACTGAATTCTCAGATAAATAATGATTACTTATTATTTCATCTCGGTATGGCCATACACTTCTCAGTTCACTGATCAAGTGGCCGGTGATATTTTTCTCTCTTATCGAGAGGGGTAATCCCTTCACTTCTCTCATGCTCTCTAACATGAATCAGTGCATACCCAATCATACCCGTACTTGTCACTCTGTTACGAGCACGTTAGGTGTATGTCAAAGTACACAGTAATTCATAAAGAGTTTCATAGAGATTTCAGGTCTAAGAACTCCGATACAAAACTTGCATATGAGAAACACTTATGACTTGTACCATGTAGTGTTCTCATGAGCGGATCGAATCCAGATACCATGTTCTTTAACATGTATCTATGATCTCTGATTGACACTCTTGTCCTAATGATCCGTAAGACAGAACTCATAAGATCAGAGAGAGCATACTAGTCTTAATTCATTTGTTATTCCCATAACAATGACTGACTAGCGATATTTAGAATGATGTCTCATTTGTTTCAAGGTCTTACAATCCATGTGCCTCACACATGATAACTTAAACCGAAACAACTCTTGGTTAGTTGTATCAATTGATATGCACAGGAATACAAAGGATAAAACAAATGCCTCATTTTATTAACTAAGTGTTTTCGTTACAATGTATTGGGGCTAGGGCTTACACTAACAGAAGCTACCTTGAACAAAATTGGCTCTTCATTATTACTCATAGTGCATTGTGTGTAGGAGTGAGATCCTCTACATAACTCATAAACAACACTTGAATTATCAATAAAATTAAATTCATATTTACTTACCAATTTGGTGAGTGCATCTATCTTTGCTGCAATAAATTATTGGTATCAATCTTTAAGAATCCTCTTGCTTTTGCCATAGTTGGTTTATCTTCCATGTACCCTTATGATGCAAGATCCTTAAGCAAAGTGGTCGCTTCTCTTATTATCTTGTCCATCTATTTACCACTTAAGGCCGTATTGACTAGATTTCTTTTTTCATCCGTCAAACTATTATAAAAGATTTAAGGAATCTTCTAATCGAGAAAGCCATTATGAGGACATTTACTTTGAAGTTCCTTAAATCTCTCCCATGTTGCATATATTGTCTCATTTGAATGTTGGCTAAAAGTTGCAATCTCATTTCTAAATTTGGTCATCTTGTGAGGTGGAAAATATTTATGTATGAAAGCTTACTTCAATTGATCCCATATAGTAATAGACTCACTAGGAAAACTAGCCAACCATAATTATGCTTTATCCTTAACTGAAAAAGGGAATAATCAAAGTCTAATTACATCATCTATGACTCCATTTATCTTGAATATTGCATACACGTTAAGAAATGCTAATATGTGGGCATAAGGAACTTCTCCTTGTAGACTACTAAACTAATTATTTTAGACCATTTAAATTATACTAGGCTTGATTTTTAAGTTATTGTTTGGTATTATAGGTGCCATAATGCCTTCAAAACTCTTCAAAATGTAAGGCATAGCAAAATCTCCCAAAGTATGTCTCTTTTGTTAAACCTTGACATTGGAATTTTGGTCTTCCTTTTCTTATTGATTTCGTTCTTGTTCCCTACGCAAAGCACAAAAAGTTTTATCAATTTTAGGATCAAATAGAAAAAGATTATCGCAACTAATACTACAATGTATACAAAGAAAATAACAAAGCAAACAAAACAAAGTTACCACAAACTAAAACAAACAAAAGGCCTAAATCAACCTTTTTCCTTCTTAAATTAATAAAAATGAACACTTATTATTTTGACTCCCTAGCAATAACATCAAATACTTATTATAGTATACTTTCTTAATATCCTAGTCTCTAGGACTTAGATAGGGTGAATAGGGTATCAAACTCTAGGAGTCAATTTTGGGTATAAGTATTATCATATATTAACTAGTTGGATACTAAGATGGATAGGCAATGATAATAAAATGGAATTGGTTATATTAATTTCTTACTAAACTAAACTAATTATCTAATCTAAAATATAAAATACAACTTACAATCAATAAATAATGATGTTAGAATTACAAAGCATCAATTGATCTTGTAAGAATGCAAATCAATAAATAAGCTTGCAATGGATGGAGAATAAAGTTTATTATCCCTAGATGCAACTCTTATTATCAAATAAGGGCATTCCCATCTTGAGTCCATGAGTACTCTCATATCATCATGGAGATAGATGAAAGCCATGAAGTTCTATGTCTATTCTTAATCCCCTAAAAGTAAAATCCTTATCTCCTAAGTGATTTCTAACTTCAAGTAAGATTAATTACCTTTCCACCAAAATGTCCCAATTTTTATTGTGAATAAGTTAATTAACATATTATATATGGTGATCAAGCATACATAATAAATTAAAAATGTAATTAAACTTAATTTATTCATACTTAAAACAAAATAATGGATATTAATAAAGATCAATTCATACTTAAAATTCTAACAAAATAAAGTTAACCTAAATACTTGTTGGGAAAACAAATATACAAGATAAAAGAAATTAAACTAGGAAAAATCTAAAGAAGAAAAAAAAGGTACAAAACTTCTTAATGCCCCTTCGAAAAAGAACTTAAATGTTGATTAAACTCTTTTTTCTCTCCTCTTTCTTGGTGTACTTTTCTTTCTCATAATCTCTCTAAATTGATATGTAAGTTACAAAATAAATTTTTCTATCTTGCTCTCTATGTAACCTCCCAAAATATGATTGTCTTCATGAATTTATAGGCCCCAAAGGTGTCCCAATTGGTGCCTTTTCAGAAAGTTGTTGAAATTTTAAAGAGGTGTATGAAAGGTTGCAAATGTTGGCCTATATTATGAGTCGGTACACCCTATACCGAGATAGTCTGGTTGTCACACAAAGGTTCTGTAACAAGTCATCGCACATGGAACAAGCCATCACATCCTCAATTGATTCACGAGTCATTTCAACATAGGATGATTCGGCACATTAAGTCCTTGTGACAAGTCGGCATACATTGTTACGAGTCGATATTGGCTCTTAAATTCCTTAAAGACCTTTTTCTTTTGTTCTTCAATGAAAATCCCTTTAATTATGCTTCATTCCACTCAATAAAGCACATTTAGCCTACAAAACAAAAAAAAGACATAAAAAGTAACCTACAACATAACAAATTATATAAAATAACTAAATAAATAATGCAATATCACACTAAATAACTATGCTAATTTGATTGGCGTCAACATATTTTTCTCTTTCAACGTTTTTCAAGTATTAAATAAAGCCAAGAGGTGAGTTACAAAAGCAAAAGCAATTGGAGATAATTCTTTTATAAGACATGATTATCATATGATTACAAATGCTTATACACAAATATGATATTCATATAATATGCTTCGCTAAAATTTAATGTTTCTCAAGGGCTTTATTTAGAATTATTTGGTTCTCATGAATGAGGAAGGCATTGATTTTTTCCTTTTTGAAACATGCAATTTACAGCTTTTCTTTTTCTGATTTGGCTAAAAAGCTATGATATAGATGCAATATATTTTTATAATATATTTTTTGAATAAAAATTCATGTTACCTAAATTTTTAATTGGCATGTTTTATTTTTATAATATTTGTTATAATAAAATAACTTGTAAATGGGCATTTACGATTTGCTATCATTATCTTTAAGCATGAATATTAATTATGAATTTATGTTATCAATTTTATAGGTTTTCAAAATAATGGACAATGAAGATTTGATGTTCATCATGCATTTTTTGAAAATTTTACATAGATAGTTATTAGTATAGATAGGAGTTATTTTTCTAAACAAACTTATAAATGACAAAAAGAATGTCAAACAATTTCAAAATATTAGAATATTTTGTAATTAGTATTTTTCATTCTATAAAAAGACTATTTATGATATTTTTCGATATATATGGGTATATGTCTAAATGACGTCTATAGGTAATATTCAAATAAAATTCTTTATATTAATAATCAAATTTACACTTATGAAAGGAAAATTGGGTTGCTAAAATGAGTTTTGATGATCAAAATTTCAATTCGTTGAATTCCAGTCCGTAATGCTTTTTAGGATTAATTTTTTTGTTGGTTATTAAAAATTCTAAAGTTCAATTAATATACCCTTCAGGGACTAAATTTTTTATCCTTAATAACTTGGTCGCCCATTTGACATACTTTATTAAGGATAGAAAATATAGTCTTTAATACTTTTAGGGACTGGTTTTTTGTTGGTTATTAAAAGTTTTAAGAACCGTAAATACACCTTTAAGGAACAAGTTTTTTTGTCCTTAATAACTTGATTAGCTGCTTGGCATACGTTATTAAGGATAAGAAATTCGGTCCTTAATAGTTTTTATTGACTGAATTTCTTGTCATTTATTTAAACTTTTTAAGACTGGTTGGTACACCAATCCTTTTTTGTCATTAATGGTGAGCCTATTACAACCAGATTACGATCGAATTTTTTGGTCCTTATTGATTTTTAAGGATAGGATTGGTACTTTTAGCCATGGAATTTTCCCTCTTTATAGTCCTTTTTCTTATAGTGTTGATTAAAACCTAATAAAGTGTATTCAATATGAATTTGACTATAACCTAATACAGTGTATTATGTTTGATAAAACAAAATACATTGTATTCACTATGTGTATAACTTAATACAGTATCTTGAGTTTTTAAAAACTTAATACACTATATTCAGTTTTGTCATAATTTAATACATTGTATAAATGTTAATACATTTTAAATTCAAATTTAATAAAGTGTATTGTCTAAAATATAATAAATTGTAGTAAGTTTTTCTAAATTATAATTCAATGTATTGAGTTTGTCAAAACTCAATATAATGTATTCAGTTTTGTAATACTTAATACATTGTATTCATTTTTTCTAAAACTCAATACATTATATTCAGTTTTGTCACAACTTAATGTTGTGTATTATGTTTAAGTAAAACTTAATCAATTTTTTAGCAAAATTAATCAAATTGTTTTCAATTTCCATAATGTCTAACACATAGTTTATTAAGTTTATCAAACTATTATTCTTTCAGAAATTAAAAAACTAAAGAAACAAGAGTAAATTAGAAGGAATTTTAAGTTTTGGATTCCCAAAAATAGATAAAGTTAGATCCCAGAATATTTATTCTGTATATTCAATTTTACCAAATGTTATTATTGCGAAATTTAGCTATATTGAAGAAAAAGAGGGAATTAGCTGGAATAGCATATTTTTTAGATCACAAAAAGATGACAAAACTTACATTAATATTAAAATTAAGGAAAGCTAAAGTTCTTATGAAAACAAAGAGATCTGAAGTCATGATGTGTGAGAAATAATCGTAGGAGAAATAGTTGGCTTATAATCTATGTGAATGATCTGAAGTTATGAATATCAATCAATGAGAATAATCATAATTTAAGGTTTTGAGAGAAAAATGATTTTAAATTGTAGTTATGAAATGGAAAACTTTATAAAAATTCATGTTGGTCATATTTTAAAGAGGAGACTTAGAAAAATAACAGTTATGAAATGGAAAATTTAAATTTTGGTTTGATACCAGGCTGAAAATGCACGGGTGCATTAATGATATTTTTTTCCATGGTATATATATATATATATATATATATATATATATATATATATATATAAGGTTAATTACAAGCCAACAAAAGATTACGTGTAGCCATCAGTGCTACCCAAGTTACAGTCTTCTTAAAGGATGTACCAACAACTAAATAAACTGAAACAAGACCCAGTTGCCAAAAAAAAAGATTATAATCATACTAACATTCCCTAGATTAACAATTTTACTACCAAAATAGATAAACCAAAAAAAAAACATAAATACACAAATACATTCTTAATCTAAGAGCTCTAGTACTGCATGGGAGTAGTAATTTGATTTTCCATCTCATGTACCTTCTCACAGTATTGAGTGACATGAAGACTCAATTTGGCTTGTATTAAGCTTGTTCAATTACAAATTCAAATTCTACCATGTCCCGTGGTTATTTCCATTAGCTATCTTAGAATTGTAAGGACCCAAAATAGGCCTTAGTAGAATTCAAGGGCAATTACATGTTATTAAAGTCTAATTGAGCATTATTTGATGAATTATTAAGTGCTAAGCTATTAATTGGGGCAAAAATATTATTAAGTTATCAATAATTATGTGATAAATGTGTAAATTATATGGTATAAATTTTATAAGGTCATAATTAAATTATTATTGTTGGTTTAATAATATTCAAGGGCGTAATTGAAGTAAAAAGTATTAATCTGGGGTAAATTTGTAATTACGGCATCTTTAGTGGCAAATGTGAATAAATAAATAATTGAGAGGCCAATTTGAGGAAAGGAATAAATGGTGGGGTTAATTTATGGAATAGATTAAATGGTGGAGATAAAATATAACATGCAAAGAATTGGATGTTATTAATGTGACATGCAAATTCTTGAGAGATTAAAGAGGACATTTACCATAGTATTATATATAGAATAATCTTAGTGGGTGGAAAGGGAAAAGTGAGATGGTGGAGAGTGGTGTGGTCGGCATTTGTGAGAGGAGAAAAACCAGAAATTAATTCCATTCATTTCCTTTGAAGGTCTTTGAATCTTCAAGTAATTTAAGTGACAATTCTTGATGGTTAATTAAGGCAATTAAGTGCATAACTCTAAGGTAAGTGATTTCTATTGAATTTTATCTTCTTATTCTTCTTCTTATTCTCATCTTGGTTGAGATAAATGATGAACAAGTGCTGGAAATAGTGGATTGGGGATGATTTGTGTTGTTGTAGTTAAAGAAGGAGGAGATAGAAAGGATAAAGGGAAAGACATATCAAGGGATTGAAAGCTTGGGTTTGGTAGGGGTTGGCTAAGGTATGGGATGATACTTACCTTGCATGCATGTGAATGTTGATTATATCATCAAGGTGCATATGTGTGTTAGATGGAATAAATGGGATGAGATATGAATTTAGAATTTGTTACAATAGGTGTTACATGAAGATTGTTGGAATTATTAACTGTAATTTTATCTATAAAAATGAGTTAGGGACCTTAATTTGAAGCTATAATAATCTTGATTGTTCCATATGAGATATAGGTATAAAAGTGTAGTTGAAAAATGGCATTAATTTGGCCCCTAATATATCCCTACATTGATTGAATATTAGATGCATCTTTGATTCCGATTTTGAATAGCTTGGGGTAAAAACTTCATAATTGATTGTAAAATGATCATGATGACATGAGGTCAATTCCTACTTAAAATAGACTTCAAAACGTACAATTTATATGAAGAAATCAAAGTCAAATAATTCCTATAACATTGCCTAATTTTCACTTGAAAATCGGAAATTCTGTGTTGCCTACTATGATGAACAGTCTTTGGTAATTTCAATATATCTCGAGTTATAGAAACGATATTGCAAATATTTTTGATGTTATAGAAACTAGAAAAGTATATCTACAACTTTTTAGAAGAAGAAATTTTCTAAAAAGGCCTTTTACTATGTCAAAAATGAAGTACAATATTAACTTATTAAGCAGTTTGCAGGATTTTGGAAACAGGGTGAAAAACTCATATGGCCAAGCATACTGTCGCGAGCGCGACACTTGCCGCGAGCGTGACATCATGATTTTGGCCCATAACTATGCTTTTAATTCCCCTTTATCAGTATATTATGATACCCCTATGTGTTGCACATATGACTGAACAAAATAGGCCTTGAATGCAAGTATTCGGGAGCTATAAACTCATGTGTATATAGATTTGTATCAAAGGATATATATATGGATTTGCATGATTTGTATCATTTACATTGAAAATTGTCTATGAATGTATACCTATGCATCATGGAAATTGTACATTAATAGTTAATTTATAGCACCATGAATAATTATGCAATTATTGTTAATCATATAT
The DNA here is from genome assembly GCA_037975025.1 of Excoecaria agallocha. Taxonomy (NCBI): domain Eukaryota; kingdom Viridiplantae; phylum Streptophyta; class Magnoliopsida; order Malpighiales; family Euphorbiaceae; genus Excoecaria; species Excoecaria agallocha. Next base: position 80,285,148 of record CM075807.1, read on the forward strand.
GTGTATGATAATATGATTGTGATATGATGTATTGTCTAAAGATCATATGTTTAAGTATAAGTTCATGATGAAAGTTAAATGTATGTGCCATATGGAAACATATTAATAGCATATGATTGATGAGTGATTGAGGTATATATATTGATAATCATGCTTATCATAACAAGCTTATTAGATGCGAATGTACTACAGGTATGTACAATCTATGATTATATTTATGAGTGCATGAGCATGTAATTGTCCTATGAGATAGAAAATGATTAAATGTCACTTAATAGGTGAGATTATATACATGTGCAAATGGTCTACTATAAGTACAGCTTTGAAGTATGAAATGAACATGAATATAGTGTTGCCTGCAATAGAGTTCAAATGTGAATATAAATACATGAATGATAGTTAATATTAAAAATGCTATCCATGAATGTTCATTTGGTGCTGGGGTTTATGAACTAAGAAAATGAAAACATGTCATGTTATATGTATTTATGTGTAAAGATGATGGTACCTAGTTGTATACATACCGATGAACCTAAGCCTACTAAATCTAGTTGTATGACTGGCCTTTAATTGGTTGATATATATATATATATATATATATATATATATAAGTCTAGATGTTTCTACATGATTCCTATGGATTTCTTCAAAATTACTATAGTACATATAGTTTGAAATGTTAACTTTGCTTGTATGAAGAAGTAATGTGATTAGTAGAATATATGTGTGCATATAAACATATATGCATATGTATGATCTTACATGGTTGGGTTCAAAGCTTGAAAACTATTTTAGAGTAATGATTCAAATAATATTTTTAAAGTGAAATGTATAACTATGTCTTTGCTTAATTGAAATGACATAATTAAGCATATGTGTTATCACATGTTGGCATGCGAAAATACAAATCTACAGTGCTATAGACTCAATTATAGAAATCTTATTAAAGCATATAATGGTATTGTATAAGTATAGTCTTGACATGCTGAAAAGTTACACATGATTGTGTATATGAATACATTGATTACAGTTATACCAGAGTATACATATGCATATAAGAATATGAAAGAATAAAGAAAAGATAAATTAAAGAGATTGTTCTGCCTGCTTTGAGTCTAGGAAGTGGATAGATAGGCATGCCTATAAGGGTACCTTGCAGCTGCTAATGAACAAGTTTGACCTATTTAGGTCCATTTGAAATTAAAAGTTACAGTGACCCTGATTGGGTTTAAAAGTTAACGTTTATTTAAACAACCATTGTGTGTGGTTGTAGCCAACCCCGTTTGGGTCCACTTGACCGGTCCATGTTATTTGATTGACCCCGTTTGGGTCCATGTTATTTGATTGACCCCATTTGGGTCCATGTTATTTGTTCGACCTCGTTTGGGTCTATGTTATTTGTTCGACCTTGTTTGGGTCCATGTTATTTGTTCGACCTCATTTGGGTCCACCAATTAATCATACAGTTTTATACCTACAAGGGATCATCGTTTAATACCTCCAGGTATCTCCTTGGTGCCTTCGGGTGACCTATTATCTCTTTGGTGCCTTCGGGTGACCTAGTACCTTCGGGTACCACCGTATAACCCGTTATCCACCTCTTTAGAATAGTGCAGGCTTTATTATCAAGGTTAAGAAAAGTTTAATAAGGCATGCAAATTCTTAGTTGACTTTATACTATTCTACATATGAAATTCCTTTTGTTGCATACAAAACCCAAGTCTAAAAGAATGCTCAATATACATATGTATCTATACTGCTAGTACAAAAACAAATTACATTTTAATTGCTAAATGCTCTCTATATATATGTGTCCTTTATTCTTATATGTATTACATTGTATGATTTCTATAAGTGAATTTAAATGTTTAATTTCTTTCATTTCTTGAAATAAATCATTGTTACATTTTAAGCATGTTGGATTCTTGTTGACGATCACTGTGAGTGGTCGTCTATCATGATTTAGTTCCCCACTAAGCTTTATAGCTTAGCACAGGTGTTTCATCCGTGTAGGTTGCAAGGTTAAGACTTTCTCTCAAGATTGATATCTGTAGCTGGCTGGCCAACACAAGTCTTTGAAGATTATAAAGTATATAGTTTTCTTTTTGTTCATTTTTGTATTTCGAGGGTTTTATATTGTGTTGGAAATTTTGTAAAAGTACAGTTTTTTTGTAAGATGTTAATCAGTTGATGTATTTTGTAAAGAGACTTTAACGTTCTTTGAAAAGTTTTTTTAAAAGTATAGCACTCTTATGTATTACGTTTGACTATATGTTCTCTGTGTAGTTGGTATATGTTTTTGTTGCACAGTATCATGTGTGTAATGAGTTGGATAAAGTGATATGTACAGATTATAGGATAAGGGTGCTACAAGAATTATGTCCTTCCTTCATCGACCATCTACCATAGCATCTCCTAATTTGAGAGCATATCCCGTTATTACTTTATTCAGCCCATGCATCCAGATGTCTTCCCACATAAAGAATTGACATCGGGCAATCTATTTGAAGAAAAATAAAAGGGAAGTAAAATTTACTCAATCTATCACATAGAGATTCTAAAATGAATAGTTATTAATTATTTTAAAATTTGATTTACATCAATCATACCTCATGTCCACACTCCAAATAGAGCTTGTGTGGATGAATTCCACTTTTGGAAGTGTGGAGTCTCCCCTTTAGTCTATAAAGCAATCAGGCTTCATGCCTTGGAGCCCAAATATTTTAACATTGTTCAATGCTATTAAAATCGAACTGGATAAAGAACCGAAAAGCCAAAGGGTTCTTAGTTTGATCGGTTCGATAGAATTCAATTGGATTTTTTTATTTTTTTAAATAATATTACTTTTAAAATTTTTTATAAATATTATGAAAATATAACGATATAAAAAAATAAAAAATAGTTTAAAAAACATATTTATCATCAAAACATTAATTATAAAATAATATTTTGAAGTCATTCACTATTTATAATGAATATTTAAGATAAATATAGTAAAAAATTACAAATGTTCAACAATATTCTTTAATTATAAATTATAAATTATAATTTCTTTTTTTTCATAAAAAAATATTAAAATTGTCTAGATTTCAATTATTTTGTATTTATATTTATATTTATATTTATATTTATATTTATATTTATATTTATATTTATATTTATATTTATATTTATATTTATATTTATATTTATATTTATATTTTTTCAGCCAAAAACTATGTTATATGGATATTTTTGATAAAAAATGGTTTTTTGGTTCAAACCATTTTTCTCTAATTATATTCAGTTTTGGTTCGATTTTTCCCGGTTTATACGATTTTTGTTCAATTCATACCAATTTTTTTATGGTTTTTATTAGTCCAGTTTTTAGTCATCGAATCAATCCGACTAGTTGTCAGTTCATGGTTAAATCAGTCTGACCTACAGGTCCGATCCAATGTTAATAACATTGGCATTGATAGTGGAGTTGCTTGAACTAGACTTCACGAGTGTCGAATTGGTGAGAGGGTTTATATCTTGTTGGCTTGAGAATGACAATTTTGGGGATTTATGATTTGGTAGGTCTAAGGTTCATAAGGGTTTCGATTAATTTGTTTCTTCAATTATTATTAATATTAAATTAATATGATGTGGAATCAAAAATTGTTAGTTTAATGCTTATATATATGGCCCCCATTCACATAAGTTGATTAGACATGCATTTGGCAACAAGTGCACACCTCACTCTCGTCAATTTCGTTTATTTTGTACACTATGAAAAAAACGTATAATTTGGGAACCTAACGTGCAATTTTGAATGTTTTTGGATCCAATATGGGAAAACTAGTAGTTTAAAGGCCCCAAAATTTAAGAAAAAAATTAAGGAATAAAAGGAATATTTTATACTAAAATTTCATGCACTTGTTTACTTGTTTAGAACTTGAGAAAGAAAATAGAAGTTCAGAAGCTAAAGCTAGATTTTACTCCGTATATGTGGATCAACATTGACCATAAGTTGGGATCCTCAAGCTTCATTCCATAAGAAATTAATCATGCACCTCAAGCTTCAAGGCTACCATTATTTATTTTATGATCTAAGAAATGGAAGTATCTCGCCCTTCCCCTTCATCTTGTTTTTTGGAAAAGCATGCTCTATTTCTCCTCAAGCAAACCATTTTGTCTCCCCCTTTATCTCTTGCACTTGTATCTTTCTCAGATTTTTTGTTCATGCCTGATTACCCAAGCCACTCTTTAAGGGACTTTTTCTATTAAACCCTAGACATATTTTGAGGTTAGTAACTTTTCAATTCCTTTATGAGGTTTTCTATTTACATATTCCATTTTTTACTATAATATCAGCCTAATTGATTTTGTTCTTTTACTTTTTATTTCTTGCTTAGGTCACTTGCGTAAAAATTGAAATTGTTTAATTGTGTTTGTTGTTGGTTGCTATGCAGTATAGATATCAACCTTTTTCTCCCTTTTAATTCCAATTTCTAGACTTGGTTTTGTGTTCGATCTTAGGCTATTTTTTTTCCTTTAGACTTGGTTTTGTGCTTGTAAACAATATAGAGCTTCTTTTGGATGCTAGCTCAATTCTATTTATAATTAATGAAAATCATATATAAAGCATGGCAATAATATTAACAATTATGTGTGTATGTATTTATTAAGTGCTTTATAAATTATATATATTAAGAAAAAGAAAGGAGATTATTTATTTGGGAACTAATATTTTTTTCTCTCTAAAATACCAGATTTGTGTGTGACTATAAGTTTTGATGGATCAGATTTTTAGTCATTAATGAATTTATTTATAGGATATATAGGTTAATTATTAGCCAGAATTCTAGTCCCTAAAAGGCAACAGGTAAAAATAAATTTTATAACTATTTGGGTTTTGGGGAATAAAATTATGGCCCTTATGATGGGCATCAAAATCACTAAAATTAAATTCAACTTTTTAGAATAAAAAAAATTACAACAATAGAGTAGAATCCGCAAAGATTGAATATATTTTAGACTATATATTGAACAAATAAATTAATTAAAATGGAGTATATTGAAATTGCAATGAATAAATTAATTAAATGAAATAAAAAACTAATGAGAGAATCAAATCAAAGAGAAAATTTTCTAGGTATGAATTCAATCCCAATTTAATATCTGATCTAGGATGCAAAAATAATTCAAAATCACAATTTAATAAATTAGTTATAAATTACCAAAGGATTATCAAGTGATTACCAAAGGATTTAATCTGTCAATAAAACACATGTGGGCAACAACTTATTAACGAATTTTTCCATCAGTAATTAAATAATTAATCGCTAATTTTGTTCCAAAATCTGTCAGCCATTTCCTTGCTTCTAATATTTTACCGACAAAATCCGTCGGTATTTGGAAGGTAAATTTATTTCATAAAATAATGTATAATTTAACAAACAAAAATAGAGACGAAATGTTCTGTCGGTATTTTATCGGTAACATTATTACTTTACGATAAAAATTATATTATATATTATTTATTATTTTTTGCAAATTCTTATGCAAAATCATATATCTTTTCTTTGCAAAAATAAACATGATAAAATAAATAGAAAAATATAGATTTTAGATTAAAGGTATATATTAATTAATTAGTTTAAGATCTAAAATCATTTGTCGTGCAAACAAATATCAATACAAATATTATGCACAATTATGTTTTGCAGTAGTGTATCATAAGTTATCAAAAACTTTTATTTGTACAAATATTGAATCTAATTACAATAGCAAAAAGTGAAATCCCATCATTCTCCAGTTCTTTAGGATTGGCATCCCTAACACTCTCTCCATCAAAATATGAACTGCTAAGTGATGGTAAATAACACTATGAAAAGTCTTTCTTATAAAATCCCAAAACCTACAAAAGAAACACATGTATCTTATGCATGAAAGGACTGGCATATTCAATTACTAAAATTTAAGCTTGCCAAACAACAATTCTCCTATTTAATATCGGATTATGATATAAATCATAACAATGTATCTCTTAAAAGTTAAAACCACTAATACAAGCAGAGTAATCTTACCTTGGAAGAGATCCCGAAACTGTGAACACTATTTATTCACCTACATTTTTGCCTGGCATTTATTTTCTTATCAATCCAACAATTATCACCAAATAATTAATTTTCCTTTAGTCTTAAAATCATTTCTTTGAAAAATCATTTAATTAGTTAAGACACATCAACCACATTTAAATTTTTAATAAAAGGGGACCATAATAATAAAAGAATAATCAAATTAGCTCATACATGTGATTCAATGGCTGTAGGGTTTAGATGTTATTCAAATTTGGAAAAGGTGTCAAAAACACCCTTCATATTGTTTCGAAAGAGCTAAAATGCTTTTAAAGTTTTTTTGGAATAAAAATACCCCTAATGTTCTAAATTCGGCATTGAAATACTCTTTTATCAAGTTACTATCAATTCCAAGTTAACAACACTGACGTGGCATTAACATGTGGCAAAATACGCCATGTCAGGGCCATGTGTATTTTTAATCAAAATATAATCAAGGGCATTTTATCACCATCCAAAAAACTTTAGGGGTATTTTAGTGCTTTGAGGAAGATATTAAGGGCATTTTAGTACCCTAATAAAACATGTTAATTATTTTTTTATACTTTAGAGAAAACATTAAAAAAAATATTTATTATATAAGATATTGATTAATATTTGTTACATTAATAGATAAATACTCTTTATATAAATGTAAAAATATGAAAAAAAATTATGAATAAATTATATAACTTAAATTTTTTAATAAATATAATATTAAAATTTGACTATAAAATGCCCCTAATATTATGATTGTAGAAAAAAAAAGTATTCATACTATTTTCTTCAAGCTACAAAAATACACCCAAATATATAAGGCTTAATGTTTTCATCACGGTATTATAACGCACACATCAACATTAAGGGCATTTTGTAGTCAAATTTCAATATTATATTCATTAAGAAAAATTAATTAATAAATATTCTTGAGTTATATAATTTATTTATAATTTCTTTTCTTATCTGTAAATTTATGTAAAAAGTATTTATTAATTAATTTAACAAATACAGAATAGGAAAAAGGTACTAAAATACCCTCCATGTTGTATCAAATGAGCTAAAATACCTTTAAATTTTTTTTGAACAAAAATGCCCTTAATATTCTAAGATACGTACTAAAATGCCCTTGATATTCTAAATCGGTGTTAAAAAGCCCTTCATTATATTTGAATTAAAAATACATATGGTACTGACAAAGCATATTTTGGCACTTGTCAATACCACATCAACACTATTAACTCAGAGTTGGCGTTAGCTTGACGGAAGGGCATTTTAATAACAATTTTAGAATATCAAGCACATTTTTTTTTAAAAAAAAAATTAAGGGCATTTTATCCCTTTTGAAACAACATGGAGGGCATTTTAGTACATTTTTCCTATTCAAATGGAAGTACTACTAATCAATACTTTTTAAAAAGTAATTGGCGCAAGAAGTTTGAATATTTTCATTAATATTTTTTAATTTCCAAACTATTTATTAAATTTATTTAATTATTTATTTTTGTAGTAGTTGTAAATGTCTTTTATTTATTTATTTTTGCATGTGGCTCTCATAAAAAAAAAATTTGATATGACATTTAATTAACTTGAAATTTGATTTTATTCTCCACTTTGCATAACAAAACAAGAAAGTAATAAGAAGTTTTTCTTTCAAATCATTTAGCCTTGATATAATAATCCACGAATTTAAAATGTGGCAAAGAAATCAACTTTTAGTTGGCAAATTCAAAATCAACAAAGTTTCAAATACAAATTAATGTAATTTTATATATATATATATATATATATATATATATATATATATATATATATATATATATATATATATATATATATATATATATATATATATATATATATATATATATATATAACCTGCCTAATACCACTAAATTAAAATTTAGACAAAGTGCACATATAAGCCCTTGAATTCTTCTGATTTTTTTAATATAAATTTTTAATATTTATTTTACAATATGGAGTTAATGAACTTTTATTATTTTAGACTTTGAGTTCTCCATTGGCAAAATCATAAACATGATATACAGGGATTGTTTTTTTCTTTCATATGTAACTCAATGTTACAAAATAAATATTTGAAAATTTAATATCAATTTTCTTTTTATGATAATGAATACAAACCTTTATCATGCAACCTAGTAGGGCTAACTTTATTAATTAGCTACATCAAGAAGGAATAGTAAAAAGAACTAAAAGTTTACGAAGATTATTTTAGCCTCATAATTTTATTTATAATAATTCATGCAATTAACAACACAAATTTTTTCTCCCATCATTAGAAAGCCAAACAAACCAGATAACTTCCATATTTATGATATAATTCATTAAAAATTTCTTACATGAAATGTATATTACAAAATTTATAAAGATGGAAAAAATCATTAAGCATGAACCTTTTTCATGGAGAAAACAAATAAATAAATAAATAAATAAATTAGGACCACTATATGTTGCACCACCTTTGGATTCTACATAGATGTTAAATCAAAGGCATCTCTATAAATAAGAAATAACCTATCGTTAACTTTTTACCACCGGACTTTCACTTCCTTTACTCCTAAAGGACCACCTTATTCTTCTTCTTACTTCCGGTTTTCCTTTTAGATAAGCCAAGAAAGTATTATTAAAAGATGGCTAACAAATGAGCCAAAGAGAGCAACAATACACTAGAGTTCCAGTCAGCAAGGCTATAGGACAGCAGGTAAAAAATAAAAACAACCTAATAGCAGGACAAAAAATAAGACAAAAATAGCAGCCTTATTAGCTGTTACACCAAGCATCAGAGCCTCAAGAAGAAATTCTAGAATTTAGAGAGCAAAGAATTAATAGACCAGTGCATTAAAACATAAACCACCAAACCTCTACCATAAGCACAGTCCCATGAGGAACCCAATATGTTGTACTGAATAAAGCCAACAATTAATTAAGGTAGAATTAAAACCACATATAGGAGCAAGAAGAGCATCGACAAAATAAAAAATAGAGTAGCCCTGTATAATGTCCTTCTTGTGCAATATTAGAAGCACGCCCCTATTGCCAAAGAACAAAAGTTGTAGCCAGTCAATAAAAGCTATCAACCTAAAGCACAAAACAATCGTGCACTCGGCCAGTAAGAGCATTGACCTTCAATTATCAGCCACAATATCTATTGATCCCACAATAGACTTTAATCAAACCATAGAAATGGACTAAAGCTAGGCAATAAAGTTTTGGATCCTTTCAACACCAGATTTTGCTAAGATGTCAACAACTTGATTACAAAAACAAGGGTTCTACTAGAATGAGCAAGATCTTTTGTTCTGAACACTATTAAAAATAGAAGAAAATTTCCAAGGCCTAGCTTCAAAAAGGTTTGATAGCCAAGTAACAACATTAATCGAATGAAGCTCAAAAATCACATTTGCTTTGCTTCTAAGTAGAAAATTATAGGAAGTGGAGATAGCCTTTTTCGTCGCTAATAATTATGCTTCATTTGATTTTATAATATTCATCTTATAAGAAAAAACACAGAGGAAAAAACCATCTGAATTTCACAATACTCCATAAATTCCAGAGGGACCTGGTTTCCCTTTAGAAGACCCATCAGTATTTGATAGAGAACGTGCTACTAGTCACGAGTCCCAAGCCCACAAGCCGACAGGTGGAGGGTATATGCCAGGAAGACTAAGAAGCAGATGGAAGGAGAGGCAAGTGAGTGAGCTGGCAGAAGAGTTAGTTATGCAGGGATAACCAATAAAAGGAACGGAGGAGTTTTGTGAAGGGGGCATACTATTGCTGTTATTGGAAGGAGGAGGAACAGAGGAGGGACTGAGTCTTTCTGCTTTAGGGGTAACAGGCCTTGTGCCCTTGCCATTGTTGTTTTTATCATTTCTTTGCGTTGTTAAGTTTGATTGTAATGAACTCAGTTTTATTGCTGAGTAAATACTGTTGTATTTGAGATTATTCATCAATTTATAGTGGCCTTCTATCTTGATTGTTTGTTTGTGGTTGAAGAACTGTGAACATAACCATCAGTTACTTTTATTTGATCAGAGTGTTATCATTGGTCTGACCTGCTGGATCACAATGGAGATCGACCAACACTTTTTGCAAACAAAAATAGAAGAAAATGCCCAACGAATTTGAGAGCTCAAAATGACCATAAAGAAGATTAGCGAGTTTATTTCTGAGCTTTAGGCCGATAGGAAAAAGGATGAAGAGTTCAAGGGGTTTGTAATGAATTGGATCAAACAAATTGATAAATAGTCCCAATTAGCAGAGGTTGTCAGTTTTCCTGGAGAAACAATGATGGACAAAAGGGAGATTCATCACAGACAAGTTGCAAAGCTGCAAAAGAATCACTGTGACTACACAAACTATGTAGCTGATCCCTTCAAAAATTAAACAGATTTGAAGTAAGGGGGAGCTTTGAAGTACTCGTTGAAGTCGGCAAGAAGGTGGTTGCTATCTCTCCAGATCTATCTAAACCGCTGCATGTGGGAAGTGAAACTATAGGGTTAAAGCAAGAGGTGGCAGTTTGGGTGGAGGTTTTTCAACCAGTGAACAAGGTGGAAGTTAAAGAGCTTACGCAATCTGTTGAAGCATTTCTGCAAACCAATCTTCAGGGGTTGAGTTCATCAGAGGGGATGTAGAGATCGGTAAAGGAGGAAAAAGATCTCCCTAAATCGAATCTCACCTTTGGGCTTTGGAGCGATTCAAGAAAGCTACAGCCCAATCTTATTTTTAGGTCCAGTCCAAACAAACATTCAGACCCTATTATAAACAGCCACCCAACTCATTTTTTCCCAACTTTCATTACTCCATAAAGCCACAACTACCACTCGCCAATCAACGTTAATCAGAGGGAAAACCATAGATCCCCGATCCGATAACTCCCTAAGATAGAATGGAATATAAGGCACCGTAAGGGGTAGTGTTTCCAGAGTGGGGTCACTTACTCACTTCAGCACCAATTTTCCTCGGCAGAACTAACGGTGATGTTGCTTGGCGAAAGAGAGGAAGCCGAGAATGAAGAAGAATTTGTCGAAGCCAAAGAGGATAATTTCAAAATGCCAACTGATAATGATTTTCTTTCTTTGGGATTTATTCCTGAAGGAGTGGACATCGTAGCAGATGGAAATACATTGTAAGTGTGCTTTGGTGATGGGAGAAGCTATTCTCGAAATTTTAAGGTGATAATGAACCAACTATATGACGTCAGGTATGAATTTGACTTCTCTTTTCCTCCTAACTATACACTGGTGATAAGGGTACTTTGGTAACTTGATGGCACAACAAAGGTTGTGAGTACATATCCTTTTGACATGGTTGATGAAAGAGAGAAGAATTTATACCCACTTATAGTTCTAGTTCCTATTTACAAGCCATTGAATCAAGTTCTTTCATTAATGGTTGATCAAGAAGCTGGCCATCAGATTGGGAATCATAATTTAAGTCCTGATGATATGCATAGAATGTATAGTGTAGAAGAATTTAAGGTTCGGATTTTGGAACCAGAAGGTGGCTTTTGGCAAACTAAGGCTACTAGCCCAATGCAAAGTTCTGAACATGCACTTACTGTGAGAGTGGTTACCCTGTTAAACACAACCACAAAGGAGAATGAAACAATTTTAGCTATCTGGACTACATATGTGCAAGGGGAGGATGTTGCAGCAAGGGAGCATGTGCTTCTATTTTATGTTGAGAAAAATACAAGAACTTCCGAAGTTCTTGTTTCACAAGTATATCATAAGGAATTGAAAGGTGTTATATCTACTTTAGCTTCACTTCAAGGTCATCTATGGATAGCATCTGGTCCTAAAATTATTTTGCACAAGTGGACTGGCATGGAATTGAATGGCGTTGCATTTTTTGATGCTCCACCATTATATGTTGCAAGCTTAAATATAGTCAAGAATTTCATCCTTTTGTGGAATGTCCACAAAAGCATATACATTCTTAGTTAGAAGGAGCAGGGAGCTTAGCTTACTTTATTGGCTAAGGATTTTGGTTCCCTTGATTTTTTAGCAACTAAGTTTTTGATTGATAGAAGTACATTAAGTCTTGTGATGTCAGATGAACAAAAGAACATGCAGTTATTTTATTTTGCACCAAAGATGTCCGAAAGTTGGAAAGGGCAGAAACTGCTTTCAAAGGCTAAATTTCATGTTGGTACACAAGTGACTAATTTTATAAGGTTGCCAATGCTTTCTGTATCTGAACGAAGTGGTACTACACCAAGCTCGGATAAGACCAATCACTTTGCCTTAGTATTTGGTACTCTTGATGGCAGCATTGGTTGTATTGTACCTCTTGACGAGATTACATTTTGAAGGTTGTAATCTTTACAAAGTCTTCAGAAAGAAGTAAGGATGGCCATTCAACGTCCCAATCTGAAAGCTGTGATGTATTTAGCAATAATTCATAGGGAAAAACAACAGTTGATAATGGTCCAAATTTTCATGATATTGATCCTATTTTGGACAGACTTAAGGACAAGACTGCTTCCCCAACTGGTGGCAATGATAGAGAACGTGCTACTAGTCATGAGTCCTAAGCCCATAAGCCCATAGGTGGAGGGTCTATGCCATGAAGCCCAAGAAGTAGATGGAAGGAGAGGCAAGTGAATGAACTAGCAGAAGAGTTAGTTATGTAGGGGTAGCCAATAAAAGGAAGGGAGCAGCTTTGTGAAGGGGGCATGTTGTTGCTGTTATTGGAAGAAGGAGGAGCAGAGGAGGGACTGAGCCTTTTTGCTTTGGGGATAACGGGTCTTGTGCCCTTGCCATTGTTGTTTTTATCATTTCTTTGTTTTGTTAAGTTTGATTGTAACGAACTCAATTTTATTGCTGAGTAAATACTGTTGTATTTGAGATTATTCATCATATACAATGGCCTTCTATCTTGATTGTTTGTTTGTGGTTGAAGAACTATGAACATAACCATCAGTTACTTTTATTTGATCTAAGTGTTATCAGTATTCCATTTCAAAGAACCAGGTATAGGTGGTGTCCAGGAGGGGGATGGTTTAATTAGAGCTTTAATTGGCACACAAACTTGATTAGAGTTGATGTCATCTACTGCTAATAATAGAGGCTTGGTATATAAGAAATTAAGGTCCTTGTTAGCTTTAATCCAAAAGTCTGCTCTTGCTAACACCAAATGGCAAAGCTGGTCTTTTGAAGAGGAAATACCTTCAAACACTCTCAGATTTCTTTCCAACCATATAGTCCAAGCTAAAACTGAAAACAATATTAACAAGATTTTGGATTGAAGCTTCTTATTACTAAGATTAATCCATTGAATTACCAAGTTGCTAAAGGAGCTTGGAAGACAAAAGGCCACACCCCACCAGTTAGCTATAAAAACCAAACAATTGAGGAAAAGGAACATAGCATCAGTAAATGGTCTGCAATTTCCTTACATTGTCTATAGGGTGGGAAAGATACAAAAGAAAGGCGACAAGATACCTGTATTTGCAAAAAAGGATTTTATGCACAGTTTATTTAAGAATGCCATCCACAGAAAAATTTCAACCTTTTATGGAACTAAGTTTATCCATAGAGAGATAGAGTAATAAGAGTAGGATTGATATGGATTGGAGATGAAGATAACACTTGCTTATAAGCATATTTGATCGAGAAAACTCCCTTGGCATCATTAATCCAAATTTGCTTATTAATCCAATTCATGATGGCCATAAGGCCAGATAACTAACAACAAATTAATTTTTATATTCTATGTAGACTATACATAGCATTATTCATAGGTCAATACTGTACGAAGTATAACTAATCCTATATTATGAGATGTTTAATTGCTCATTGCCCACATTTTAACCTATCAAAGCATAATTTGTTCTTTTTTTTTTCTTTAACAATTTTATATCAGTGCTTTACCAACATCAGTCTACAATATATCCCTATTATTTTTTATACTTTTATTAATTTAATTTTAAGGAATCTTGTTGCCCAAATTGAAGCTTTTAAAGAGTTGGTACATTCAATAATTCTATATATGTATAGTTTCAAGTGCTTACAAATAATGTAACATGAACAGTAATAGAAGCATTCAAAATATTTCAAATGAACATCCTAAATGACTACCACTACTTTATAGAATATCCAAATATTTAAAAGAATAGCCTTAACCTCCAAATAAAACCTAATCAAAGTTTCGCGAAAGCGTCGGAATAAAATAATTTACAAACAAGCTTAGTAAAGCAACATAGATACCATGTTTGGTTCGTATATCATATGATCACCTTCTTGGAAGCAAGATAATTAGTGTGTTTCCTACAAAGGATGCACCTGAAAACCAACCAAAGATATTAGCTATGGATTTGACTAATTGGCATGTATTTAATAAATATTATAGTAAAATCAATCATAATTACACAAAATAACATCTAAATGCAACAACCGCTCTTCTATCTTTCCATAAAAAAGAGATTGAAATCTAATTTCCATCCAAATTAAAAAATTTCACCGTACCCAAGGAGATCACCAGTTTAAACTTGGAGTGAGAGAGAAAAAGACACAAAGAGATAGATCGAGTGAGGGAGAGAGAGAGATAGATAGAGATAGATCAAGTGAGAGAGAGAGAGAGAGATCACTACAAGAAAATTGCAAATTAGCAACGAAAATTAGCAATGGAAAATTGACATTTTTCGTTGCTAATCAAAAATAGCAACGAAAATTAGCAACGGAAATTTTAGTTGCTAATTTGGCAGTTGCTAATTTTAGCAACAGAAATTGAATTCCGTTGCTAATTTTAGCAATGGATATTGAATTCCGTTGCTAATTTTAGCAACGGAATTGATTTTCGTTGCTAAATTCAACAATGCAAGATTTGGTGAATTGGTCAATTTTAGCAACGGAATTTATATTTTCATTGCTAATTTAGCAACTAAATTTATATTTTCATTGCTAGAAACCATTTTTCGTAGCTAAATTCATCCATAAGTAAAAAAATTAACGACGGTCATGTCCATTGCTAATCCGTCGCTAAATTATTGGAGATTATCATAAAAAAGTTCATATCTGCGGTGTCAGAGAATGATTGTGGCAACCATACAAACCAAATAAAGTCAATTTATATATACAAGATCAAGCAAGCTCTTTATCATAAAATTAGTTCGTCATAATATCACATTACACGCTCAACAATTAATATAGAACATAACATATCCTTTGGATAATCACACTTTGGAGTTTCATAAGACAAAAAACCACTAAACAAACATTAAAAAAGCCAATTATTATGCTGGAACCAGACTAGCACCTGTAAGGGGCAAAAACAAAAATTACTTAAGCCCAAAGACAGTTTGAGTTCTTAAATTGACAAGACTAACATCGTTGGCCTATCAACAAGTTCATCCACCATAATTCTCTTTCCCTGTTGTCCTAAATCCTAAAAGAATGAAAGATCTATGGTTATCTGCTATGTCATATAAAGTTCCACTATCATTCAGCTATATGTATATTTACATGCTAATGTAGAGATGTAAAATTAAAATAATAGTAAAAATGTTATCCAACACATTGCGGTTCTGGTTACTATATTTAAACATCAAAAGGAAGCTAAATGATGCATGCATCCAGAACTCAAATTTCTAGCCATATGCCTATCTACTACAGTGCATACATAAAACCTATTACCAATGTGGACAAATACACATACAAAAGTCGTAAGATACTAACCATTTCTCTCCACCTTCATCTCTTCTTCCTTCTCTTCATCAGTAGTTTTCCAACGATATCTTTAAGTCCAGCTGACAAGCATCTACAACATATCAGTTCAAATTATTCTCCAAACTTAAACTAGGATTGAAAAGTCTCATGTTAAAAATGAAGGCAGCATTTGGTGGGGCAAATAAAGCAGTTGGATGAGTGATGTCAGCTTAAATGAAAACTACAGACCATCAAAGCCGAGGTTTCAATTTCAGTGAAAAGGTTACAATCAAAAATATTTTGTGTCAGAATATAGCAACCAATTCAATTTCAGTTGAAAAGGTTTTAATTTAAGAAATAATAATTGATTATCAGAGGTCATAATATAGCAACCAATTCAAGTTTGAAATAGGTTTGTGATACAAGTTCCTCCATGACAAATCAATAAATTTAGTCAGCACTGTTTCCCAAAAAAGAAATGAAATGAAAGCAAACATTTCTACTAGATAGCAAGATTCATTAATTCATGCATAAAAATATCAGTCAATCTTGAACTGTCTTCATGATTTATTCTATTAAGCTTTGTGCCAAATACTTTATTTTTTCAATTCAATAAATTAATAAGCTCCAGATGAGCAATTAAACTGCTGCTTACCTCGAGTTGAAGTTCTCTTTATCTCAATAACTGTCTGCTGCTCTCCAATGGACACTGTGATGCCTGAAACACAACACAATTGACTATTCCCACAACTTGATGCTGTCCAAACAAAGGGCTAAAAAGTGTAAAAGCATTAAAGGAAATTATCTCTGTTGCAGCAACTTCTTTCCTTTCATTCCCAGACTTGAACTCTACTAATATCGATAATAATCCCCTTCTTGCACCAATCAAAATAAAACAAAACCACCAAAAGCTCATATTACAGCAAAACCAAATGAAAATCAATCAAAAACCACCAGAAGATGACTAACCGATGTAACAAAAGACAACAAAGTTTGCTGTTTCTTTTTTTGTATGAAAATAACATAAAAGAATCTAACACATTTTCAACACTCTTTAAGTAGTAAAAATAGAAACTTCAATTCCAGCCCATAATTGGACATCAACATTTCATCAACAGCTGTTCAGATTATCCTATATATTTTACAGATTTTCGATACCTGTACAGACAAAAGATGAAAATGTGAAGAATCATATGTTTTGAATTTTCCTTTTTTTATTCTATTTTCTTTTTTAGTAAATAATGAATACACAACCACATAAGAACCTTTCCAAAAATCATTTGTATTATGAATATCAATTTACAGTATGTACATGAGAATTAGAAGAAAAGAAAGCCAAGCATTTTTAGTAGTAGGGATCTTGTATTCAATCAATTAGTAATATCCCAAATGTTGAAAGGATACTGTAGCTTTTACCAATTAGTATCTAACCCTCCATTAGGCTGACCTTTGATCAACCTTGGCACAATAAAACTGAATGAAATGGAAGGTCATATTATAGCAGAACTTGAAAATTGCAATGCATGTATTTTTTTCAGCTTAGATCAAATTGCAATTTTGCTTCTGCTCATTATATTTTACAGATCAGAAAAACGAAGACTTCAACTTTTTTCAGTCAAGAATTCAACAAAGCATAAGCAAATATTAACAGAAGAACTCATGCAAAAATGGAAAAGCAGAGCAACTCATCCTAAAATAGAAATCTAACTATAGAATAACCAATTAGCCTTCATAATAAAGTTTTTCCCGAGAAGATTATGCTGATACAGTGTTTCCCAATAACACTGAAATTACTATAAAGGCAACAATGCTACCACTAGTCAAATATCATATCATAGTGACCAAGTAATCCCAAATCAAAATGTGCATTTTTTTCAAATATTGGATTTACTTAAATTACCATCTATCAATATTTTCTTGTATGGTGCTGATTGATGAGATTTCTCTGAATGCATATCATGATATACGGACATAAAATTCACCATGACAACAACTGGTTTGTTTGTTCTCACAATCTTCCACAGAATTTTCCAAATCACAAGGACTGCTGCTGTTATCTGCAAAATTAACTTGTGTTGATTCATGCCATTCATTCAAGGCCAATATTTTACAGTAACCCTCTTGAAATAAATGCTCAAAATCAAGTAAATCACTATTTGGACCCTCATCTATAATATTCATGCTCAAGCACAGTAATTATTTCTATAATTATAGAGTTAATCTATAATTATGAACAGTAAAAATAAAGGAATAGACTGAAATTGAAAGCCAAGGACAATTGGAAGCACAGTAAACACTTTCAAACAATGCCAATTCCATAAAACAAATGTAGCTCGCCAACAATAAGCAAGCATCTCTCACTGCAAATAGCGATATGAATTTCAGACGAAATTAGATAATTTACGAAACAAAATATTTAGTTTTCCTATGCGTATGCAACCAAACAAATAGAAGACGGGAGAAAGAAACCCACCTTGCCCTTCATGAAGTTAATCAAACGAGAAAGGGAGAGAGGGGCTTTGCTAACCTTGCTCATAAAGAGCTGCTTCAAAATAATAGCATTGAATTTACTACCAGTCCTCCTCACTAGAAATCGGTACAACTGTTGTACAAATCCAACAATTTAAGTCAACGAAAAACACAAGCAAATAAAAATTAGCACATTAGAGAAATGGGTACCTTAACGAGGATCGGACTTAGGCGCAATGCGCTTAGTCTTCTTGCTATTGCCTTCGACCTTCAAATCGATACCCTGAAATTACAAATTAACACACTCAATCATGGATTTTGGAAGGGACAAACTCGAGATAGCGTTAGGGTTGTTTAATAATAAGCATTCTATACTACCATTGGTTGTTCTTGCTGTTGCTCGGCGCGCGACTACTGCTAGGCAAATGTCCTTGAAAGGAGAAGCTAGGTTTTTTAGGACTTTGTAAGGGAAAGCGTGGGAATGGAAAAGTTTATCTATTGGTAAAGTCTGTGTACTTTCGATGCATCCTAATCATTTCCCATTCGTGATATGGTGCAGCCTTTAGTCAATCTATAAATAAGTGATAAAATATATTTTCTTAAAGCATTTTTATTATTAATTTCATCTGTTTATATATATATATATATATATATATATATATATATATATATATATATATTAAATGTGTTAGTTGTCAATCACATAATTTCTAAAAATTAAATACGAAAATTTATGAAAATATACAGCAATTAAATACGTTATATAGTTATGTTAGATGTAATGATTAACAATTCAATTAAATAGAGTTCAATTAATAAAATCATCATCTGAATTTTAGTTATATAGTTATAACATTAAGGCAGTATGGGTGAAATTTAAATTATGATTAATAGAGGATGATATTGATCCCTTTGATGGTATTTTCGACGTAATTTAAATTGCTGGCATTGATTTTTCTACACTATATTTTTAATATATGATTTTTAGTCTATTAAGTATATTTTCTCACATTTTCTAGGCAATCAATCTAGTTTTCTTTTAATCAAATAAAAAGATCGCTTCATAGCCCTGGGGGTGGGGGAAGAGTGGGCGAAGGAGGTGCAAAGAAGGAAAGAGCCAAATGTGTATGCCTAGGGTTTTTCTACTTTATATTTCTAACAAACATGAAAAATACTAAAATGCCCCTCATTTACCAACAAATTTGAAATTTCATTGCTATTTTAGCAACCAAAAATAAATTCGGTTGCTATTTAGCAATGGAATTTAAATTTCGTTACTATTTTAGCAACCAAAAAAAATGCGGTTGCTATTTTTCATTGAAAATGATAAATAGCAAGAGAATTATAATTCGGTTGCTATTTAGCAATGGAAATATATTTTGGTTGCTATTTAGCAACTTAAAATAAATTTTGTTGCTATTTAGCAACGAAAATTAAATTTTGTTGCTAATTTAGCAACAGAAATCTTATTTCATAGCTATTTTTCGTTCCAAATTTTTTCCACCATCCATTGGCGCCTTAATTAGCAACCGAATAGTGATTTTGTTGCTAAATTTTGGCACCAAAAATTCCCTTCACTTTTAGCAACGGAAGATAACCAAATATTTTTTTTGTTGCTAAATCTACAAAGTTTAACCAAATTTAACAACGAAAATTATTTTTTGTTGCTAAATAGCAACGAAATTGGTTTTTCGTTGCTAATTTAGCAACGGAATTATTTTCTTTGCTATTTTTTTATTGCTATTTCTAGATTTTCTTGTAGTGGATAGAGACAGATAGAAAGTGAGGTGATGGATAACGAGGTTAAAAGAGAAAGAAAGAGATCGATTGAGTTGCTTTAAAGGTGGTGGCAGGGTAAGGTCGTCGCTGTCGAGATTGCGAGGAGAAGGATGGAGTGGATGAGAGAAAATTTATCTCCTCTCGGGTTAGTTTCTACAAATGGTTAGGGTTGATCTGTATCTTCATGTTTTATTGTTAAATAAATAAATTTTCAACTTTTATTTTTAAAAACTAAAAAGAATACAGATGAAAATAACCGTTGCAAAAATTTAAATTTCCATCGCTAAAGGTAGATCCAAAAGCTCCGCCTTTGTTTATCGAAGAATTAAAAAACCATTGTTATTATGTCACTAAAATTTTAGAACAACTTATATTACCAACTGAAATCCATCACTAAATTTGTCACTAAAAATTAGCACAAATAATTTCTGCCAACTTTACTGACATATTTTCAATTTCGTTGCTAAAATTGTTACCATTTTTCACCTCTATTTTTTTACTAACATTTTTTTTATATTTGTCACTAATCTTTTGGTAATATTTTATTTTAGCAACTGATTTAAACTTGTCAGTAAAATTAAATTTTTTTGTAACGTGTTGGATACAATCCTGTAATCATTCTTTCATTAATTCTAAACTAATTGGGAGATGCTTATTAATTAGCCCTAATTATTAGTCAACTATAAAATATACTTAAAATTTTATCATGTTGATTCTCAAGATGAGTTAAACAACTGCTAAGTATCTAACTATCTTTATTTGGCATGTTTTAATCTTACTAAATAATTGCATATTTAACATGTTCAGATAGTTATGAACAATTCTTAAGATTTAAACAATGGTGCCTAGTGAACAAATCATGAAAATCACAATAAACTTTGAAGTACAAAACCAAAATAAATATTGAAAATAACAAAGAACCAAGAAAATTGCTTAGATCTAATAGATAATAAATTGGAATATGAATTATCCTTCAACTGGAATAAATAAATCAACTTCATTTATTCATGGTAAAAATGCAACAACAAAGAGGGAGAGCAATGATGATGAGAGATTATAGAAAATTACATAATAGAATTCTATTTTTGCCCCTAATTAATGTTGTTTTTAGAAAGGAAAGTTTTCCTCCTTCCTAATCCAACTAGAAAACTAAAATAATAAAGACAATAGTGTTATTGATATGCCTTAGAGCCCACATGTAATAAGGTTTTTATCCATGTATAAAATATTCTATTTGAATAATAATAAGCCATACATACATTCTTTGATGCCTTTGTGTAATAACATTTGCATGCATATGACTTAAACTATAGGATGTAGTCCCCTATATATAAATACAATACAAAGGTAATTATAAAGAGTTCAGGAAATGGGATACCTAATGCATGCAAATGTGTTGATGCCTAAATTATCTCTAGGCATAGTATTAATGAGATAGGACATTGTTAATACGGGTAAACTAGCATGTGTTATACTTCTTGAATAGCTCAAGTAGTAATTCTCTATTTTTTGTGATCAATGAGACAATCAAAGTTAACACATAGATGCTTGTTAGAAGAACAAGTACATTGGAGACCTATCACTATAAACTTCACATGGATACTTAAACTATATTAGTGAAGTATCTCATCATATCAGTTGTGCAAGTATTCTAAGACTTGAGATCACCAAGGTATCTCAACTAGCAAGTGTTATACTTTAACTCCTATGCTTTTACTCCTCAAAAGGGTATATATAGCTCGAAGATTGGGTATAATATGAACTACTTAGAGGTAGTTGAGTGACCAATAAAGGATTCATCACTTTAGTCATAGTGAGGAGTTTTATCATGATATTTCTATACATCTTTGTTTAGAAAACCTTGGCCAAGCTAGAATACAAGGTAAATGAGATTCATAAGGGCATTTTTTGGAATAAAGATAAAAATATGAGAATACAATAAGTTTATAAATAAATTGATAGATGTTTGATAACTCCGATTTAGTGTTTATTTTTAGTATTTTTTTTGTGTTTATATCTCGTTTTGCATGTTAAATTCCTCTTTTAATGCCAAATGGGATAATATTGAGAACCATGAAGTTTTGGTGTGCTTAATGGTGAATTTTTGACTTTTTGCTAAAATTTGAGCTTGCACATGGTAGAGATAAAATGGTCTCTGATAATGGCAATTTATATAGTATTTTTAGTATGTTTTTATGTGTTTAATTGAGTTAATTTTGTGTTAATTAGGTTGAATTTGAGTTTAATTGGTTAATTTTATGTTTTGGGAGTTAATTGTAAATTTTGGTGTTTTTTAGGGTTATTTTGCAAGAAAAATGACTTAATTGTAAAAAGGCAAGAAGATTTGGGCCAAAACTGTGAATTTGGAAAATTCATATTAATTAGTGATCGTGAGGTCTAGAAGTTCGATGCATGGCCACGTGAAAATGAATGAAGAAGAAGACATGGCCACGTAAAGAAAGAAACATGAGAAGACATGACCACATGAAGAAAAGCCAAAGGGAACCCATGGCCACGTGATTTTCTTCAAAGAACAACACATGGTCACGTGTGGATTTACAAAGAAAAACACATGGCCACGTGTTGAGTCTCCCATGAAGCAAAGGATTTGCGATTTTTTCAATTCAAGAAGGATTATCTTCCTACTCCAATTGAGGAAGTTTAGAAGGCTTCTACAACATATTTTGCCCATAAATAGACAACTATACACACCAAAGAGGAGTATCAATTAGGGAATTAGAGGAACTAATTAGAAGAACTAGTAGAGTTCTTTAGTTTTAGTTTTACTTTGTTTTTCCAGTTTTTTTGTTTTTATTTTTCTTTTCAACTTTGTTTTAGTTTTTAAATATGTTTAGGAAGTATTTTTTATTATTTTGCTAATGGATTCTTGAAATCTTATATTTTCATTGTTATGACTTTATTTTGAGATTAATTTCAATATCGGTTGATTATTTCTTGGTTTTAAGCATATTCTTATCTTTGATTGTGTTTAGATTGATGATTGGTTTATTGAATAAATAACTAAAAATTGGTTTTGACATAGTTAATGATTTGCATGTTCTTGGGTTAAATCTTTAATATTTATGCATGATTATTATCCGAAATATGAGTTAATACTAAGAGAGGAAGAACTAAGAATATGTGAAAGTTAAATCTCTTGAAAAAGGCTTTAATAGACATCTAGGAGGATTAATTCAGACTTTTATGCTAAGTGTTGAATTATTCTGAATAAGAGAATTTTAATGCTTGGAATGATAATCTTGAGTAAAGTTATCTGGTTTTATTTATTTGAATTCTTCATAATCATTGGTGTTCCTTTTGAATTTAAGTCATTACAATGAAAGTTAAGGTGGATAGTTTCTTTAGCAAGAGAATTTCAATTATTGTTTTGTTTTTAATTTATGTTAGTTTAACTTTAGTTTTTGTTTTGTTTATTTGTTTATTTTATTTAATTTTTTCTTTTAAATCAAAAATATTTGGGAAATAATCTCGGATTAATTTAATTCATACATAGATATTATTCTTAGCAATCCATATTCCCTTGGGTACGATATTTTAGGTCCTAATCTATATTTCCCTGTATTACTAGCCGATCTAGTACACTTGCTAGATATCGGTCAAGTTTTTGGCACCGTTTCTAGGGAATAGCGGTGTTGTTTGTTTAATATCTTTGATTGAGTTAGTCTGAGATTTTTTATTTTTATTTTATTTTTGATTTGGTGATTGTTCTTTACAGGAACAATTTAAGACATTCTTCAAGATGATGCAAGATGATGTCTAAGATTATGAATTATTTCTTTTGAAGCAACTAATGAATGACCTATTAAGAGGAAGAGAGTGTTAGAGAGTATGCCCTAGAGCCCATGTAATAGGGATGTTTTTCATATGTATGAAATTTATATTCTTAATAAAAGGCATCATTCATTTATTAATGCTGTGTTTGAATACATGAGTTTGTAAATCTTAAATTAATAAATGAAGTCCTAGATATTATAAACACAGTGCAAAGGCAATCATGAAGGTGTTCATGATGTGAGATGTCTATCGCATGCAAATGTGTTAATATCTAAATATCCCTAGTCATAGAATTAACAAGATAGGACATTGTTAATTCGGACAGACTAGCACATGTTATGCTTCTTGAATGGTTCAAGCAATGGTTCTCATAATTGTGATTATGGATGATAATCAAAGCTAACATGTGGATGCTTGTTAGAGGAACAAGTTCATTGGAGACCTGCAAAGAGAATCCTCATATGGATATTAAATCTATGTCAGTGAGGAATCTCTTCATAGCGGTTGTGCAAGTATCCTTAGACTTGAGATCACCAAAGTTATCTTAAGTAGCAAGTGGTATACTTTGACTCCATAACTGATTACTTCCAATTGGAAGTGAACATAGTTAGGAGATTGGGTATATCATGACCTACTTGAAGATAGTTGAGTGATTGACAAAGGATTCACCATCCCAGATTTAACAAGGGAAGTTATCTCACATGATTCTATAATTGCCTTGTTCAGAGAATCTCTGGCCAGAGTAATATGCCGAGATGGATGGAGATCCATGAAGGGCATTTTAGGAACAATGGTTAAATTAATAGAACATACATAATTAGATTTATATGAGTTGACAGAAATCCATACTCAGAATCTAATTGAGATAAGAGTGGTGAAAGGAGTAATTGCACGGTAACTGTTTCTATGGAAGGGTACAGTCAAATCACATGACTTTCCTGACATTTGGGTAGTCATGATGCCTAGGTAGAGGCCAATCATGACTTGTATAATGATGTATCAAAATATCAATAGAGATTGATAAATTGATTTAAAGGAGTTTAAATCATGTGAGTTTTGAATAGAACTCACGATTACATATTATACTGCCAATATGGACAGGAACCCAATAGGTCACACACATATAGAGAAAAGGGTAAAATGGTAAAATGACAAGGATAATAATATTTGATATTATTATAAAGGTAGAGAGGAGAATATGATAATAATTAATTAAAGAGTTTAATTAATTATGATCAAATAAAATTGTCCGCGGAACTTTTGAGAAATGTTCTGTAAATTGGACCTAAATGAAATAATGTATTTCATGATTAATTATTATTGTCTTATAAGTGTTATAAGACTACTATAAGTGTTATAGGACTGATATAATAATTAATAGGACCATTGGAGAAATTATAAAGGGCCAAAGGAATGAAGAAGTTGGAGGAAGCCCTCCAGAAGAGGGCTACACGCCAACTACATACAGAAGGGCTTAGAGGGCTTTTTCTTGGACCAAATTAATTTATATATGTTACATAAGTGTTATGGAACTCACATATTTAATTTGGTTGGATTTGGAATCCATTTGGGTATTTAAATCCAATTAGATGTACAAATGGCCTAGTTTGTGGATTTTATGCATGGTCTTTTATGAAAAGATTTAATTTGGATTTAATTAAGCCCAAATGATTATAATTAATTCCAGAGGCCCAATTAATAATTCTCCAGCAATTTTAAAGAGCCCAATCTCATTAAGGAGTTGGAATTTTAACCTAACTATAAAAGGCCAACTAATGAGAATTAGGGTTAAGTGATTAAAACAAAAGAAAAGTCTTTTTCTCTTAATTCTCTCTCCCTTTTACGCCACTTCCATTGCTAGCCTCTTGGATTTCGGCCAGCCCTAGTTGAACACCAATTTGTTGGTTCAATTTACCCCTCTCTAGTGTGGATTACTCATTGGAGGTGTTCGATTTTGGACACTGTGGTTTTCGACAACCCGGTGCGAAGTAAAATCAACTGTTCAACAAAAATCAAAGGTGATTTTTCTTATTCTCATATAGTTATATTGTGTATTCATGGCAAGATCAGATCTAATGGTTAAAAAATTTTAAAATTCCGCTCATGTATGAGATGCATGTAACCGTTAAAATCCAACAGAGAGGAGATAGAACGATTGTGTGTACAATCACAAAATCCTTATTCATCACCATCCATTGCTAAAGAGTCTTATTCTCTTTGGACTTTAAGAGCACAAATGGAAGAATTGGAAAGAGAGAATCAAGAACTACGATACTCAAAAGAGGCCTGTATCTCCGAGAATCAACGTCTTCATAACCAGCTTATATGTAAGGACGAGCAATTTAGGGCTGAAAAAAAAAAGATGGAAGGCCACGCAAGAGGCTATTATCTCCGAAACTGAAAATGTTTGTGACTTGCTTATAAGAAAGGAAAGGGAATTTTATGCTAAAAAAGAGGAGTTGGAGGCTACATTAAGGGCTCAAGAGGAAAAGTTTAGAATTCAAGAAGAGAAAATAAGGACTCAAGAGGAGACAATTAAAAGTCAAGAAAATTTATTAAAGGATAAAGAGCATGGAATTGAAAAGTTAGAATCTAAGCTAGAACTTTTGAGCACTCAAGGTGATGGTGGTAAGGAAAAGGAACCAAATTATTCATTTATGGAGGATAAGGAACAAGAGGAACAATTCATATTTGAGGATAAGTCATGTGTTTATTTAGAAGGTGTAGGATCTTTTGTAGAGAATTTTTCACCAAAGGAGCAAGAAGGAAAAGATTCTCAAGTGGAGATACTGAATTCAGTCCGCTTAAAGGATTTATTTAGGCTAGAAGAGCCGGTAGAGTTCGTGATAAATGAGCCAAAGGAGGAGTCATATTTTATTGAAGATATGGAGTTTCCAACTTTGATAAACTATGACAAGTTTCTTCTACTAACAGGGGAAAATGAGGAATAAAGTTCGGAGAGACCTATATTTGAATCACAAGCTCGACCTCCCGAGAGTAACATGAGTCAAGTTGGGACTCAATAAACCAGAACTTCTTCTCTAACTCTTCTCTTTAAATTTTTATCAACTCTTTTTATGTTTTGCATGTTATTTTTAATAAATTGTTTTGCCATTGTTTTTTTATTTTTTTTACTTTAAAGTTTAATGCATGTTTGTTATTAGTTTGTGTCTTGTAATTCATAAGTTTAAGATTTGGGTAGAACATCAGCTTTTAATGGTCTTTGTAAGATTAGTAAGTTAATAAGCTAAAATGATGATTTTTGAGATGATGATTTTTGAGGTAAGTATGGTTTTATGTGTCTTGAGGGGTTTAGATGTGAATTTACATATTGTTGCCTGGTACTGAGAATTTAAAGACGAAACTTGCATATACCGGATCAAGAATGGATTGAAATTTAAGTATATATTGTTTTATTAGAGCTTAACAAGAAGGGAAAGGCTTAATTAAGTATGAGTAGAGTTATAATTGGTTTTTATGGTTCAAAAATCAAATTTGATGAAGTTTTGGCAAAAATTGATTCTATTTTGATTTACATGAGTAAAGGATTAATATTATTAATGGGATTGAATTTAAATTTTGTTAAAAATGAATCAAGATGAATGAAAATTAACCTGGTGTTTTAACGTGCAAGAAATTGAGCTAAAGAGTACAGGAAGAAGCCATAAAAAAAATTCTCGAAGCCAAGCAGTAGTGTGCTTTCTTGCATGGCAACGGGTTATCTCTTTCCCAGCCATGCATGCCCACGTATGAACATTCTGCCTCATGCCCTTCCTTTCACACGCCCACGCATTTGTTAGCATTGGCAAAAGCGTGGCCACGCACAAGAATCTGCTTCGCCCCATCAAAAATTACGTGCCCAGTTAGCTTTGCCCTCACATGCCCATGCATCTGCTACCTCTTGCCCATACGCCCCCATGCATGCCCACGTGTGGGTATGCCTACACCTACACGTGGCCACATGTGAGAGCACTGTCTAAGGCCATGGGATTCAAAATAAGGTTTGTGCAAAAAATTTTGAATAAGTTCCTCGTTGCTTCAAAGCTTGGAGGGGCACTGCCCCTTGACCCTGCCTAGGGGTGCTGCCCCTCAGGAACCCCATAAGGGGCGTCGCCCCTTAACCCCACCCGCTAACCAGCTAGCAGACCGCCGTGCTATCTAATCCTAGAGCCTTAAATTTTATTCAAGTCATTATTTACAATTTTGATACATCAATTTTTATATATACATTCAATTAAGCATAATATAGATGACTTGATTTTCATTAATATCTTGATGATGCATGGCATGGCTAGTTAAGACTCTTGTAATGAAGCATGTTACACTACATTTCTTACCCAAGCACACACCTCCTTACTAAGGCACATTTGTATGATTTACTTGATAAGTTTAATTCAAATAAATTGGTGTAGGTTTCATTAGTGTTGAATATAAGTTTTCTTAGAGATTGATTTTCAGTTATGCATTGCATTTACTCTTAGCTATTTATTGTTTGACATTGAATTTCATTATGGCTTCATATAGGTTGAGTTTGTATTTGCATTGGCTTATTTTCTTTTGTGCTTTCCATGACCAATTAAAATCTTTCTCTTCCTTTGATTTAAGCCTAACCATCACCAATTATCTTTCACTTGAGGTTATAAACTGTCCACCTTGTACCATATGGATAGTATGCATTGAGCACTTAAGCAAGTTTGGCCTAGTTACATTTCTTCGCTTAGTTACCATGATTATTAAGTCTTGTTTATTGCACTACATTGGGTTTAGAGGCATGTTTTCTTGTTAACTTAATTCCATTGACCTCTTTCCTTCTTTTTGACTTAATTATGGTTCTAAGTGTGGTGAGCTTACATTTTTCTTGGTCACTAACTTGTTTCTGAAAAGTGATGAAGTGTACTGAAATTTTTCATACTTTGCTAAGGACAGCAAGATTTTAAAGAGGGGGATAGAGCTCAGCTGAGCTAGATTTTGAAGATCCAATTAAGGGAGTTTTTCTTACCTTACTCATTTTCTTACTCATGAATTATTTTGTTTTAGTCATTTTTGTTTTTGCTTTAGTTGTTTAGTTTTGTTTTTAGTTTGCATGTTAGTTTAATTTATTCATTTATCATTCATTGTACATTTAGCTTAATTCGCCCTAGTTATTCTCAAAAATTGAACATTTTGAACTTAAATTTAGAATGTGCAATATTTAAAATTCTTGTTGAGCATTAGAACAAGCATGTTGTTTAATGAATTTTTTTAGCTAGTTTAACATTCAACCTGGCTTATATTTGTTAGTTTCTATCATTTTTGAGCACTAAAGACCAGTTTTTGAACTTAAAGAAAAACAATGCATTGAAATAGTTGAGTAAGGAATTTTAGAACACTAGAACCTTTCTCGTCACCCTTCAAAGCATAAAAGCAACTCAAAATAACTTGGAAAGTGATCTAGGCGATGTTTTTATTGTTAAGCCATATCTTAATTTGTTTTCCTACCCTATATGCATATTTATCCTTTGTTAGCCATTTTTGAGCCTAATGAGGTATGCTTAATGCATACCATATTTATTTTTCTTGTTACAATCATTTATTTTACCATATAGCCTAAAAAGCTTTTATCTTTCCTTCTAGAATTGGCCACTTTAGGATTGGATAGATTAATGGGAATTGAGTATCTTGATGAGTGTATTTAGATAATGTTAAATTTTATTATTAAAGGCTATTATTGAAGTCAAGTGAATAATGAATTGTGATCTTGTGATTACCCATACTATTATTGTATTGCCAACATCAAAGCTAGTGAAGAAAAAAAAAGAAAGAGAAAAAAGTGAAAAAAAGGAAAAAAAAGGAGAGAAAAAAAAAGAAAGAAATATTGAAATAAAGCTAGCATGTATGGCAAAATCTTAAGTGTGGGGTAGTTATAAGGAAAAATAGATGTGACTTCTAAAAGGGTATGAATGGTGAAATTGAGAGAATTTTAAGATTGTACTTTGAATTATGAAGGATTGGAAAATTTTGGCTAAGTTCTTTAATTGATTAAGTTAATGGGATGAAATTTGTGAATTATTAGTCTATTTTATCTTAGAGTGGCTATTCTTATTGTTGATATTTTATTCATTCTTTGATAACCAATACCTTAGCCCTATTACAACCTTTAAAAGACCTAAGTGATTCTAAGTTTTGTTTTTGAGTTGTTTAGTGGAGATGACCTTTGGGTTCCACTGCTAAAGGAGAGGCTTATGGTGTTTCTAGAGTTTCAAGCACGAAACCATTTGTATACTCATGTATACATTCATTCTAAACTTGACTATGAATTTGCATTGGTGTTTTGGATTTTAAAATACTTAAAATATTTTGGTCTTGCACACACACAAGGAAACTAACTTATATTGTCTTGGTTGAATTTATTCTAGTTGAAAATTTTATTAAGTGCTCTTGTTAATTACTAAGCTTGTTTTTTAAATGCATAATTCTTTATTTGAGTTTGATTATTTTAAGAAGTTGGATTGTTCTAATTTACTCGAGGGCGAGCAAAGTCTAAGTGTAGGGTAGTCTCCCCTATGTGCCATTCAAAATTGCCAAAACACATTGTTTCTCTAAAGCATATGGTAGAGACCAAAGTGTCTTCGTTGTGTGCTAAACAAAGTTTGAAGAGCTTCAGTTCGAAAGGGTGTACACAATAGAGACCATATGGTTTCCATCATATACCACCATTATAGTACTTTTTTAACTAATTGTACTTGGTAAATATCGAAGTGTTTACATTATGTGCCTCTACAAATACTATAAAAGTTGAGCTTTTATTTGGTTCAAAGAGTCATTTTTAAGGAGTTTTTATGAGTTTTAGCTGTATAATGTAGTTTTTATCTTATCTGGTAGATTTTTAGCATTTTAATTTTTGTTCCTATTTGTAAAAGCTTGATTTTTATTATTTTTTATTTTTTAATACCAAAACTATATATTTAGCTTAGTTATAATAGATACACCTTTAAATTTCATTCAAATTTTGCTTGGATTAAAGAGAGGGAGTTGTTCCAAACTTCAGATCTATCTTCAATGCATAGGTTTAAGAGTTTCCTTCTCCTTTTTCTTTGCATTTTATACCATGTATATTGAGTTGTGTTTTAATTGTTTAGGGATCTTTAAGTTCTCATACCTATGTAAGACAATGATGGTCATTTGATTAAATATAGGTTCGGATTTTTCTTTTCCTATGTGATGACTTTGATATAAATGTTTATTCAAATATCTAGTTGTTATCTTATTCAACTTAATAGATTTATGCTTTTTTGAAGGAGATATCATGTATGCTCTATTTTTACATTCATTTGTTGTATATTTGATGATGATTCCGAAATAGGGGCTATTAGATCTAGAGTTGATGCATTGTAGACCAAAAACTAGAAGGAAAAATGAATTCATATTGGATTGATTGGCTCCAAAAAGGAAAATTAATCTAAATGTAAGATTTATTAGACCAGTGTTTAAACTAGCTATCGAATTGGCTCCAGAATGAAAAATCAGGGAGTTAGAATAGTTGGCTCTAGAATGAGAAACTTGGGTTTAGTTGGGTCATCCACATCTAAAATATATGAATTTTATTTTAAAATGAACCTTGCATTGGGTATGGGGAGGATTTGACTCCTAAATAACATTTTTAGTTATTGTTATCATCTAACCTTTTTTACTTTATTTTACAGCGCTTGTTAGTTTTAATCACTTTAATTTTATTTTTTAAAATCTAATAGATATAAATCACATCAACATACACTTGGAAAATTCTTTAACACATATTTGCAATCAATCAAGTTAATTGGCATAATCTAATTCCTAGGGTTCAACAGTCTTTAGAGTCTTAAATTTACTCCATTATATTACTTGTCGATTTAGTTTACTTGTTAAGGTTATGAACAACGTTCGTATTCAATTCACGAATGAGATTAAAAGAATGGTGAAAGAAGTGATTGCATGAAAACTAGATATAAAAGGGTAAAAGTGGAAATCACTAAATTTCTGTCATTTGTTTAGTCGTGATGCTTGACTTGAAGCCCCTTATAACTTGTACAATAATATATGGAGAATATCAATTGAGAATTGATATTATGATTTAAAAGAGTTTGAATCATAAGAGTCACAATTCAACTTAGGCTTTTAGAGTTATAGTTTGATTAGGATTCTTAGAGTCACAATTCCACTAGGATTCATAAATTCCTAATTTGATTAGAACTCTTAGAGTTCTAGTTTAATTAGAAATTTTAGAGTCCTAGATCAATTAAAACTCTCAAAATTCCAGTTGGATGAGAACTTTTAGAGTCATAATTTGATTAGACTCTTAATTACAAATTGTACTGTTAATATACACAGGGAACCCAAAGGGTCACACATATATAGGAATTAAGGTCCGAGGTGAAAAGAAATGAATAAACATGACATGTGATGGGAACTTATTTGACAAGTTGGTAAGAGAAAATTTATGGTTTGAGAAAAGGAGGAAAATTATCTTGCATAGAAAAGGCCTAGAAGGCTTAATCTACACATAGAGTTTTTATGAGCTATAGATTTTTTTCTCTAGAGTCCATTTGGCATTAAATGTAACCAATAATTATTAATAGGCTTCATTAATATGTTATAAGGTTGTAAATAAATTTTGAATGGGTTTGGAGCCCATTCAAATGCATAGGCCTAGTTTATTTAGGCTCTATGCACAGAATTGAACTATTAAATTGATGAATGTCACTTAAGCCATCCAATTAGTCCAAGCTCATTTAAGAGGTACAACCATTATAAAATAGCCCTAATATAACCCATGAGGTGTATAAATACATCCCAAAGTTGGAATTAGGGTATAAAAAATTTTAGAACTCTTCTAACCACCAAACCCTAATTTCCTTCCTTTGTCTCTTATAGCCGAATTGACACTACTAGTCCCTAATTCAACTTTGGCCATTACAGCCCCTTGAGAAGGTTTTTAGACCTTGCTTCTTGTATGGATACCTTGGAGGTACCATAAAGTAAGGATACTGGTGGTTTACAATAGCCCAATGCGTTTATTTAACAAATATTCAGCAAATACCTACGATAAAGTTCTAAACTTTAGTGAGGATATTAATTCTTTTGAGTATAACATGTATTTTTGGTTTGTAAATTTTTAAAATTATGCCCTTTACATTTGATGTAATGTGATTATAAACCAATAATGGTGTCAAAGCCAAGGTTATGTCAAAAGAATTGAATGTTTGTTCAGTCTTGTTTCTTTTAGTGTTATTTTTGGTTTTTGATTATATATGCCATTGAAAGTTCATATTTTTTACAGGGTCCCGTATTATCTTGGTAGGATCTAAGTTTAAATCTATTTGTAGGCATGAATTATCATGTTCAGATTATATTAAATTTCTCATGAGGATGTATTCGGTATTAGCAATTTGATTAAGGATAAATTCATCTTTTAGTAAAATTAAGAAACCTGCATGTAATGTGAGATCCTAACATGTACCCTTGAAGAATATATATGTGCTTAAGTAGTATTAGAGATGAAGCATGCCTTGTTAATGGATAAGCTGTAGAATGGGACATAGAGAGAATTACTTTTAAAGATGAGGATACTATAATTTTGTTAAAGGTATGCACATGCATAATTAGTGACACATGATGTTGGGATTAAATTGATAAGAGAAAATATAATTAAGATGATTTGGTAATTAAAAGTGTATGGAGGGATTGAAAAAAAAAATTTGGACTAATGACATGGTGACAAATGGATATAGTTTTGACCATACATTTGAGTCATTCACTCCTTAGGGGCAGGAGTGACTCATAGTCACTCACTCCTAAGGGTGACAAGTGGAATGCATTTTGGCCGCATAGGTAACTCACCACACTTATAAGAAGTGACTCACCCTCACTCCCATAAAGGGGTGTGACTTATTCAATTATTTATTAACTTGTAGGAGTGAGTGAGTGAGTGGGGGTGAGTTTATAGGAGTGAGTGAGTGGGTGGAAAGTGGGACATTAAGAACCGTTGGATCTCTTGAATCAATCATAACAATCCAAATAATATTATATAAGGGAAAAATATCCTAGAAACTTCAACAATGCACATGTTTCTTCATCTCGTCTCTTTGGTCGAATTGAAGTCTCCCTTTCTCCTCCATCATTTCCATCTTCCTAACCTATTTTTCACCAAAATTTTACCTAAAATTTTATCTTACAATAGATTAAGGCAAATATCTCACCATAGTTCAAAGGTAGTATTAGGCATATTCCAGGTATTAGAACTTTCAATTTCTTTGCATTTGCTTGATTTATTTTAGTGGATAAAAATGCTATATGGATCTTTTAAATGATGTAAAAGTATTGTTGTGATGTTTTATCATTCATGATTGATGAAAAATAACTAGTAAGGTAGAGAGGGAAAAATTCTATTTTAGGTTTCACTTGACCCAATAATGTTATTTTGAGAATAAGTTGAGTTGTAAAGCTCTAAATTGGGTGATTAAAATTTGAACATAAACTAAATGCATAGTTCTAAGATAATTATGAGAGGTTGAAACCTAAGTCTATCTCTAGAACCACCAAAACTTAGGTTGAAGTGCAGTAATAGCTACTAACCTATCAACTAGAATAGTTTGGAGTATTTTTTAATATATCCCTCTGTAAATGTTCAAATGACCTAGAGTTTATGTCATTATAAACTTAAAACATACCTCTAAAATGTTTATCAAGAAACAAAAATTGATTCAACCTTTAGGATTCTTGAATTTCCAATTAAAGTTGTGTGATGGTTGTTACCTTATCACTTTGCGCAATCAATATTATTTTAAAAATATCTCAATATGTAGAAGCCTAAATGACTTAATTTTTGATTTTATAAAAACTAAAGACATATTAGAATAAAATTATAGAAGACCATTTAGACTAAATCTTGCTAGAAACATGTCAAAAATGCAAAATATAATAGCTAAAAATTATACCGAGGGCACCAAATGAACTTAGGAAGACCTCACAATTTGCCTGGACTTTTCAAAATATTTCTAGAATCTTATAGACAAAAGTGAGTATAAATTTATCATGTTATGGTAATAAACTTATGTAATAAGTGCACATACTAAGGTTAGGTATGAGCAAAATAAATACAAGATGATTGTATATGTAAAAGACAATGAATACGTCTATGCAATGGCTATGAGCATATAAATTAAATATATATTTATGAGCATATAGGCTTTTTACATGGCCTTAATTGAGTATATCTTAATATGTTAATTGATTTGAATGGAGTGATTAAGCTTCATTTGGTAAATTATATGCTTACACGTATATTAGTTTCTATACAACCATGACGATTAAAGTATGTTATACAAGTATGTACATGAAATTTGCAAGTAATGATAATATATGCATACTTAAAGTATGTCTAAATCATATATGACATATCTTTCAGAAATGTATGCATGTAGTATTTTAATAACGAAGCAAATAATGAAATGAAATAAGTAGAACATCTATATACAAGTTAAAAATTATATGCTTTTGCGTTAATTAAAAGTATAAGATATGCATATGTGAACATATATATGATTATATGTTTATAAATGCATGCATATGGCTGGGTTAAAGAAGTATACAATTGTAAAGAGAAAATTTATAAAAACCAAAGGAAAGAAATAACAATTGGTTGCATATATGTGTAGATTCTGAATAGATAGGCATGCTTATAAGGGTATATTTCAGCTGCCATATTCTCAATCTCGTATAGGTTATGATACAGTGTTGGCCCTATTTAGGTCAACTGGATCGGTCTATAGTTTAATGTTTGTAAGGACCCAAAATAGTCCCTAATAGAATTTAAGGATGTTAATATGTTATTAAAGTCTAATTAAGCTTAATTAGATGAATTATTATAAGTTAAGACCTAATGGATTGATATTCGTAAATGTCAAAGGAGTAAAGAGTTAATTAAAAAAATAGGGCCAAATGTAATAAAATAATTTTATTTGGGGTCCAATTAAAAGAGATTAATAATCTAGGGGCCAATGTCAAAGGAAGTAAGGAAGTGGGGTTAATATTTTAACAAATTATTTAGAAAGGGGTATTTTCATTACATGCAAATTGTTGAGGGACTCCAAGGGAACTTTTCTCTTCATCTTTATATAGTGGAAGATCACATTTAAGAGAGAGTAATGGTGGGAGTGGTTGTGTTCTTAGCTTGGGGCGGCATCTTCTCTCCTAAGATTCTTATTTATTCTCTCTTAAATGATCTACAAGGAAAAATCAATTGCATGTGAGTGATCAAAGGATTTTTGAATCATAATTTCAAAGAAGAAGATCAAAGAGAAGATATTTTTAGAGGAAGGAGTAAATTTCAGGTTTGGGAACTTATTCTTCATGCATGTGTGTGGATATAAATGTTATTGCTTGTATTACTTAATTTTAATGGTAAATTATTGGTTTGTTTAGGGTTAATGAGAGATTTATATAGGAAAAATTTCGTGTTCTTGAATGTTGTGGAAAAACTAGGTGTAGTTCTTGTGACCTAGGCTGCTTGTTTTGTCTATATCTGGAGTTGTAGACCTTGTATTGAAGTTATTCAAAACTCTGGATAAACTAGATTCAATTATCTACAATTTATTAGAAGGAGTCGTGGCTTGATTCTATTGTTAAGGAACTCAGAAAATTCGTACAAGTGAACTGTTTGAGTGTATAGGCAGTTTTGCATAGTTACCAATATTTTAACCATAAATCCTTGTATTTAAGTCATAATTGAGTGAGGTTTAATTCTATGTAAACTTGATAGAAATTTAAACAACTTTTCAGATGATACCTAGGGCTAAATATGTTTTTATACTATCCAAATATTCACTTGAATTTGTAGTGAGATGTTATTCTCGGTTCTGGAACAGATTGTGGGAAATATGATATATCTCCTTGTGTAGTGAACGAAATACTATGAGGTTAAATTCTGAGAAACATAGACTTATAAACATATACTTTTCATGAAGAAAGTAAAGCCTAATTATGTCCTTAAGCTTGTCAAATTTTAGCTTAATTCCAGACCTATACACAGCACTTTTAGTAGAAATAGTATTTAATAAAGTGTAAATATCTTGCGTTCTGGAAGTGATATTGAAATGATTTTTAATGTTCTAGAAATGGGAAACATAGGGGATCATGTTTTTAGAAGGACAATTTTTCTAAAAATGACGTTTTTAAGGTCAAAAATAGCATATAAGTTGGATTTGAAACTCTGCCACTGTGCAGAATTCTAAAGGCAGAATTTTCAATATTTAGTGTTAAATGTTGTTATGTTAAATCTATGTATACATGAAAGTGCACTGATTTACAAGTAGCATGTAAACTATTTGATTGAAATGTGATGTATATACATGTATGTTCAAAAACATGTACATGGATGGTTATGTGAAATTATGCTTATATATATATATATATATATATATATATATATATATATATATATATTTAATCAAATGATAGTGTATATTGTTATACAATTATTCAACTATGAAATTGATAATGAAATGTTAAAGTATTATAAATGAAATTTGATGCCATAAAATGTGTATAAAGTTCAAAAATTGAAGAAGAAAACATGAATATATATAAATACATATACATGAATGCTGGAAGTTGTATATATGAACATACATAATTGTTCATATGGATGCATATAATGTATATTACCTCAAATTGAATGTGCATGTATATTCATGTTTAAAACATAGAAAATATAGATGTTGATACCATCATGAATGAACATAATTAAGGTGCTGAAATTAAACAGTATATATATATATATGCCCAAACAGTTATATGCTTAGGAATATAGCTAATTAATATCGATTTATTTGATTTACTAATACACTATAGTATTAGACATCAACCTTGAAATGTAAATATGGATTATTAATTTTACTTGGTTATATTATGCTAATTGACTATGCTTGTCTTGCAAAATATTGGTATGTATGTATATAATAAATGAATATTGGAATTTAAGATAGCATGATGATATTATCTTGTTGTTTACATATTAAAACTTAAAGTTATTGTACTCAGTTATAAGACCTAACTTTGATTGGGCTAATATATATATATATATATATATATATATATATATATATATATATATAATATATATATATATATATATATATATATACATGAATGTCTAAATGACACTATACTAAAGAATATACATGTTTATTATTAATCTATTGAGGTTAATGTTGGGTATAGTTGAAATGTCAAATTTATATATATGAAGAAGTAATGTTATTGGTAGAGTATATGTGTGTTTATAGCATAAACATAGTGTGATTACATGTGAATGGGTGTAAATCTTGAAATATGCTTTTACTTAATTATGACATAGACATGCATATTCATTTACATATAATTATGGTTTCTATAAATATATCATATAAGTATGATAATACACAGCTTATACAAGTATGAATTTATAATCATAAACAAAAGTATTCTTAAGCATATGATATGTTTAAAAAGAAATATGGAAATATAGATATGTAGGCATGTATAGTTTGAATAGAGGCGCTTAATATAATGAGATGATAAATGTTGTTTACATATGTGATATTGTGGAAATACATGCCATGATCTCCTTATAAATAAAGGATAGTAATGTTTAAAAGTGGAAGTAGTCTTATCATGTTTATCTTACATAGTTCATATGAGTATACATTTTTATAAGTGTATACATAAGAATATGATTAAACTTACGTGAACAAATTTAAAATAAAGCAAAGTGAGTTTTTATGAAAGGATTTAATTGCCTGCATTGGGTCTAAGATGTGGATAGATAGGCATGCCTATAAGGGTACCTTGTAGCTGCTCCTGAATAGTTTTGACCCGTTTAGGTCCACTTGAAATTAAAAGTTAGAGTGATCCTGTTTGGGTTTAAAAGTTAGAGTTGATTTGAACAACCCCGTTTGGGTTGTAGCCGACCCCATTTGGGTCCGCTTGACCGGTCCATGTTATTTGATTGACCCTGTTTAGGTCTATGTTATTTGATTGACCCTGTTTTGGGTCCATGTTATTTGTTTGACCCCGTTTGGGTCCATCGATTTATCATACAATTTTATCCCTACAATGGATCACCCTTTAATACCTTTGGGTATCTTATTTATACCTCCGGGTGCCATCGTTATAATCAACAGTTTTGTACCTTCGGGTACTACCGTATAACCCGATATCCACCTTTTTAGAATAGTGCAGGCTTTATTATTAAAGGTTAAGAAAAGTTTAATAAGGCATGCAAATTCTTAATTGACTTTATACTATTCTACATATGAAATTCCTTTTGTTACATACATAACCCATATCTAAAAGAATGCTTAATAGTATATGTATCTATACTGCTAGTATTAAAAATACATGCTAATTGTTAAATTGATGATATATATATGCTCTTTATTTTTATATGTATAACAACGTATGAGTTATGAAGAAACTTATATTAGGGTATAGGGTATTATCTTATTTGAATGAATGCAATAATTATCATAATAGCATAGCATATTCCATACTAAGGATTATAAGAGTTAAGCTATGATAACCATTGTTTTTGAAATATTTTTCCTATGATTATGTATGTGTTCTCCTATGATTATATATATGTGTTCACATTGTTACATGTACACATTCTTTAACGTGTATTTGTTATTTATGGTAATGATATATAAGTGTTATGTTTAGTTGATAGGCTTATTTTTATGATACATCTAATATGTTATAACATTAATAACTTATGGAATATAAAGTAAGCCTATAGTAATATAATAATCTCATGGTAATTGGAAGTGTTGTTTTGTTATATAATTCTAATGTGTGTATATATCCAAGACATACAAGAATAGATATAAGATAATTTCTATGTCTGTGAAGATTGTTTATGAAATTAATAATAGATAACTATACTTTCATGATTAAGAATTGATTAATAAAATAAGAATATTATCAATGGTTGAACTTAAGTCCAAAGGATGTTGGAACTAGTATGATTATTATATAGTGAATGAAACGTCAGTGCAAATTTTACCGTTGAACTTTATGATTTCTATAAGTGAATGTAAATGTTTAATTTCTTTCATTTCTTGAAATAAATCATTGTTATATTGGAGGCATGCTGTGTGCTTGTTGACGATCACTGTGAGTAGTCGTTTATCATGATTTAGTTCCCCACTAAGCTTTATAGCTTAGCACGGGTGTTTCATCCGTGTAGGTTGCAAGGCTAGGACTTTCTCGCAGTACTGATATCTGTAGTAGGTTGGCCAACACAAGTCTTTGAAGATTATAAAGTATATAGTATTCTTTTTGGTTTCTTTTTGTATTTTGAGGGTTTTATGTTGTGCAGGAAATCTTATAAAAATACAGCTATTTTTGTTGGATTTTAACGGTTACATGCATCACATACATGAGCGGAATTTTAAAATTTTTTAACCATTAAATCTGATCTTGCCATGAATACACAATATAACTATATGAGAATAAGAAAAATCACCTTTGATTTTTGTTGAACAGTTGATTTTACTTCGCACCGGGTTGTCGCAAACCACAGTGTCCAAAATCGAACACCTCCAATGAGTAATCCACACTAGAGAGGGGTAAATTGAACCAACAAATTGGTGTTCAACTAGGGCTGGCCAAAATCCAAGAGGCTAGCAATGGAAGTGGCGCAAAAGGGAGAGAGAATTAAGAGAAAAAGACTTTCCTTTTGTTTTAATCACTTAACCCTAATTCTCATTAGTTGGCCTTTTATAGTTAGGTTAAAATTCCAACTCCTTAATGAGATTGGGCTCTTTAAAATTGCTGGAGAATTATTAGTTGGGCCTCTGGAATTAATTATAATCATTTGGGCTTAATTAAATCCAAATTAAATCTTTTCATAAAAGACCATGCACAAAATCCACAAACTAGGCCCTTTGTGCATCTAATTGGATTTAAATACCCAAATGGATTCCAAATCCAACCAAATTAAATATGTGAGTTCCATAACACTTATGTAACATATATAAATTAATTTGGTCCAAGAAAAAGCCCTCTAAGCCCTTCTGTATGGAGTTGGCGTGTAGCCCGCTTCTGGAGGGCTTCCTCCAACTTCTTCATTCCTTTGGCCCTTTATAATTTCTCCAATGGTCCTATTAATTATTATATCAGTCCTATAACACTTATAGTAGTCTTATAACACTTATAAGATAATAATAATTAATCATGAAATACATTATTTCATTTAGGTCCAATTTACAGAACATTTCTCAAAAGTTCCGCGGACAATTTTATTTGATCATAATTAATTAAACTCTTTAATTAATTATTATCATATTCTCCTCTCTACCTTTATAATAATATCAAATATTATTATCCTTGTCATTTTACCATTTTACCCTTTTCTCTATATGTGTGTGACCTATTGGGTTCCTGTCCATGTTGGCAGTATAATATGTAATTGTGAGTTCTATTCAAAACTCACATGATTTAAACTCCTTTAAATCATTTTATCAATCTCTATTGATATTTTGATACATCATTATACAAGTCATGATTGGCCTCTAGCTAGGCATCATGACTACCCAAATGTCAGGAAAGTCATGTGGTTTGACTGTACCCTTCCATAGAAACAGTTACCGTGCAATTACTCCTTTCACCACTCTTATCTCAATTAGATTCTGAGTATGGATTTCTGTCAACTCATATAAATCTAATTACGTATGTTCTATTAATTTAACCATTGTTCCTAAAATGCCCTTCATGGATCTCCATCCATCTCGGCATATTACTCTGGCCAGAGATTCTCTGAACAAGGTAATTA
Organism: Excoecaria agallocha; assembly: GCA_037975025.1. Lineage (NCBI taxonomy): Eukaryota > Viridiplantae > Streptophyta > Magnoliopsida > Malpighiales > Euphorbiaceae > Excoecaria > Excoecaria agallocha. The sequence continues at coordinate 80,326,769 of CM075807.1, forward strand.
TAGAATCATGCGAGATAACTTCCCTTGTTAAATCTGGGATGGTGAATCCTTTGTCAATCACTCAACTATCTTCAAGTAGGTCATGATATACCCAATCTCCTAACTATGTTCACTCCCAGATGGAAGTAATCAGTTATGGAGTCAAAGTATACCACTTGCTACTTAAGATAACTTTGGTGATCTCAAGTCTAAGGATACTTGCACAACTGCTATGAAGAGATTCCTCACTGACATAGATTTAATATCCATATGAGGATTCTCTTTGAAGGTCTCCAATGAACTTGTTCCTCTAACAAGCATCCACATGTTAGCTTTGATTATCATCCATAATCACAATTATGAGAACCATTGCTTGAACCATTCAAGAAGCATAACATGTGCTAGTCTGTCCGAATTAACAATGTCCTATCTTGTTAATTCTATGACTAGGGATATTTAGATATTAACACATTTGCATGTGATAAACATCTCACATCATGAACACCTTCATGATTGCCTTTGCACTGTGTTTATAATATCTAGGACTTCATTTATTAATTTAAGATTTACAAACTCATGTATTCAAACATAGCATTAATAAATGAATGATGCCTTTTATTAAGAATATAAATTTCATACATATGAAAAACATCCCTATTACATGGGCTCTAGGGCATACTCTCTAACAATCTCCCACTTGCACTAGAGCCAATCACTCATATGTCTCAGACCCATGCTATTTATATGGTGATCATGCTTTATCTGGGAAAGTGCTTTAGTGAGGGGATCCGCCACATTGTCATCTGTGGCAACCCTTTCTATTTTCACATCATTTCTAGCTACTATTTCCCTTATGAGATGGTAGCATCTGAGAACATGTTTGGATCGCTGATGAGACCGTGGTTCCTTTGCTTGCGCAATGGCTCCATTGTTGTCACAATATAAAGGAATCGGATCAACAATGCTAGGCACCACTCCTAGTTCGGTTATGAACTTTTTGATCCAGACTGCTTCTTTGGCTGCTTCTGAAGCAGCAATGTACTCAGCTTCTGTCGTGGAATCAGCAGTTGTTTCTTGTTTGGAACTTTTCCAACTAACTGCTCCTCCTCCCATTATGAACACATAACCAGATTGTGATTTACAATCATCTTTGTCAGATTGGAAGCTGGCATCTGTATACCCATTTACTTCCAAACTGCCCTCTCCATATACCAAGAATATATCCTTAGTCCTTCTCAAGTACTTAAGAATATTCTTGACAGCTGCCCAGTGTTCCTCTCCAAAATTAGATTGGAATCTGCTTGTGACACTCAAAGCAAATGCTACATCTGGACGTGTACATAACATAGCATACATGATAGAACCAATTGCAGATGCATATGGTATTCTATTCATGCTCTCTCTATCTTCTAGTATTTGCGGACACATAGACTTAGAAAGGTGTTTCCCATGCACCATGGGTATAAACCCTTTCTTAGAGAGATCCATATTGAACCTCTTCAATACTTTATCTATATATGTACTCTGAGAAAGACCTAGCAACCTATTGGATCTATCTCTATAGATCCTTATTCCCAGAATATAGGATGCTTCTCCAAGGTCTTTCATGGAGAATTGCTTGGATAACCATATTTTAACAGATTCGAGAAGAGAAATGTCATTTCCCATGATCAATATGTCATCTACCTATAGAACTAGGAAGACAATTGCACTCCCACTGACCCTTTTATACACACAAGGTTCATCTTCATTCTGTGAGAAACCAAACTCTTTGATTGTCTCATTGAATCGTATGTTCCAGCTCCTAGAGGCTTGCTTCAATCCATAAATGGATCTTTGAAGCTTGCATACCTTTTCGCCATTTCCAGATGTGAATCCTTCTGGTTGTGTCATATACACATCCTCAGAAAGATTTCCATTAAGGAAAGCTGTCTTCACATCCATTTGCCAAATCTCATAATCATAATGAGTTGCAATGGCTAAAAGTATTCTTATAGACTTAAGCATCGCTACAGGAGAAAAAGTTTCGTCATAGTCAATACCTTCTTTTTGACGATAACCTTTTGCTACTAAGCGAGCTTTATAGGTAACTATATTACCTTCCATGTCAGTCTTCTTTTTGAAGACCCATTTGCACCCTATGGGCTTTATCCCTTCAGGTGGTTGAGTTAAAGTCCATACTTTATTCTCATACATGGAGTCCATTTCGGACTGCATAGCCTTAAGCCATAAATCACGTTCTGAACGGTTCAAAACTTCTTGATAGCTTGTAGGCTCATTGTCCTCTACTACAGTTATGCCTCTATCCGAATCAACGTGAAATCCATATCTCACAGGGATAGAACGCATCCTAGTAGATCTTCTAGGATTTTGTGTATAATCAGGTTCAACTGTAATCTCATCATTATGAAATTCAGTTTCGGGTTCAATCGGTTGATCTACTTCTATTTGTGGGTCCTGAACTTCACCAAGTTCAATTTTACTCCCACTGTCTTCTCGTAGGAGAAACTCTTTTTCCAAGAAGACAGCATGCCTTGAAACAAACACCTTTTGTTCTAAGGGATGATAGAAATAATATCCAAACGTTTCTTTTGGATATCCCACAAATAAACATTTATCAGACTTAACATCCAGTTTGTCTGACATTGTCCTCTTCACATAAGCAGGACAGCCCCATACTTTCATATGAGAAAGCGTGGGTTTCTTGTTATTCCACATCTCATATGGAGTAACATCAACCGATTTACTAGGAACTCTATTTAACACATAAACAGCATTTTCTAGTGCATATCCCCAAAAGGACTTAGGCAAGTCCGCTCGGCTCATCATTGATCGAACCATATCTAATAGTGTTCGATTTCTCCTTTCAGATACACCATTGTGTTGTGGTGTATATGGAGGAGTCCATTGAGATAAAATCCCATTATCTCTAAGATAATCCTGAAACTCTTGACTTAAGTATTCTCCACCTCGATCTGATCTAAGTGTTTTAATACTTTTGCCAAGTTGTTTCTCTACTTCATTTCTGAATTCTTTAAACTTTTCAAATGCTTCAGACTTATATTTCATTAGATAGATGTATCCAAACCTGGAATAATCATCTATGAAAGTAATGAAGTAGGAGTAACCTCCTCTGGCATGTGTAGTCATTGGACCACATACATCTGAATGTATTAAGTCCAAAACCATTTTAGCTCGTTCTCCTTTACCAATAAAGGGAGCTTTTGTCATTTTTCCCAATAAACAAGATTCACATGTATCAAATGATTCATAATCAAATGATCCGAAATCACCTGACTTGTGTAACTTGGTCATGCGTTTTTCATTTATATGGCCTAAACGACAATGCCATAAGTATGAGGTATTAAGATTATCATGTTTCATTCTCTTGGTATTCACATTATGTACTTCTTTAATTAAATCAAGAACAAATATACCATTCTCAATGATAGCTTTTGCATAAAACATATTGTTCTTAAAAATGTAACAACATTTGTCCTTCAAAGAAATATCATAATCGTTCATCAAATGACTGAAAGAAATAATACTTTTGGATAAGGCTGGAACATAATAACAATTATTTAATTCCAGTACTAATCCACTAGGAAGAGGCAAATAGTAAGTCCCCACAACTGTTGTAGAGATGTTCTGTCCAGTAGCTGACTGCAAACATATCTCTGCCTTTCCAACTCTTCTAAAGCTTCTAAGCCCCTGTAGATCATTACATAAATGAGATCCACATCCGGTATCTAATACCCAAGATTGTTTTGAAGCAATAGAATAAGTATTAATTTCAATCATATGAATACCTGAAGTAGATGCAACAGCTTGCTTCTTCTCCTTAAGAGAATCTAGATAGGCCTTGCAGTTACGCTTTCAATGACCACCTTTTCCACAATGGAAGCAAGTTCCTTTGGGATTCTCTTTCTTGGCAACCTTCTTCTTGGAGATCCCACCATTCTTTGGCTGTGCCTTGGTTATCTTTTTCTTCTTCTGCTTCTTGCCTTTAGCAGAAGTGACAACCATGACACCTTTTGGATCTTTCTTAAATGATCCATCAGCTGTCTTGAGCATGTTGATTAACTCAGGAATGGATACTTGGATCTTGTTCATGTTGAAGTTAAGCACAAAAGGTGCATAACTTGGAGCCAATGAGTACAAGATTAAATCTATGTATAGATCATTATCCATAACATAGCCAAGTCTACTCAAATGCTCAATATACCCATACATCTTCAATGGATGAGCAGCAGCTGAAGTGCCTTTCACCATTTTGCAACTAAATAGAGCTCGAGCAATCTCATATTGCTCAGTTCTAGCCTGAGAAGAATAAAGCTCCTCTAGATGCAAAACGATGGTTCTAGCATCCATCATTTCATGTTGCTTCTGAAGCTCCGAGGACATAGCACCCAGCATCAGACATGCTGCTGCTTCACTATCCTCCATGTATTTCCGATAAATGCCTTTGATCTCATCAATGGCATCATCTGATGGAAGTGGTGGTGGATCTTTATCCAAGACATAATGGATCTTTTCAGCCCTGAGAACAATTCTCACTTGCCTGATCCAGTCAGAATAGTTGTTACCAACCAGCTTGTTATCCAAGATTGATCGTATATTAATGTTTGATGTGCTCATGATAATGACCTAGATGTGTAAAAGAAAAGATATGAGAGTATGTTCATATATATGTATGCATTAATAAGGTCTTTAATTAATCCATTTACTCCCACTATTTTATTGCGAATTAATAGCCCTCACTATATAATCCGAGAAAACCCGATGGTTTTCTTAGTGGGCCAATATCCAATCCTTGATATGTAATTTGACCTTGACTGTGGTCAACAAGCCAAATTCCATACCCTTGAAAGGTAGGTATCCATATACCAATTGTGTCTCTACACAACTATTGGATCATTAGGTTATCAACTCTTGATGCATGCATATCATATATGCATTCCCTAATCTTGCCTCTAGAACCATTAGCCTTGACTGTGGTCAACAAACTAATGGGCTAGCTAAGATGACCCATTTAATTAGATTTGAACATATTCGATATAATGTGAGCTTGACTGTGGTCAACAACCCACACTATAAAGAACTCTGGTTCTCCTCAAATTAATGGAAGGCTTATATACCTTAGTATTTGTTTGAGGGTTTTAGTTAATTAAGTCTCATCATACATGGTTGGCATACATTGGTATGCATCCTATATCTATCACATAAATATAAGCATACAAATATGGTATAGTTATGGACTTCACTACATTGATTTCCCCGAGCCAAAAGAGAAATCAAAAGGTCACACCTAGGTAGTATGCATGATTCAAACAAGAAAAATAATTACATTATCTTCAAGCTTGTTGGATCTCCATCCGGCCCATCTTGCTCCTTGAAAATGGTCTCCATCTCTATTTCTAATTCTAATCTAAGTAATCTAATAACATATTACAATTTGAAATGAAATACAAACCAAAAACAAGTGGCCGGGACATGAAAGTCCTCATTGGGCCAAAACATGCATAATGCTCAATCACATTGGGCTTTGTCCATAACTATCCATCATGCCAATCATACACCCTTATATGCCTTTCTAATGCATAAAGAAATGGATTACTAACTTTGTTTCAACCTTTGAAACTATATTTTGAGTTATTTTAATGATGTGATCAAATTAGGAAACTTTTTCCATTTTGGAAACTTTCATTTTAGGAAACCTTTTTGCATGAATGTGTTCTTGCCTTAATAATCAATCAAATTGATTATTAATTAATTATAAATTGATTATTTAATTAATTAATCATATTAAATAATCAAAAGAATCAATTTTGGGCTTAAAACAAGTGTAGGCCGAAACCCACAGAAGAAAAACCCTAAGTGTGTTCACACACAAACTAGTTTTGTGTCATTTGGACCATTTGGGCCTTTTGGAATGAGCCAAGCCCACTCCAGCCCTTAAAACCCATTAATAAACTTAATTAATGTTTATAATAGTTAATTTAAATCAGCTCCTTGGGCCCACCAAGTCATTCACTAATTTAAACCAAGTCCGTAAACATAATTAAGCCCATTAAGTGGTTTTAATGAATTAAAATTAATCAAATTAATTTAAGGCCCATTTTAATTAATCCAATTAATTAAAAACACTTTAATATATCATATATATCAGATTTAGAAGATCAAAAGTCGTTCTAACCATGAACACATCAAGAACACATGAAGAACACCAATTTATCGAACTTTTCGACAAAACTAGTTTTCATGCAAAACTTGTTCGATTTTAATTCCGTTCGATCCTACGGCTTAATATCACATATTAAAGACATAAAATATCATCTAAATGATTTTTAAATGGATCCATAAGAAATTAAATTAGAACAGCCCCTACATTACCGAGGGTTTCACGCCAAACCCTAATGGGTTTCACGCCAAACCCAAATCATAATGCTTCAAAAATTTCGTTTTTGTTTCCACCAAATTTATTTGATCACACATACAACCAGAAATCAATATTTCTCATTCATGAACAATCAAATCTAATATTTTAAAGTTCATGAAATAAATAACTCAAAACAAAACAAAACTTATTCCGCAGAAAAAATATAGAATTGTATATCCATGGCAAAACCTGGGCTCTGATACCATGTTGGATTTTAACGGTTACATGCATCACATACATGAGCGGAATTTTAAAATTTTTTAACCATTAGATCTGATCTTGCCATGAATACACAATATAACTATATGAGAATAAGAAAAATCACCTTTGATTTTTGTTGAACAGTTGATTTTACTTCGCACTGGGTTGTCGCAAACCACAGTGTCCAAAATCGAACACCTCCAATGAGTAATCCACACTAGAGAGGGGTAAATTGAACCAACAAATTGGTGTTCAACTAGGGCTGGCCGAAATCCAAGAGGCTAGCAATGGAAGTGGCACAAAAGGGAGAGAGAATTAAGAGAAAAAGACTTTCGTTTTGTTTTAATCACTTAACCCTAATTCTCATTAGTTGGCCTTTTATAGTTAGGTTAAAATTCCAACTCCTTAATGAGATTGGGCTCTTTAAAATTGCTGGAGAATTATTAATTGGGCCTCTGGAATTAATTATAATCATTTGGGCTTAATTAAATCCAAATTAAATCTTTTCATAAAAGACCATGCACAAAATCCATAAACTAGGCCCTTTGTGCATCTAATTGGATTTAAATATCCAAATGGATTCCAAATCCAACCAAATTAAATATGTGAGTTCCATAACACTTATGTAACATATATAAATTAATTTGGTCCAAGAAAAAGCCCTCTAAGCCCTTCTGTATGGAGTTGGCGTGTAGCCCTCTTCTGGAGGGCTTCCTCCAACTTCTTCATTCCTTTGGCCCTTTATAATTTCTCCAATGGTCCTATTAATTATTATATCAGTCATATAACACTTATAGTAGTCTTATAACACTTATAAGACAATAATAATTAATCATGAAATACATTATTTCATTTAGGTCCAATTTACAGAACATTTCTCAAAAGTTCCGCGGACAATTTTATTTGATCATAATTAATTAAACTCTTTAATTAATTATTATCATATTCTCCTCTCTACCTTTATAATAATATCAAATATTATTATCCTTGTCATTTTACCATTTTGCCCTTTTCTCTATATGTGTGTGACCTATTGGGTTCCTGTCCATGTTGGCAGTATAATATGTAATTGTGAGTTCTATTCAAAACTCACATGATTTAAACTCCTTTAAATCATTTTATCAATCTCTATTGATATTTTGATACATTATTATACAAGTCATGATTGGCCTCTAGCTAGGCATCATGACTACCCAAATGTCAGGAAAGTCATGTGGTTTGACTGTACCCTTCCATAGAAACAGTTACCGTGCAATTACTCCTTTCACCACTCTTATCTCAATTAGATTCTGAGTATGGATTTCTGTCAACTCATATAAATCTAATTATGTATGTTCTATTAATTTAACCATTGTTCCTAAAATGCCCTTCATGGATCTCCATCCATCTCGGCATATTACTCTGGCCAGAGATTCTCTGAACAAGGCAATTATAGAATCATGCGAGATAACTTCCCTTGTTAAATCTGGGATGGTGAATCCTTTGTCAATCACTCAACTATCTTCAAGTAGGTCATGATATACCCAATCTCCTAACTATGTTCACTCCCAGTTGGAAGTAATCAGTTATGGAGTCAAAGTATACCACTTGCTACTTAAGATAACTTTGGTGATCTCAAGTCTAAGGATACTTGCACAACCGCTATGAAGAGATTCCTCACTGACATAGATTTAATATCCATATGAGGATTCTCTTTGTAGGTCTCCAATGAACTTGTTCCTCTAACAAGCATCCACATGTTAGCTTTGATTATCATTCATAATCACAATTATGAGAACCATTGCTTGAACCATTCAAGAAGCATAACATGTGCTAGTCTGTCCGAATTAACATTGTCCTATCTTGTTAATTCTATGACTAGGGATATTTAGATATTAACACATTTGCATGCGTTAGACATCTCACATCATGAACACCTTCATGATTGCCTTTGCACTGTGTTTATAATATCTAGGACTTCATTTATTAATTTAAGATTTACAAACTCATGTATTCAAACACAGCATTAATAAATGAATGATGCCTTTTATTAAGAATATAAATTTCATACATATGAAAAACATCCCTATTACATGGGCTCTAGGGCATACTCTCTAACAATTTTGTAAGATGTTAATTAGTTGTTATATTTTGTAAAGAGACTCTAATGTATATTGTGAAGTCTTAATAGTATAGCACTCTTATGATATAAGTATGAATATTAGTTCTCTATATAGTTGGTATATGTTTTTGTTGCACAGTAAAACATGTGTAATGAGAGGGATAAAGTAATATGTATAAATTATTGGATAAGGGTGCTACAATGTTGACCCGCTTAGGTCTATATATTTGATGCCTTTAGGTATTGACATGGCTCGTTATCCACACCTTTAGAAAGGTGCAAGCTTACTAAAGGAAATAATTAATGCATTACATTAAGTAATATGATAATGACAGTGATGATATAAAACTTCATGACTAGATCTATATGTTACTTTTATATGAATTCATACATAATAAATAGAAAATGAAAAATTGGACAAAGTTATATTTAGAACATATGGTTTTATAGTATTGTAGTATCACATATATGTAATTGTTATTGTAATTTCATAATACTTTATGTAATTAAGACCATAAGTTATATATGAACACATGTATTTATTTGATTGTTTGTCATTAATCGCATTCCAAAGACACATTCTTTATAATTATATGTTGCATATTTGATATTAGTAACCAATATTATGACTCTTGGTTAATTTGAAAATTTTGACTGCTCATCTTATGAAAGCACACTCAATATATGAACCTATAACTTTTGTATACAAATTTGATGTAATTGATAAATTAAATGCAAGTTATAACTCTAAAGGGTTAAGGAGCTAGACTCGTACTTATGGAATGAAGAAAAGACATAACAATAGTGACCAAATTAAGACCAATAATAAAATGCATAGAATATATAAGATTATAATATACCCATTGGTATAGTATGAAATCTGTTAGTTTATTAAGTACACATACAGACTTATTTGGTTACCTTAATCACATGTGAATAGTTACTAAGATTTAAGCACAAATTTAGTTTTGTATACACACACACACACACATAAGAGTCCTATGAGTCTTAAGATCAACTAAAAATAATAAATACGAATTAGGTAACTTAAATTGATATATGTATGCTTAAAAGTTATATAAATGTTTAGAAACTAGTAAAGGTTAAGTAATTAAGCGATTAACATAGTATGAATGTAATTAACCAATGGACTAGGATTTGTATGATAATATAATGAATGAGTATGATAAAGGTTGTTGCATAATACTATGTGATACTATGAACCTACTACCTATTATTATTACTACATTATTATATGCTCAATGTCATGCTCATACATTTGCCTGTTATTTATGACTTCTGTGAGAGGTTATCCTTATAGTTTGTGTTCCCCACTAAGCTAGTAAGCTTAGCATAGGTTTTTAATCCATATAGGTTCAGGTTAAAGGAGTTGAGCTCAAAGATCATCTGAAGTATTGAAGGCTAACACAAAAAGAGGATACTCAAACTTTAAAGTTTAAAGTTTGTAATAACGTTACTGTATTAATATGAAGTTATGTTATTTGGAATGTTTAATAAAAGTTATGTAATGTAATCTAAACTTGTAAATTTATGGTAATTTTATAGCATTAATGTATAAGTAATTTAAACATAATATATTGTTGACTAATATAGCTAATAATGAATGTGTAATCTAGTACAACAGTTATAGATTAGAGATTAGAGAGAGCCTTACATTTAATATGATAATTATAGAGTAAATTGAGAGAAAAATGTCCAATTATGTTAAATAGGTGATTAAACCATAAATGATGGACTAAAAAGAAGATTTGGTAAGAGGAAATGTAGCACCCTCTATGCAAATACCCAATTACACATGTATCATGAATATTACTAATCATGCTTATACTTCATATTCATTTAACTATCATTTAGCCATATGGTTTCATATGATTATATTTGTGCTACAAGTCTATTCCTGTTTTTCATTTCATACCTAGTATCATGCATACTAAACTATATGAATATTACTTTATGTATATCACATGCACACATGTTCTTTCGTAGCTTTACTACTAGTGAGTTACAATATTCCACATAGGTTATATACATATCATAAGATAACTGGCCATTATACAAAACAGATGATAGATGTAATACAAAACATCCTACATCAAGGTTATAAGTCGATGGTTGGCCCTTCCTGATGCAGAGATCATCCCTCAACAAAAGTCTTGCTACCCGTACCTACACGGATAAATAACCCGTGCTAAGCTATAAAGCTTAGTGGGGAATAACTAAAGATGGATGACCACTCACATAGGTCATCAAAGCATACATATACAATAAATAAATACTATAAATAACATGTACCACATATCATGGCAATAATAACATATACTTTTAGGCATAAAGCATATTTTCATGTACATAAACCTTGTACCCAAGAGAGTAACACATATTTCATTTTAATAATTCAAATAGATGAGCATTTTTCATGTGAACATATTCAAATGAAGCAGAATCCCTGTGGGTAAACCAATAATGTAAACCACACTATTAATCTTTAGTCAAATAACTTTAACTGTTTAATTTTGATCATTACTCTGAATAATGTTTAGCCTGCCTTAGCTTTATTAGTGGATAACGGGAACTATGGATACACATCGGTATCAAAAGAAGGATATCCGAAGATATCGGATCTATAGACCCAAACGGGGCCAAACTGTACTGTGGACCGGTCAATCAGACCCAAACAGGGTCGCCTATCAACCCAAACGGGGCTGATCATGATCCAAACGGGATCATATATACTATGGACCCAATCAGGCCAAACTATGGCAGCTGCAATTTCCCTATAGGCGCCTATCTATCCACATCTAAAACTCTATCGCAGGCAGAACTATATTCGTGTTCAATTCACATTTTAATACTGTATTCATAGTATACTGTTGCACATATACAGATTCTTGTAAAACTATGAGTTCTCTGGTGCATAATCAGATATATGCACATTTCATATGCCAAGTTATACATCTGGCTATTCAAATCTGTATGACCTTACAATTTGTATCATAACATATAAGCATGACATATAATCATCATATCATATACTTGATCATGGTCTCATTAAGCATTTCACATGTTCATAGTCATGCCAAAACATCTCCTATCTCATAAGGCAATTACATGCTCATATACTCATATATATAATCATAAATTTACATACCTGTGGGTACATTCGCAGATAGTTGACTTATTCTTATGAGCATGTTACCAATATACATATATATATACCTTTATCATCATTCAAATCGTGTGCTGTACAAAATATCAACATATTTCCATATGGGCATATACACATGCCAAGGTCATACTATTATAGTTCCTATTTCATAGCATAGGTACATGTTAAAATGTGTACTATCATGTCATAGGATTACTTGTGTATATATATATCAATTTGGCATGTGACAACCATGCACAATACTACTTACATGTATAGGTTAGATATTTCATCACTAGTCTTTATTCATATACACAAATTAATGCATATGTATGCATATAAATCCTTCATTGATAGTCATATTACATGCCTTATCCAATTAACTTTACTATCACATAAACAACTATTTGTCTCAATTACTTAAAAATCATATTATCAAGTGCAGCAAAAATCTGCACATTAATGTAAATTCTGTTTCTGTGAGTAGTCTAGGAAACTAGTCTAGATTCAACCCTAGATTACATGCACTTAGAGATAGATTTAAGATTAGGTTTCTTCATATGAAATATAGGTATGGAAGTCTATTTTTCAATGCAAAAAGAATAACTCAATTTTCTATTCTGTAGCTCAATTTATGAGCAAAACAATCCAGGTAGGTCATTCGGTTGTGAAGGAGTGTTCGACTCGTGAAGAGCTTCACGAGTGAAGCAAAAAAAATGAAAATCTCACGTCTCGTGAAAGAGTTCACGAGTGGAGAAGAAAAGCTATACATCACGACTCGTGAAGAGCTTCACGAGTCGGACCCAACATTCCCAGAGGAAGAAGAAAATGCACGACTCGTGAAGAGCTTCACGACTCGACAAGGACAATCTTCTTCAACCTCACATCGTTAAAATCCAACAAAACGTAACTTTGAATTCTATAAATCCTACCCAGTTCCAGCAATCAATTTCACATGCATTATGAACAGCCTAAATTCCCATACCTTGGCTGACAAATCCTATATCTTCAACCTCTAGCAATGTCCTTTCCTTTGCTCCTTCTTCCCTCCACTTCTCCTTCACAAATATCATCATCATCAACTTTTAAATTTCCAGCATATGTACATTTTCCTCAGTTAACTTGAAAAGAAGAAGATGGAGATGATGAAGGGTTAAATTAAGAGTTTAATTACCTTAGTTTACTGCACTAAACTCATGATTAACCCACAAACATTATCACCTAATTGCTTAAGATGATTGAATGAAAATCAAAGGAAGAAGAGATAAACAATTTTCTGGTTTTCTCTCTTTAAATGTCGTTCTCAAGATCTCAACCAGCCACCTCACAATCCACTAACTTCTTATCTTTATATCAACAAGCAAAATTCTCTCTATGGTCCCTTGAAAGTTTGCATGCCACACAAATGCCACAAACCTTTATGCATGTTAGACTTTAACCCCTCCACTAACTCTTTTTCAAAAAATCAACCTATCAATTTATTCATCCTTTCAAATTAACCTTGAATTAAATGCTTCTATTCACAATTGGCCACTAAAAAGCCAAAATACAAATTTACCCCAAATTAATACCTTTTTACTTCAATTGCACCCTCAATTGATATTAAACCATACTCTTTATTTTATTTTCATGCAATTAACATAATAACATGATAATTTACCCCCTTACTCAAACACAAAAATATGCAAATTAAATTAGGGTCATGTTAGGGGCCTTACAATTCTCTCCCCCTTAAGAATTTTATCCCCGAAATTCATACATGTTTTGAATAAATGAGGATATTGTTCCTTTATAGCTGTTTCTGGCTCTCAGGTAACTTCTTGTATATCATGATGTTGCCAGAGTGCTTTAACAAGTGGAATTTGCTTATTCCTTAGCTGTCTAACTTCTCTAGCCAGAATTGCTATAGGCTCTTCATCATAAGTGAAATCCGGCTGTACTTGCACATCTTGAATTGGTATCACATGGGATTCATCTGAACGATACCTTCGAAGCATAGAAACATGAAACACATCATGAAGTTTGGCTAGTTCTATAGGGAGAGCCAATCAATATGCTACTGGCCCAACTCTTTGAAGAATCTCATATGGGCCAATAAACCTTGGGCTTAGTTTACCCTTTTTCCCAAATCTCAATACTTTTCTCCAAGGGGACACTTTCAAAAACACTTTGTCACCCACTTGATATTCAATATCCTTTCTTTTCAAGTCAGCATATGACTTCTGTCTATCACTAGCTTCCTTAAATCTCTGCTTGATAACTTGTACCTTTTATTCTGTATCTTTGACAATATCAGGACCAATAACTTTGCGCTCAGATAGTTCAGTTCAGTAAACAGGAGTTCTACATTTTCGGCCATACAAGGCCTCATAAGGTGCCATCTCGATGCTCCTTTGATAACTGTTATTGTAGGCGAACTCCATTAAGGGTAGATATCTATCCCAACTTCCTGCAAAATCCAAAACACATCCTCTCATCATATCCTCTAGAATTTGGATAACCCGTTCAGATTGCCCATCCGTCTGAGGGTGGAATGCTGTACTGTAAAGAAGCTGAGTTCCCAATGCTTGTTGCAAACTTTGCCTAAATCTCGATGTGAATCTCAGGTCTCGATCAAAGATTATTGACACCGAAATGCCATGCTGTCTAACAATCTCATTTACATAAAGTTCTGCCAATTTATCCATAGGGTAATCCATTCGAACTGGTATGAAATGAGCTGATTTAGTCAGCTTGTCAACTATAACCCAAACTGCATCATGCTTTTTCTGTGTAAGGGGCAATCCTGTTACAAAATCCATGGTAATATCCTCCCATTTCCATTGAGGAATTGGAATGGGGTTCAACAAACCAGAGGGTAACTGGTGCTCTGCTTTTACTTGCTGACAAGTCAAACATTTGGAGACATACGCTACCACATCTTTCTTCATGCCAGGCCATAAATAACTTTGTTTCAAATCCTGGTACATCTTATTCCCACCAGGGTGCATAGTAAATACTGTGTTGTGAGCCTCATTCAATACTGTTCCTCTTAATTCTTTGTCATCAGGAACATATAATCTATTCTGGTAATACACGCCCCCATCCTCTTTCACTGAATACTCAGACTGGGTTTCTTCATGTGAAGACTTCAAAATCTGCTGCAACTTTTCATCACGTTTCTGGGCATCAATCATTTCTTGCTCCATACAAGGTCTAGCTTTCAACTGTGCTATTAAAGCACCATCATATGCAAGTTTCCATCTACAGCGATGTGCAATCATAGCAGCCATCATCTTACAGCTCAAGGCATCAGCTACCACATTAGCTTTGCCTGGATGGTAATCCACTATACAATCATAATCTTTAAACAGTTCTAACCATCTTCGCTGTCCCAAGTTAAGTTCCTTTTGAGTGAGCAAATATTTGAGACTCTTGTGATCTGTATAGATTCTGCACTTTTCCCCATACAAATAATGTCACCAAATTTTTAAGGCAAACACTACTGCTGCTAACTCTGGGTCATGGGTTGGATAGTTCTGTTCATGCGGCTTCAACTGTCTAAATGCATAGGCAATTACTTTACCATCTTGCATTAACACACAACCCAAGCCAACTCTAGAAGCATCACTATACATAGCAAACTCCTTTCCTGTAACTGGTTGTGCCAAAACTGGAGCCTCTGTCAAAAATTTCTTCAACTGACACTCAAACTTTATACCCTTTCTCAACAGTTTAGTGAGTGGTGCAGCTATAACTGAAAATCCTTTCACAAAACGACGGTAATAACCTGCTAAGCCCAGAAAACTTCTCACTTCTGTCACATTTCGAGGCGGCTTCCAATTCACTATAGCCTCAATTTTTGCTGGATCCACTCTAATGCCTTTAGAAGATACTACATGACCA
The DNA here is from genome assembly GCA_037975025.1 of Excoecaria agallocha. Classification (NCBI taxonomy): domain Eukaryota; kingdom Viridiplantae; phylum Streptophyta; class Magnoliopsida; order Malpighiales; family Euphorbiaceae; genus Excoecaria; species Excoecaria agallocha. The sequence goes on from CM075807.1 coordinate 80,342,540, forward strand.
AGGAAAGAAATCTCCTTAAGCCAGAAATCACATTTGCTCAACTTAGCATATAACTTATTCTCCCTCAGAGTCTGTAAAACAATTCTCAAATGCTCAGCATGTTCTGCTTCATTTCTCGAATACACCAAAATGTTATCTATGAACACAACAACAAATTAATCCAGGTAGGGTCTAAACACCCTATTCATAAGATCCATAAACGCAGCCGGTGCATTTGTTAACCCAAATGGCATCACCAGAAACTCATAATGTCCATATCGGGTTCTAAAGGCTGTTTTGGAAACATCTACATCCTTAACCCGAAGTTGATAATAACCCGATCGCAAATCAATCTTGGAAAACACTCCAGCACCTTTCAACTAATCAAATAAATCTTCAATTCTAGGTAAAGGGTACTTATTTTTCACTGTTACCCTATTTAACTGTCTGTAATCTATGCACATCCTCATAGACCCATCCTTTTTCTTCACAAATAAAATCGGCGCACCCCAAGGTGATGTACTAGGCCTAATGAAGCCTTTGTCAAGCAACTCCTGTAGCTGTACCTTTAGTTCCTTCAAATCCAAAGGAGCCATCCTGTATGGTGCCTTCGAAATAGGAGCTGTACCAGGTAGAATGTCTATAGACAATTCAACTTCCCTCTCAGGTGGAAGACTAGGCAAGTCTTCAGGGAACATAATAGGAAATTCTTTCACCACTGGAATCTCTTGAAGATTCACATTCTCTTTTCTTGAATCAAGCACAAGTGCTAAGAAAGCTTCACATCCTTTTTTCAGAAATCGCTTAGCTTGCATAGCTATTATTACATTAGCTATGGGTTTAGATCGAATGCCCTGTACTATAATTTCTTTACCATCAGCACCAATAAGAGTTACAGTTTTAGCTTCACAATTAATCACTGCATGATTTCTAGACAGCCAATCCATACCCAGTATAATATCAAACTCCCGAAATGGCAACTCAATAAGATCAGCAAAGAATTCTTTCCCTTGAATTACAATAGGACACTGTTTGTGCACTCTATTAACAACAACACTGTGACCCAAAGGGTTGGTTATACATATATCATATTCCAGTTCATGGAAAATAGACTCATTTCTACCCATATCCCCAGTGCAAACATAAGAATGAATGGAACCAGGATCAATCAGTGTATGCATATCAAAATCAAAGAGAGAGAAAATACCAGCTATGACTTCTGGAGCACTCTGATCCTCTCTAGCTTTCATTGCATAAGCTCAACTAGGAACAACTGGAGCTGTAGGCCTATCAACTGATTCAGAAATGTTCCTGGACTGGGATCCCTGATAACTCGATCCCCCACGTCCTCTTCCTCTTCCTCTACCTGAAGATGGTGCATGGTAAGTTCCTATACTGCCCTGCTGTCTAACACCCTGATCCCTCTTCGAAGGACAATTTGCCATGAAGTGATCGGTACCACCACACTTGAAACATGCCCAAGTCAATTTCCTGCAACTATCCCAATGTTACCTAGAACAATGGGGACACACTGGAGGTTGCCCCCCACTCTGTTTCCCGGAAGCATCCTTTCTTTGCTTAGACACTGCAGAAGATTCTTATCTCCTGTCCCTTTTTGCAGAACTATAGCCAGACTCATCTGGCTGATTTCCTTGTGCTCCTCTAGCTCTCTTTCCTGTAAAAGATCCACCCTTGGCCCCACTTCTTCTCTGTTCTCTCTCCCTTTTTACAATGTCATTCTTTTCAACTCGTAAGGCTGCTGTAACCAGTTGAGTGAAGTTAACCACTTGCAAAGATGTAGATCCAATTAACTTTTCTCTGATACGATCATTTAACCCATCTTCAAACTGTCTACATTTAAAAGCATCAGTTAACATCTCATCAGGAGCATATTTGCACAGGTGACTGAATTCTTTCTCATACTCAGCCACAGACATAACTCTCTGTTTCAAATTGAGAAACTGCTTTAATTTCTCTTGCTTGTACTCTTCAGTAACATATTTTTTCTTGAATTCAGCTATGAAAAATTCCCATGTAAGGGGATCTGGTAGCTGGGGTTGCTTCAACACCAACTTCCACCAATCATAAGATGTTCCCTGTAATAAAGACACAGCACAAGATGCCTTAAGACCCACTGGACAGCGGATTTCATCAAAAATTCTCTCTAGCCTTTCCAGCCAAAATTCAGCTTCTTCAGACTGTTCCAAATTAGTGCCTAAAAACTCTTCAGCACCATGCTTTCTAATTTCAGATATTGGAGCTTTAGGTGCTGTCATTCTTTAAAGAATTTGAGCCATATCCTGTGATATTTTTAACAATGCTTCTGCAAGGATGGCTGCTGGGACCTCATTTGGATTCGATGATGAAGATCCAGGATTAGAAGGATTGGTTCTAACCGGCCTGTTACTTTCAGCCGATTCTTCAAAAGCATCTCTAGAGCTCTCCATCTTTGATTTATAAGAAAACGGGGACTTCTGCATCAGGCCAACAAAACACTATATCATACTACAGAATCCTAGGTTCATTTTTACCTAGAAAAGGTTAAACCAGGCTCTGATACCAAAAATTGTAGCACCCTCTATGCAAATACCCTATTACACATGTATCATGAATACTACTAATCATACTTATACTTCATATTCATTTAACTATCATTTAGCCATATGGTTTCATATGATTATATTCATGCTACAAGTCTATTCCTGTTTTTCATTTCATACCTAGTATCATGCATACTGAACTATATGAATATTACTTCATGTATATCACATGCACACATGTTCTTTCGTAGCTTTACTACTAGTGAGTTACAATATTCCACGTAGGTTATATACATATCATAAGATAACTGGCCATTATACAAAACAGATGATAGATGTAATACAAAACATCCTACATCAAGGTTATAAGTCGATGGTTGGCCCTTCCTGATGCAGAGATCGTCCCTCAACAAAAGTCTTGCTACCCGTACCTACACGGATAAATAACCCGTGCTAAGCTATAAAGCTTAGTAGGGAATAACTAAAGATGGATGACCACTCACATAGGTCATCAAAGCATACATATACAATAAATAAATACTATAAATAACATGTACCACATATCATGGCAATAATAACATATACTTTTAGGCATAAAGCATATTCTCATGTACATAAACCTTGTACCCAAGAGAGTAACACATATTTCATTTTCATAATTCATATAGATGAGCATTTTTCATGTGAACATATTCAAATGAAGCAGAATCCCTGTGGGTAAACCAATAATGTAATCCACACTATTAATCTTTAGTCAAATAAATTTAACTGTTTAATTTTGATCATTACTCTGAATAATGTTTAGCCTGCCTTAGCTTTATTAGTGGATAAGGGGAACTATGGATACACATCGGTATCAAAAGAAGGATATCCGAAGTTATCGGATCTATAGACCCAAACGGGGCCAAACTGTACTGTGGATCGATCAAGCAGACCCAAACGGGGTCGCCTATCAACCCAAACGGGGTTGATCATGATCCAAACGGGATCATATATACTATGGAACCAATCGGGCCAAACTATGGCAGCTGCAATTTCCCTATAGGCGCCTATCTATCCACATCTAAAACTCTATCGCAGGCAGAACTATATTCGTGTTCAATTCACATTTTAATACTGTATTCATAGTATACTGTTGCACATATACGGAGTCTTGTAAAACTATGAGTTCTCTGGTGCATAATCAGATATATGCACATTTCATATGCCAAGTTATACATCTGGCTATTCAAATCTGTATGACCTTAAAATTTGTATCATAACATATAAGCATGACATATAATCATCATATCATATACTTGATCATGCTCTCATTAAGCATTTCACATGTTCATAGTCATGCCAAAATATATCCTATCTCATAGGGTAATTACATGCTCATATACTCATATATATAATCATAAATTTACATACCTTTGGGTACATTCGCATATAGTTGACTTATTCTTATGAGCATGTTACCAATATACATATATATATACCTTTATCATCATTCAAATCGTGTGCTGTACAAAATATCAACATATTTCCATATGGGCATATACACATGCCAAGGTCATACTATTATAGTTCCTATTTCATAGCATAGGTACATGTCAAAATATGTACTATCATGTCATAGGATTACTTGTGTATATATATATCAATTTGGCATGTGACAATCATGCACAATACTACTTACATGTATAGGTTAGATATTTCATCACTAGTCTTTATTCATGTACACAAATGAATGTATATGTATGCATATAAATCCTTCATTGATAGTCATATTACATGGCTTATCCAATTAACTTTACTATCACATAAACAACTATTTGTCTCAATTACTTAAAAATCATATTATCAAGTGCAGCAAAAATCTTCACATTAATGTAAATTCTGTTTCTGTGTGAAGTCTAGGAAACTAGTCTGGATTCAACCCTAGATTACATGCACTTAGAGACAGATTTAAGATTAGGTTTCTTCATATGAAATATAGGTATGGAAGTCTATTTTTCAATGCAAAACGAATCACTCAATTTTCTGTTCTGTAGCTCAATTTATGAGCAAAACAATCCAGGTAGGTCATTCAGTCGTGAAGGAGTGTTCGACTCATGAAGAGCTTTATGAGTGAAGCAAAAAAAAGGCAAATCTCACATTTCGTGAAAGAGTTCACGAGTGGAGAAGAAAAGCTATACATCATGACTCATGAAGAGCTTCACGAGTCGGACCCAACATTCCCAGAGGAAGAAGAAAATGCACGACTCGTGAAGAGCTTCACGACTCGGCAAGGACAATTTTCTTCAACCTCACATCGTTAAAATCCAGCAAAACGTAACTTTGAATTCTATAAATCCTACCCAGTTCCAGCAATCAATTTCACATGCATTATGAACAGCCTAAATTCCCATACCTTGGCTGACAAATCCTATATCTTCAACCTCTAGCAATGTCCTTTCCTTTGCTTCTTCTTCCCTCCACTTCTCCTTCACAAATATCGTCATCATCAACTTTTAAATTTCTAGCATATGTACATTTTCCTCAGTTAACTTGAAAAGAAGAAGATGGAGATGATGAAGGGTTAAACTAAGAGTTTAATTACCTTAGTTTACTGCACTAAACCCATGATTAACCCACAAACATTATCACCTAATTGCTTGAGATGATTGAATGAAAATCAAAGGAAGAAGAGATAAACAATTTTCTGGTTTTCTCTCTTCAAATGCCATTCTTAAGATCTCAACCAGCCACCTCACAATCCACTAACTTCTTATCTTTATATCAACAAGCAAAATTCTCTCTATGGTCCCTTGAAAGTTTGCATGCCACACAAATGCCACAAACCTTTATGCATGTTAGACTTTAACCCCTCCACCAACTCTTTTTCAAAAAATCAACCTATCAATTTATTCATCCTTTCAAATTAACCTTGAATTAAATGCTTCTATTCACAATTGGCCACTAAAAAGCCAAAATACAAATTTACCCCAAATTAATACCTTTTTACTTCAATTGCACCCTCAATTGATATTAAACCATACTCTTTATTTTATTTTCATGCAATTAACATAATAACATGATAATTTACCCCCTTACTTAAACACAAAAATATGCAAATTAAATTAGGGTCATGTTAGGGGCCTTACAGGAAAAGGTAGGACCAATCAATAGGAAACACTTGACCTTCTAAAACAAGGGTAATAAATGGGTTTTGAAAGAGAAAAATCTAAATTTGAGGGAAGTGTTAGGACTGGCCACTCTTACTTCAATTTCTGCCATTTTCTTTCTTTTCTTCTTCCTTCATCACCTATTTGAAATACTCATTAAGTATTACTCTTATTTTAGCTAGGGTGATTCAAAAGGAAACCATTGTTAAGTTTTAAGAAAATTAGGTAGGTGATTGATGCAATTAATCAAGCATGAATATAATGACATTTGGCTTTAGAATAAAGTGAAAGATTAGAAATATAATCAGATTTTAATGAGATAATTAATAGAATTTTTGTTGTTCACTGAAGACAAAGGGTTGGAAAAGGGCAAAAAGAAAGCTTGAAGAGTTTCGATTGTGGCCAGGGAGTAATAAGAGGTATGGGATTAAATATTTACTTATAAAGGTGATTCATCTTTTTCTTTGTTAACTAGTCTAATTGTAAGTAATCCATGTGTTTGTGAATCAAATTAAGCATTGAGTCAATTTTAGGTAAGACTTTTGTTTAGGGTTCACTTGAACCAGTATGAGTTTTTTGGCCATAACCTAGCCTATAGACCATCAAATTGAGTAATTCTAGTTCAAATGTAATTTTAAGATAGGCCTTTAACTTTCATTAACAACTCTAGATCTATGTCTACCCTTAGGATGTTCAGAAATGACATAAGATTTTAAAATCTATTACTGGCACCTATTTTCGACCAGCTTGTAGTATTTTAGGTATAAATCTTAAAATATAGGCCTAAATTGATGTCAATAAAGACTAGAGACAAAGGGAAAAATAATTCTAGAAGACCATTTTAGATAATTTTGAGTAAAAATTGGTCAATTAAGCAATGCAAAGTTAAATAGAGAAGTTGTCATAAAGAGATTTCTAGTTCTATTAAGGGTAATGGCTAGAATAAATTGGTTATAGCCGTGACCAATGCTTATGGATGGTCATTTTGATAATGTTTGATAGGTCATAGTTGGCATGAAGTTATGCCAACCATGACCCCTATATGGCTGGTTGGGTCACGGTCGAAATGAATTACTTACAACCGTGATGATTGCTTTTGTTTGAACAATACCCCTTTCTTGCATGGGTCATAGCCAAAATGAATTGGATACCACCATGACCCCTATCTGTTTGATATTTTTATGGAATTTTCTTCTTTTAAACTTGATGAAAGTTTCCAGAGCATTTTATATGGTCATTTAAGCTTATTTAATGCACACTTAAACATGTATTAAGGTTGTTCTAATTCTTTAATGTTTAAAGTTTAAATATTTTAAGGTGATGTAATGACATTTCAAATAAATGTGATTATTAACTTATTTCAATTTGAACACAAAGTTTTTAAATTAATATATATTCATAATTTAAGGACTACTATGTATAATAATAGGGCTGGCTAGTGTCTAATTAATGGGTTTCTAAGCATGCCTAAAAGGTCGCAATTGCTTCTATTCTACTTGACACTTTGGTGTCTTCTGTTGAGACTAAGTCATTTTTCTTAGAAGAATCAAATAATTTTTGGTTCAAGGTAATGTCTCTTCTGTTGTGATACCTATGGTATCTTCTATTCTATCTGATTATCCTTAATTATAGACTAAAGCTAGAAATTATAAATGAAACTCTTAAAATTCATATGGCATGCTCTGATGTAATTTATATTAGATGAGCAATAATATTATAAACTTGTATTTAAAAGTAAGTATCTTGAGTTTTGGATTAGTTAATTATACTACCATTTATTTATTTATTTATTTATTTATTATTATTATTATTATTATTATTATTATTATATTATTATATTATTCCTATATAGTATTTTTTACTATTATAAGTAGATTTTCTTTTTTATTATACCTTACTAAGCTTTATGATTAGCACTATGGTTTATTCTGTTTGTGTAGGTTTTTGGAATATTCCTTTTAGGTCGAGATAATTGCTTGTCCAAAAAAGACTGTTCACTATATGTTTTGTATAAAATATTTTTTTGTTGTAAATAATATGTAATACATTATAAAAGTAAGCAATAACTTGTAAAATATATGTAATTATGTGAGGGCTACAATATGTAAATGTTTAGTATCTATTTTCTATTGTGTCTAGCATGTATGGATGTTAGGCCATGACTATGGTGTTTATTTCTTATGTGTTTATGCGGAATGTGTGGTTGTAAGCCTTTTACCATGTGGGGGATTAAGGTTGTTACAATTTATATGGTATTAAAGCAATGGTTTTGGCAGTTCTAGCCTAACTAGAGCATAAGGATTGTTTATGCATGCATTTTGAGTTATAAGTTTGGCATAATGTGGTTTGCCCCTTGGTTATAGATTAAAGTATGGAAGGATCTCAGGCAGTGACTATAGATGTTACTCAAACCAACCAACCTATTAAATCTCATTCTTCTGTTCTTGGACCTGTTGGGTTAGTTAGAGATGACATACCTCTAACATCTCCACTACTAGTTCAGAAGGAGGTGTTGCTACAGCTATCACACGATATGATGAATTTATTGCATAGGATGATGGCACCTAAAGCTCTTATTGATTTTTTATGGAACATTGGAGTTGAAGAGTTTACAAGTATAACTTTATATGAGTATGTGGAATGGGTGAGCAAAGTGCTAGAGGATATTAAATGTCCCGTAGATGAAATGTTTCATTATATTGTGTATGTCCTTTAGGGAGCAGCATATGAGTGGTGGAAGTTTGTTTAGAGGCAACCTCAGTTATCGGCACCACTCACTTAGGATTTCTTTACTCGGGAGTTTAAGCAAAAATATGTTATAGAAGCTTACAAGAATGAGATGTGGAAGTAATTTCTAAATTTAAGATAAATAAAATTAATGGTAGTGGAATATGGAAAGGAATTTAACCATATAAGCAAATATACATCGAGGAATGTACTTATAGAGGAGTTCTTATGTCAGTAGTTTGACGACAGTTTGAATGACTCAATCAAATATTTTCTAGGCTCGGTCACCTCGCTGCAGCATGTGACATTTTATCAACTCGTGCAAGCAACTCTGTAAAACCCCATACCCAATCTGATGGATGATCTAGATAAGGATGTCATTAACTAATCTATGATCTGTATGCAATTAAATCAAAATAAGTTTTTCTTAAATTTTCAAAGATTTCAATCTTTTACTCTTTATTTTTTCTAAAAATTTCAGCAAAGTTTCCCCTAAATATTTTCATCCTCTTGTGAAAAAGAAGTACAAAATAACACTTCTAAAGTCATACAACCATTTCTACAAACTCAATCAAACTCCAACATAAGTGTTCCCATCCTTTTTAATAAAAAATCAATCTGAATTTCACCTTGTAAAATATCATTATACAAATAAATTTATTCTCAACTATATTTATAAAAATTTCAGTATACAGTTATCATAGTTACAAAATTTCTTTCCTAACATCAACAAGACATTATAAATGTTACAACAAAACTTTAACTATGTACATTAACTTTACAGAGACTTTGTCTTTTTACATCGCATAACTAAATATAAACTAAGTTTGTCCATATACATGCTAAATATCAAGGTTCACAAATACAATATAATCACATCCTTTGTGCACTCACATACACTTGTTAACTCCAAATGTGGCAACTCGAAAAGAAATATCCACCTCATTTTTCTCGAGTATAATTATATAGTAACAACCTAAGCATAGAGAAAACCACGCGATAAGCTAAAAGTTTAGTGGTGACTACCAAATTTACCTCTTAAATAGTACAGTTCAATATATCTATAAATTTAGACATTCACATATAAAATCACATATATAGAAAGATTGATAAGTTCAATCTAACAGTATATACAAATAGCCCATGATCAAATTTTATAAATAGTGTGCATATGTTCTCCGATAATACTATTCAGTTTTATAATATTCTTCACTTTGATAGGCCATTTATTATTAACCAAACAATCTTATTGAATTTATAATTAAATAAGTAAAATTTTGTGAAGTATTTGAAATTTTTATAGCAATTCATAGGTTATTCTTGCACTCTATTGTAAGCAAACTAAAGCATATGCATGTACATCATCGTTTTGCAATTAGTTACTTCTAGCATACATATACTATCACATCCAATTTTCAATGTTTCTTTCATATTACACATCTATATTTCCATCATCTAACATTTTATTGTCTAGTTATATTTTTATAGTCTAGTTATATCTACCTTATCCAAAATAAGTAAATTAGTTTCCCTTAACTTATACATGCTCCTCATATCCTTAAAATCGAGGTACACAGTTGATTTAGGTATTAAACTTATACTAATATATTAATATTTTGAATGTTACAAAATACTACTTAATTACTTATGATCAACTTTACAGCTTTCAAATATTCACTACATTACACATTATAAAATATTTCACAATTCACTTTACAATCCATGCTATAAACCTATCATTTCCTAACATTAATAAGTGAATAATTATTTTTGCATTCCAAGTTATTACTCAATTTGTAGCCTATGATACTTTAATAACTTAAATTATCATTTGATATTTCAATTTAGCCCCTGCTTGTTTGTTATTTTATTTGTATTGCCTAATTCCATTAATATCACCCTAAGTAACTACTGGTGGAAATTCTCGAATCGGATATGCGAGATGAGGACTATATGACTATATAAGAATACTATATGACTATGTGTGAGGCCTTAGAACTATATAGGTAAGGTGACTACTTGCACATAGCCAATCCATTCTAGGAGTATACTGTAGGAACAATATGAATCTACCACGATATATGGGTCGCTATGGCTAACCATTATATCTTAGATCTTGGATTTCTTACTAGTTTACTAAGGCAAAAAGGATCTTATCTGTACTCTAAATTTTACAAAGCATACAAAATCATATCATTTTCACATTTAATTAATTAAACCAAATCTTTATGCATATATGTAACCTATCATTTATTTAATGCATGTGTGCTTTATTTCATCAATATTTAGTAATTTCACTCATAGTTATAACTTTTCTACTTCACAACAATGTCAATTACTATCATAGGTACATTCAGTGCTTTACTTTGTCATTTTTCCAACTAAACTTATCAATAATTTAAAAATTTCTTCTCAATCATCTTGCTTAAGTTATACACAAAATTTGTAGTTCTACTTATACACTCGTCAAGGTCTTAAGTGTATAATCCATTCTGGTTCATGCAAATATCATGAAGCAATAATTTTTGACAAGTTACACATATTTATTTTGTAATCACTATATAGCAATACATCACTTTGTTATGGCCACAACTTCTCAAAGAAATAACATAAAGTAACAAAAGAATAACAAGCCAAAGATAAACACATTCATATAATTAGAACGATTCTAATCTACTGAACTTCATAACCCAAATTAAGTAAATAATATAACTAGTCAATTAATTTGATGATTCATGAAAATTAAAAATTTATTTGCTTCCTCTAAATTTTTGTCGCACACCTACTAGTCAATAAAACCAGATAATCAATTTTCCATATTTCTTATTCATTATACAAGATACTTCAAGTCCTAAGGATATTTATGTCTTTCATAACCATATATTACCAATTAGCCTCTTATTTTGTTAAAGGCATAACGATCATACTTGTTAGCCAGTGACTATACACAAATAAGGAATTAAATCATTGGGTTAATGCATCTAACTCGATAATGAAGAAATTCATAGATCAAAAATCTAAACTATTTGTTGCAAGTCAGGTTTTTAACTTATTATATATATATATAGGAGAAACTTAATCTCTAGTTCAATGTATCTAAATTAAAAACAAGAACATTTACGAAACAAAAATTCAAATTATTCATCATAAGCGAACAATTCAAATTATATAGATACCCCATTTTGAATCAACTAAATTATCTTAGTTGTAATTGATAACAGACATGGAGAATTTTCAACTTAATCTTATCATTCAACCCCATATGTTACCAAATTCCTAACACAGCTCTTACAAATTTGTTAAAATTGAAAGCAATAAATAATTACAATATATATATATATATATATATCCAAATCAGAATAACACATCTTCCTAATTTATTAAAATTCAAAACAACCCAAAAGATTTATATTTGAACCATAATCTAGCATCAGATTAACAGTATATGTTCCAACCACTAGATCACTATTCAAAATGATAACATGACAGTATGTATGCTTTATGGTAAAATTTACTTCATACAAAAAAGAAATGATAATAGGTTATATCAATGGCATCCTTTTTTTACAAGATTTAGGTTATTAACAACAATATTGAGGTTCAAAACTAAATCTTAAATTGGCAAATTTTAACCAATACATGTAATATACAAAAATAAATCACATAGCAATAGACATTTGATTAAAGAAAATAAAATAAATTTTAACAAAAATTAATTTAAACAAGCTATAGAGGTAATTTTGATAGTGATGTACCAATTCGAGTCGATTTTTACTAGGCTTTTTTCCTCATTTTAATCCATTGTTGCGCTTGTTGGAGCTTCATTGAAGACACACCATTACTGCCCAATTGAAAGTAGTGGCACCCGGGGTAAATTCGCTGGCTGAATTTCTTTCTCCAATCTATAAATTGTTGATGATTAAAAAGGAATGGAGGATGCCAAAGATAGGTTTCACCTTTGGGAACTAATCAATAATGCTCGTGCTTCCATTGGCTACCTTGCATTGCCGAAGATGAAGAGGGAAGCATTCGATAAAAGGGAGGAAAATAAGGAAGAAGGTGGCGATGATGATGCTAGATCGACAATGGAAAAATGAAAAGGTGATGAGCAATGAAATAAGCGACAGTGAGGAGAATCTTTGGTGACTTACACCATTAATCGATGATGAGGAAACTAGCGGTGCCCCTTCCCCTCCATTCCTGACATCGTTCTCTCTCTCTCCTTTCTTTTTTCTTTTTTCTTTTTCTTTTTCTTCTCCTCTTTCCCTTCCTTATTTATTCTTTTAATTCTTATTTCTTTTTGTAATTTATGTCCCTAATAATTCATCTATAAAATTCTAAAGACCTAAAAATGTGTTATATCTCCTTGATATTATTATTATTATTATTATTATTATTATTATTATTATTATTATTATTATTATTATTATTATTATTATTATTATTATTATTATTATTATTATTATTATTATTACTACTACTACTACTTTATACAACTATTTATTTTAATCTTTTTTTATTTTAATTTCTTATTATGGGTTAATAAATATATTTTTTAATTAAAATATAAATAATTAAGTAAAAAAATCCTTGATGAATTTAAATCCCTGCTCACTCGAATCAAAATATTATTCATGAGTTAGGAAATATTTTCGATCGACTCAAATTTATGGCATTACAAGCTCTAAAAGTTAAAAAGTAAGAAATAGTTAAGAAAGAAAGAGCCCAACATAGGAACTTTGCAAGGGGTGGTTAGTCGTCGGGTAAAATGATTTAGGATGGAGCCTCTGTTTCCCAAGAATCCACTTGAAAATCTGACATGCAAGGGAAGCATCGGGATTTCCTACCTTTGACAAGTTCAGGTAGAGGTTCTTCTATAGGTCATGGTTTTGGAGCCTTAAAGTGTCCCTACTATTTTAAGAATCATTAGGACACTTGTAGAAGGATGATAAGAGCCTATTTTTGATATGGGAGCACTGATCATTTTATGGCTAATTATTCGATAAGTCAGCTTCAAATGCAGTAAGTGAGTCAGGGTGCTTCAAATGCTCTAGCAGGATCCCATGGATGAGGTAAGGGTCATGATGGATCGGGCTAGAATAAGCCTAATCCAAGTATTATATCTGAAACTATTGATCTCCTTATTATGCCTACTATTACAGCTCGAGCCTATGTTATAAAGGCTCACGAGGATTAGGATGCCCCAAAAATTATAACAGGTATGGTTTCCCTTCTTAATTTCAAGTTACATGCTTTGATTGACTTAGGATCCATGCATTCATATACTTTTGTTAAGGGATTCTCTAATTATTTGATTCATGTAGACAAATTAGACTATGAAATATATGTAACTAATCCTTTGGGTAGTAGTGTGTTGGTTAATAGGGTATATAGAAATTGCCATGTTAAGATTCAAGATAGTGAATTTGTAGCAGATTTGTTTGAATTGCCTTTCCATGAATTTGACTTGATATTAGGAATGAATTGGTTAGTTCAACATTAGGCATTAGTTGACTATAAATCTAAAATAGTTTCTAGTCAAAATTCTATTGGTACAAGAATAAAATTGTATAGTAGTAGGAGGAGCTCTTTAACAAGTGTTATGTCGGCTATGTAAGAAACCAAAGCTTATTTGGTTATTATACTTGATTCAAAGAGGGAAAACGAGAAACTTTAAGGCATTTCAATGGTGAATGAATTTCCAAATGTTTTTCCTAAAGAATTACCTAGGTTTCCTCTCGAAATGGATGTGGAGCTATAAATTGAAGTTATGCTTGGAACTGCCCCGATATTGTAAGACCTTATAGAATTGCTCCTATCAAGTTGAAGCAGTTAAAAAATATAGCTACAAGAGTTATTGGATAAAAATTTATAAGACACAGTGTACCGCAATAAGGAGTGCTGGTATTATTTGTTAAAAAAAAGATGGTACTCTCAAAATATGTATTAACTATAGATAGTTAAATAAGGTCACTATAAAGAACAAGTAACCATTGCTTAAAATTAAAGACTTATTTGATCAACTCGAGGGTGTAGGGATGTTCTCAAAAATAGATTTATGATATGGGTATTACTAGCTTCGATAAAGGATATAAATGTCCAAAAACTACTTTTAGGACCTGATATGGACATTATAAATTTTTAGTGATGCCATTTGGAGTGACTAATGCTCTGGCGACTTTTAAGGATTTGATAAATATGGTGTTTAAACCTTATTTAAACCATTTTGTAGCAGTATTTATTTGATGATTTTTGGGTCTATTACAAGGATAAACAACAACATGTTTAGCATTTGAGATTTGTGTTATAGAATTTTAGGGAGAAGTAGTTATATGCTAAATTAAGCAAGTTTGACTTTTGGTTAAAAGATGTGTCTATTTTAGGGCATGTGGTTTCTTTTAAAGTATTAAGGTGGACTCTAGTAAGATTGAGGTGATTATTAATTGGGAACTAGTATGGAATGTAAATGAGATAGGGAGCTTTTTTGAATTGACTAATTACTAACAGTGGTTTGTGAAAGGATTTTTTATGGCTGCATCTTATTTGACAAGATTACTTCAGAAAAAAGTGAAATATGAATGGTCTGCTAGGTATCAGGTGATCATTTAAAGAGAATGCTTACCGAAGGTCCTGTGCTAGCTCAACCAACATATGGTAAAGAGTATGTAATGTTTAGTAATGTGTCCAAAAGTGGTTTCGGCTGCATATTGATACAAGATGGTAAGGTGGTTGCATATGCCTTTAAGCAATTAAAGCCTTATGAACAAAATTGTCCTATCCATGATCTTGAGTTAGTGACGGTAATGTTTGCCTTAAAAATTTTGTAGCACTATTTGTATGGTGAAAAGTGTAGGATATTTATTGATCATAAAAGCTTGAAGTACTTACTTACCCAAAAGGAGCTCAACTTGAAGCAGCAATGATGGCTAAAATTATTCAAAGATTATGATTATATTGTAGACTACCATTTAGGAAAGGCCAATGTGGTAGCCAATGCTTTAAGTAGAAAGATTGTGTCAGCTCTGACTTTTATTAAAGTTCCTGGAGAATAGTTACTGATTGAGCTTTAATAGCCCAATTAAAAGCTAAACCTAATTTGAGATAGGAAATTGTTGATGTTTAGAAGTATGATGTTTAGATTTTTCAATAAAAGATAATGGAGGTCCGTATTATATGGATCGAGTATGTGTCCTAGCTGATGTTAGATTAAAGAAAGATTTATTAAGTGAGTGAGGCCTATAACATTGTTTTTACAATAAAACCTTATGGAAATAAGATGTACCAAGACTTAAAGCAGTATTATTGCTGGCCGGATATGAAGAAGGATATAGTAGAATATATGTTTAAATATTTGAATTGCTAACGAGTTAAGGCCAAGCACCAACTCCCATGTTAAATCCTTTACCCATTTAACAATGGAAGTGTGATAATATTACCATGGACTTTGTATCGGGACTCCCTCTCACATCAGGGAAGCACGAAGCCATTTGGGTTATAGTGGATAGACTTACAAATTTTGCTCATTTCCTTCCCGTTAAAACTGACTATTTTATGGATCAATTAGCAGATTTTTATGTGAATGAGATAAGCTATATGGGGTACTATTATCTATTACTTCGAATCAAGAACAATGATTTACTTTAATATTTTGGAAAGGTTTATAGTTAGCCTTAGGCACATAACTCAATTTCAGCATGGCATTCCATCTCTAAACTAATGGATAAACATAGAGGATTATTCAAGTGTTGGATGACATGCCTCGAAGATATGTGCTGGAGTTTCTTGGAAGTTGGGGAAGATATCTTTTGCTAATGGAATTTTCTTATAATAATGGGTACCAAACAAGTATTGGCATGACACTGAATGAAGCATTATATGATAGAAAATGCAGGACTCCTGTATGTTAGACCAAACTAAATAAAGGGAAGGCAATTGGACCAAATATTGTAAGGGATACAAAGGAAAATATTTGGATTATTCGGCAAAGATTAAATATGACCCAGAGATAGAAATCATATACTAACATGAAAAAGGAAAGATATTAAGTTTTAGGTAGGAGATAAAGTCTTTCTAAAAAGTGTCACCCTAGAAAAAGGTTTTCCACTTCAGGAAAAAGGGGAAACTTTGTAATGCCCCAACTTTGATCCTAGTAGAGATATTCATGATTAATTGATATTATAATTGATTAATGCCTAAACTAATTAGTAAAATATAGTATTAGAGTCAAAAGGTGCAAATTTTATATTATGTTAATTATGTGAGTTATTAAACCATGTTAGTAATAAGGGTGTAATTAAAAGAGGAAAGATAAGTTTGGGGACAGAATTGAAATAAAGAAAGTGTGGGGTAGAATTTAAAAGTGTAAGAAAATGAAAGGGATTTAAGTGGGACTTTCTTTCCCACTTAGTTTTCTAGAACCTGCATGGTAGGAGAGAGAAGTGTAAATATTGGTTCTAAGGTGTGGCTTGGTCAATAAAAGTAAGAAGAAAGAAAGAATGTAGATTTTCTTCTCTCTCTCTTCATAAGATTAAACTTTCTCTCTTTAATTATCTCTCTCATTTCTGCTGTATTGTGGTTGAAGAAAGATTTTTGAAATAAGGTTTATCTAAAGGTAATGAGTTCAATAGTTTATCTTCTTCCTCCATCTTCTTCTTCATGGTTAAATCAAAAGATGGTGTCAAGGAGTATAATTATGAATTAATGCTTGTATGAATCCCATGTAGAAAAAAAAAGTGACCAAGAATAAGGGAAAATAAGTAGTGAGAGATTAAAAAGGAGGAACTTGACTTTCAACTAAGGTATGGGAACCAAGATCTAATTTTAAAATACATGTGTGAGAATAACGTAAATTGTGTTGAAATCAAAGCTAAAATTAGGAGATTTGAAGATGATTTCTACATTTGCTCATAAATAAGTGTAATTGAATAATGAAGCCATTTTCTCAAAATAGAGCATAAGAAATATAATGCATGCAAGTTTAAATTAGAATGGAGAACTCAATTTAAATGTCTATTCTCTAACAGTTTGGTTCCAATTTAATCCATTTGTATCAAAGTTTTGAGAGGACCAATTATGTTATAGTAACCTATGTCAAAATTTGCAGTTAACCATATTGCTATGTTATATAATGAATTTGGATTATAAAGATTGAATTAATTGAACTCATAATTGATCTATAGATGTATTCCATGTAAAAACATAGTGTTTAAAGTACATAGTATAGAAAATAAACTTTGAGCAAAGTGTTATAGTCATGCAAATCAAGATCTATGGGTTATACTGCTGAACTTATGCATTGATTTGGTTGAGCTCCTTGAAATTATCACACTCGTGACTTCTATACTGCAAGCAATAGAGCCCACTTATTTTGTTTCTTCCTTCACCTACAGACCTCTTCTACCACATTCGTAATTCCTATCGCGATCGTGACCTCGCCTTAAAAAACTGATTCATTTTCCTCCCTTTTTACCTTAAAGCAATTCCTCATTATTTCTAAAATATCAACCCAACAAAAATATGAGATGTTAAAGTTATATCCTGTATAAGAAGATTAGGCCATGAAAATCCTAGGTGGTTTCTCCATTGAGGATTATAAGAATTGAAATTTAATCCTTCCCTTTATTTAAAACCCCCTTAAACAAAATTAGCCTCCTCATTAGAACTCACACTGCATTGTGTATAGAAATGAGATCCTCCACACAATCCACAAATAATACTTGAACTTTTAATAGAATTAACTTGAGATTTACTTACCATTTTGGTGAAAGCATCTATCTTTTTTTCAATAAATTGATTGTGTCAAGTTTCAATACTCCCTTTTGCTTTTCCATTATTGGTTCATCTCCCATATACCCTTAAGATGCAAGTTCCTCTAGCAAAGTAATCAATTCCTTGGTAGTTTTTTCCATTCATTTCCCACTTGAGGCTGCATTGACAATATTGTAATTCTCATTCGTCAATTCATTGTAAAAGATTTGAGGAATCATCCAATCCGGCAAACCATGGTGAGGATACTGCCTTTGAAGTTCCTTAAACCTTTCCCGAGCTGTATATATTATCTCACTTGCATTTTTTCTAAATTTTGTGATTCCATTCCAAAACTTGGACATTTTATGGATTGGAAAGTACTTATGATGAATGCTTACTTCAATTGATCCCAAGTTGTGATTAACTAACTAGGCAAACTAGCAAGCCAAAGTTGTGCTTTGTCCTTGACAAAAAATAAAAATAGCCTAAGCCTCATTGCATCATTCGTCACTCCATTTATCTTAAATATGGCACATACATTAAGAAAGGCCAATATGTGGGTATAAGGATCCTCTCCTTGTAGACCCCCAAATTAGTTATTTTGCACCATTTGAATATTTCTTAGCTTGATTTCAAAGCTATTGTTAGCAATAGTTGGTGCCACAATTCCTTCGAAACTTTTCGATATGTCAAGCATAGAAAAATTGCTCAAAGTATACCCATCTTGATCATTCATGTTATGTGAACAATGGTCTTTCTCTTCTTGTTGTATTTGATTCCTACGTAAAGCACAAAGAGTTCTTTCAATTTTAGGATCATATTGAAAAATATTATTACCACTATTGCTTCTATGCATATAAGAAAGAAAATAAATAAACAAAAACTATACTACTACAATCTAAATGAACTACTAAAGAAAATCAAACAAAGGCCTAAAATGACCTTTCTTTACCCTAAATTAATAAAAACAAACACAATTGATTTCCCGGCAATGGCACTAAAAATTTACTATGGTGTAAATTTATTACCCTAATCTTTAGGATCTAGATAGAGTGAGTAGGATATCGAACATAGGGAATCAAATAATAGAATGTTTTATATTAACTAAATAGATACTTTAGATGGATATGCAAATGTAAATTAAATAAGTTAATTGTACTAAAATCCTAATTCATCAAATAAAAGTAATATAATCTTATGTTCTAACTCGCAATACAATTTAATAAAGTTATTAGAACTACAAGAAATGAATTGATCAAATAATAGATTCAAATAACATATATGCATGCAAATGATTGGAGAATATGGCTTATTATCCCTAAGTGTAATTCTCATTGTCAAATGAGAAATTCTCATCTAAAGTCCACAAGCACTCTTATATCATTATAGAGATAGATAAAAACCATGAAGTTCTATACCTATTCTTTTACCCCTCAAAGTGAAATCCTTATCTCCAAGTGATTTCTAACCCTTAATTAAATTTAATTATTTTTCCACCAAAATGCCCTAATTCTTATTGTGAACAAATTGATTAACACATTATATATGGTGATCAAGCATAAATAACACATTAAGCATCCAATTGAATTTAAATCATTCGTACATTAAACAACATGTATTATAAATAAAGATCAATTCATACTTGTAATTCTAATTAATAAAATTAGCCTCGATACATATTATCAAAGCAAACAAACACAATAAAGAGTAATGATATCAAACATAATCTTAAGAAAAATAGTAGAAAAGAATGGTTGATGACTCCTCAATGTTTATTTAAAAAAGTACTTGAATGTTGAATGGCCTATTTTTATCTATTCTCTTCTGTAATTTATGCTTTTTCATTATAATATTTTTGAATTGTTTTGGTAGCTATTTGGTAGTTTTTCCATCCCTAAAATGTGGTTAAATTTATGTATTTATAGGCCCAAATGTGTCCAAAATGATACAAAAAGCACTTAAAAGGTTGCAATGCTTCTTCATATTGTTGATAACTTGGCATATTGGTGCCGAGTTAGGTGAGCCCGTACAGATTGACTCTGTAATGAATTGGCATGGATGGGCAGGAGTCAGCATGATTCATACTTGGTCATGACCCGAAACAAGGTACGATTCGGCATATAAAGCCACCATAAGGAGTCAACATAGATGGGCACGAGTCTGCACAGGCTCTAAACCTTCCTTAATGTCCTTTTTTCTTTAATTCTTCAATCAAAAGCCATCTATTATACTTCAAATCACCCAATTAGATAAAAAGAGCCTATAAAACAAAGAAAACACAAAAGGTAGCACAACTCATAATAAACTGAACAAAACTCATGCATAAAACTAACAAAAATAATGCATAATCAGGTAAAATGGGTATGCTATATTGCATGACATCAACTTAATGGAATAGTTAAGTAAGGCATAAGTATATATGTATATGCATGTATTGATGGTTATGATTGTGATGAATTATATAAGTGCATGTGCTGTTACTTGAAGTATAAGAGTTGGAGTTGAATATTGGAAGTGTACTTTTGAACTTTTGCTGGAGGGATAGGATAAAATTATGGCAATTATGTTGCTGAAATGTTTACCAAATGAATAGTAAATTTGCATTGATAACCAATTGGCATGTAACGAATCAATGAATTAACGTTGGAACCTAACCTTGAATTACATGGAAATGAAATGGGACATAAGCAACAATGACACAAATAAATGTCCAATTAATAATCCGATTATAATTTGATAATATTCGGACCCAGAATAATATAAGGTATTACACAGTCAGTATATCAAATTGTAAATTTGGATTTTTATCACTAGATTTTGATATACCAGTGGGTATACTGGATATACTAGTTAGTATAGCAAATTTCAAATATGAATCTCCTACACTAGATTTTGGTATACCTGTGGGTACACCTGGTATACTAGCCAGTATACCAAATTTCAAATTTGAATTTTCTTTATTGGATTTTAAATGTTGGGATTCTAATGGGTATTTCTAGTATAACAGTCGATATGCCAAATTCTAGATTTGGATTTCATTCACTAAATTTTGGTATACCAGTAGATATACTTGGTATACTGATCGGTATATCTAATTTCAAATTTGGATTTTCAAATTTTGAATATATTAATCCAAAATTTAGCTTTAACACTAAAAATTAATATTGCTCCTAAAAATTCTATAAATATTAATATTAAAAATTCTATATTTTAGCTTTGTAGAAAATTACTCAAACTTAAATTATTACTTATCAAATTTCAACATTAATCAAACACTAGAAAAAAATGATTTAAAATAAATATGTAAAATTATCTCAATTTAAAAATTAATTTTCATGTCAAAAAATTCATAGACATTTTCATAAATGCCTTAAATGCGACAAATGAAACACTAAGTTCTAGTTATTAGTTCATCTCTTATCCAAACTTTTTAATCTTTTAATTAGCTGTCATTAACCAATACTTGAATTGAATGACACTCTACCACCATGCACCAGATTTTGCAATATCGCGAATCATAAAAAGGAATGTGTTTACTGATTCCATTGCTAATCATGAATGCTAATGAGGATTGATTTGTTCCCTGAGTTTGTGGATGGAAGCCTCCGAAAAGGGTTAGAACAGTAGTTCCTGATCCTTGGGAGGTACCAAATAAATGACTCTCTGAATCAGGATTTTAAGCATAAAGATTGTTCTATTATCATATATATTATTATTCTATTATTATAATAGAATATTATTATATATTTACAATTTTTTTATATTTCTATCTATATTTCTATTTTTTTATAATTATATAATTCTATATATAATTAAATTTTAATATATAATATATTATGATATTATTTATGTAATTTATGTTATTTTAATCTTTGATGACACGCAAGCGATCATTTCCATCTATTTCTTTATCTCTCCACGAATTGTATGTTTGTAACAATAAGGATATAATTTTTTTTTCCATATTCTCTCCTCAAAAATATTAATTGATTTGATTTGAAGATTGAAAATAAAAGGATATAACAAGAAAAACAACGTGAAGGATGAGAAAAGGGAGCTAAATACGGTATTTTTAAAAATGTAAATTTTGAAAAAGATAATTTTAAAAAGAAAAATGGGTATTTTTTAAAACAGCCCAATTTTTTTGAGCATTTTTGCAAAAAATCCCAAAAGATTATTTATTGCCTATGATGCAAAGAGATCCATTAGATTCCCATGAATCACTAAGTTGATTATATTATTGCATGATTGATAAAATTAGATGCAAACACACTAAGGAGTATTTTAGCTTTTGACAATTTACAAATGAATCATATTTTTTGGGTTACTAACTTGAATTGCAAAGGAAAATATGCAATTCAAAAGGCTGCATATATGCTCTTTAATAGCTTAGGAAAATATGCAATTCAAAAGGCTGCATTTATGCTCTTTAATAGCTTGAAGCATTTTTATAAATTTGTATAGGTTCAATGATGTCAAACTTTATTTTGAACAATGACAGCAGCAAATATTAGGAGTGTGCAAAATACCAATCGATTTAAAAGTTTGAATTAACTAATTCAAAATTTAAGTTCGGGTTGATTTTTTTTTTTTTATTTTCTGATAGAGTCGAATTATATTTTGAGATAGATTTCAAATTTAATCAGGCAAAAATTTGAAAAAATCCAACCCAACCAATGATATATATCAATATACATATATAAATTGAATCAAATGTGCTTTTGTAGCCTAATGATTGAATCATAGGTCTTAATATTTGGTCACGAGTTCCTACCATGGTTATTCACCTCTCTTTCTGCATTTTTTTTTTCATTTTAGTTTTGATTTTAAGAGAAAATCAAAAATCCCATTCTCAGTTCTCTCCTAATTGACTTTTCTTTGATATGATGATTTAAAGAGGCCAATGTTAGGATGATATTGGAAAAGCAGATTTGAGGGAATTGGACGCCCCTGTTTTTCAACATATATATATTTTTTTTCCTTTTATACTATGCTTGGAATAAAAAAATTAATATTGTAAAATTTATTTGTAAATGATTAATGAATTCCTATATTTGAAATAAAACAACTAAAGTATAGAATTAAAAATAAATTTTTATTTTTAAATTTGAAATAAATAAATAAATGTATTTCTATTTTATTTACTAAAATATCTTTATCAATTAATGAAAACAACAAATATAATATTATATTTATAAAAATTATACCAAATAAAATGCTAATTAAGTATTCTAATTTATTATTTCATCTTTTTCTACTGAACCAATATAAATTTAATGATTTAAAGAAAATTTAATAAATATATAATTAATGAAATAATAATTCAATTGATATATAAACTACTTAAAAACATACTGTTAGTTCCAGTTTTTAAGTTGCCGTTGACAACTTGAAATTTTGATTTCCATTTCCATTCTTCATTCCTCATCGATGATGGTTAAAATTTGCAACAATTAGTAACAAGCTTCGTTTGACGTAGTGGTTAAATGATAAGTGATAAACGCGTTATATCATTTATCGAATTAAATGAGTTGGGGCAGAAAATATTTTATTGATTATATTTGTTATCTTTGCTTACCTTAATTGAAAGGAAAATATCCTCTTCCATTAATTTCCGTTTCTAGATTTGGTAAAACATTTGGAATAAAATAGGCTGCCTAAATTTTATAGTACCATTAAAATGATATTCTTAAATGACAATGTGCTGTCGGTTTGTGAAAAAATAAAGGAATAAAAATACAATTATATTTTATGAGAAGATTTTAATTTGCTTTCCAATTAAATTAAGGAAACCAAACATGAGAAGGGAATGGCAACTTTCTATTCTATCCATTTCCTAAAGAAAATTAACTTCCCATTGTGCTAAAAATAGTGTAAAGGAAAAACCAAAATTGAAGAAAATATGAGATCATTTTTAACTATCCCACACATTTTTATGAGAAGCCTCAGAAAGCCAGTCTAAAGTTGTCATCAAAAGTAATTCAGCCGGTAAT
This sequence comes from Excoecaria agallocha, assembly GCA_037975025.1. Lineage (NCBI taxonomy): Eukaryota > Viridiplantae > Streptophyta > Magnoliopsida > Malpighiales > Euphorbiaceae > Excoecaria > Excoecaria agallocha. The sequence goes on from CM075807.1 coordinate 80,366,675, forward strand.
TCCAACTAAAAAAAAAGAAATCATCATTGGCTCCTTCACACCTAAAAAATGAAAATCATTTAATGGAAAAAATGTAATCGCCCAAACCGGCTCCATGGATCGACTAATAAACAGATCCATAGATTCCTATCAAGAAGCGAAACATTAAATCAATTTCGGACCAATCGTAGCATCGCCGGTCAATGCCTCAGAGGCTACCGGCAACGTGGCATTGGACCTTTTTTCCTATATAACAAATATAATTAAAAAAAACCTCAGAGACCCGTTTCAAATCACCCACACAGCAGCACACCTTAGCCCACATAGTAACAACCGAATCAACCAATCCAAACCAAAATCGGAACAAATCCACCCCAGATGAACGGTGACAATTGGAGGGCAACAATGTGGGTTTCTGAGTATAGCCGCTGCTGATTTAAAGTGTCATACGGCACTTCCTATCTTAAGGGCGTTCCTCCTCATCGGGAAAACAATTTTATCACAAATTCACAACTTGAAAATCTTGGTTTATATCAGAAAAAAGAAATGTTATTTTGTTTAAGAAACTAAACTCTAAAAAATTATTAAAACAAAGATGTAAGTGGTGTTTCCAGGATCAGATGACATGAAGGAAAAAGCCACTAATCAGGATAAGCCACTGAAAAAGCTATAGCGCCCGAGCCATTATGCCAAGAGGAACTGACTATCCCCCAGAATTGGTAATGGGCGCAATCGAAATTAGTCTTCAGTACTGAAAAAGAATGAAATAAGATTTTGGATTTGGGGCTCAGTGGAAGGAGAAGTCGTTAATATTTAGGGTTCACGGCGAATCCCAAAAATGAAATCCGTCCACTACCCACCACACACATAGTGCTTAATCTCATCACAGCAAATCCAAATCTCTTTTTATAATAAATAAAAATAAAGAACTAAAAAACGATGGGCTTCAGGGTGTGTAACAATCAGATCATTGATAAATAAATATATCTCACTGAAATCCGCTAAGATAATTAGATTATCGTCATAAGCCCTATCCGAATCATATATAAAATTGAAAACCAGAGTAAATAAAAAAAAAGGAAGAGAAACCAAAGGTATTAGAAGAAGCGTTGCTCAGACAGCCAAGGGTTAGTCTTCAACTTCTGAGAAAGAAACTCAGATCAGAAACTCTAGTCCACAAATAATTGCTTCATCCCTGCAACTTCTTCCTTCATGAATCGTTTGTCTCCTCAACATTCAAGGAAAAAAAAAATACCGTTTAATTTGTTTTAGTGATAGAAGGCAAAGGGAGGCAGATCACAGGAAGTCTAAGGAAGCGTTTCGTATATATAGAAAGAATTAAAACAGCTGTGCAGCGTTTAGGGTTTCATGTCAACAGAATCTGCGGAATTTGATGGTTTTAGCCTCAAAACGGAAGCCCAATAAGTTATCAACGGCAGCTTAAAGCCCATTAAATAGAGGAAAAACAAAAAAATTCTTGGGCTTTGTTCACGTGTGTTCCGAAAAGTTAAAAAAGGAAATTACATAAAATACAACTTTTTAAAATTCTTTTTCAAAATTACAATCTAATTTTTTTCACCTTTTAAAAATACAATTTTAAAAATTTTTAATTTCAAAGATACTACTGGTATATAAGAATTTTGAAAATATAATCTGTATACAATTGATATACAAAAGGTATATCAATAGTGTATAACTAGTATATAAGGGTATAATCACAAAAATTTTAGATATAATATCAAATTTCAGTGATATATTTCTTCCCTAAATAAGTGAAGGGACATACAAATCAGTATAAGACATATGGTTTAATATTATAGCCCATATTTTCTAAGTCTACATTAAATTATCGTTAAGGTTTTCTTTATTTAATAGTATATTAAATATTAATTATTAATTTAACACTTGATAGACGTACAAGATTTAAAATTAAGTATATAAAAATAAAATATAGAAAAAATATATTTTGGATATCCATCAAACCACTGCTAAGAGTTAAAGAGAGAAACTATCAAACTCATTATTCTCCAAATTCTACGAAAAATTTACCTATTTTATTTTATATCTATAAATATTTCAATATATTTATTCAATAATTAAAAATAAAAGAAAATTTTTCATTGAAGATATATCTATTTTTGTTTTGATTAGTTTTATAAAAAAAAAAAAAAAAACATGAAACAATACAATGCTTTTTACTCTTCTTCCGTTTTTTGCGCGTCAATTTTTCTCTCGCCTGATTTTCTCTTGCCCCGAAAAACATGAACCATTCCAGCGAGCCAAAATCCCAATAATCATACCTTCATTTCGGATTAAAAAAAATCACAATTTTGTATTTTTTTTTATTTATCTTCATTATTATTTGTAATAAGTATTCTGGTTTCGAATTTATCTTCTTCTTCCAATCTTAATCCGAGTTATTAAGATTGGAAACATTGTTATGGTTGGTGGCCCATTTTCATAGTTGATTGACGTGCGAATGGGTTGGAATATAAAAAAAGGTATTTGAATTCAAGGTGGCATTTTGTTGTTGGCCGAAGAGAACAACAATATATTGTGCTTCTGTTTGGTTTCGAATTATTTATGAGAAAAAATTTGAAGAAGATCATGAAAAGTTTATTACGCGAATGGGGTGATGATTTGATAGGCAATGGAATTGAGAAAAGCTGGCTTTGCATTTGTGTTGGTTATTCTGTTTTGCCTGTTGTCAATGGGGAGATTAACAAAAGGGATGAGAAGAAGATCGGACGTACTTTCTAACAATGGCTGTCGTCAGATAGACGAAAAAAATGTACGTACATCCTCTAATTAATTTCTTCTTAATATGGTTCATGACTATGAAATTTTTTAGCAAATTATGATACTGAAGTTTTTTAGCAAAATATGAACCCGTTTGATTTTATTTTATTTTGTACTGTTAATTTCTCTTGAGAATCGCTGGCTAATGCCTGTTTGAAGCCTGTGCAAATTATTTGTTCATCAATGGATTTTGAAAGCTTTTTAATAGCTGAACTGCTATTCCTTTTTCTTTTTAGATAATGTCATGAAGAATTCGATTTATTCTATCTTGTACCAATAATTTGATTTCTGAAAAGAAAGAAATAGATGGAGTCACGAGTGCTAGTCATGTACCATTTTGTAAAATATAGTGAAAACGTATTTTGGCATCTGGTTCCTCTGCAATGTTGAGCTGAAAAAATTGAGTCTCTAACATTTTAAAGTCAAAAGGCTTAGAACTATCCCCTTATTTTGTGGTGTTGTGCTTTTAATGCTCTACTAGAAATATTTTAGCTTTCCTTATAAGGCCACACTATGTTTGGATGCTTATATAGAAAATATAACCAACTGATTTTTGCAAAATCATTTTCAATGGAATCTAATCATTCTTCACGAGTTCTCCATGATGTAATACATGTGCCAAATGGTGAAGTTGGTTGATGCTTACACTGAAATAAACATTGGTTCATTTAAATTGATTTACTAACTTGCAAATTGGATGAAATATTTTAACTGCAGGCAAAGCTGGCATGGATACATTGCAAGAGCAAAATGATAGATAGTTCAGATAGTTTTAAAGGTTTTGACTTGTGTTTGCGTCAGGATGCATCTACCAAACTAAAATCAATATACATACATGAAGTTATCAGTGTCTTCCCATCTCAAACTAGACAAGAACTCTTGGATTGTTTGTGGGAGAAAATGTCTATTTTTGGTGTTTCTTCCCAAGGTGCTAGCCCTATGCATTGGTTTATGAATTGTTTCGCTTTGCCTCTTGATTGGCCATGTAGTCCTAGAAGGTATCTGGCTGGTAATTATAATAGAAATAGACCACCTACTCAAACTCTAGCTCCAAAACCTGCAACAGCATCCACAAGTGAGGTTCCACCACCACCACTAACAACTGCCTTTCCACCCCCAAGTAGAGATCAACAACTAAGCCCAGGCCATCAGCAGGATATGAGTACTCCACCTGCCCCATCTCCTTTTTATGCAACTCTTATGCATTCTCCACCACAGGCAGCTCCTAAACATTCTCCATCAGATGCAGCTCAGTCAAAATCTCTGCATAGATCTCATGCTCATGCACCTCAACCTCAACTTGTTAATGCAGAGGTCATAACTGATGAAGTTTTAATTGCAATTTTTGCAACTGCAACAGCAACTTTTTCTTTTGTTGCTCTGCTCTTCTGCTGTTGGCTTTGTTTCAAGGGTAGAAACAAGAGAACTGGATTTAGAGATGAGAGGCCTCTCCTTCACTTGAGTGATATCTCTACTAGTATGTATTTCTGGACTTATCCTTTCATCACTTAATCATTTCAGTTTGAAAAGCACATTAATAATCTAACTCTTTAAGTTTTAGGTTCGTCTCACAATTCATCTCGCTTAGGACATCCTCTTTACCAAGGGTATGGTTTAAACATCAAAATGAATACTTTTGAGGGCAATATGCCTATTCAAAATGGAAAAGAATCGTCATTGTGGGAGAAACCATTATCAAAAGTCAACGATGGAGAAGCATTGTGTATCCTAAGCCCTCCTCCTGGAAGACCAGCTCCTTCACCTCCAGAATCACCGCCATCACCTCCTCATTCTCCTCCTCCTCCTCCTCCTCCTCCTCCCCCACCTCCAAAACCCAGCGCTCCACCTGCACCTCCACCAAAGGCCAAGTTAAAGACTTCATTTTTTGGAATTAAAGGTCCAGGACAAAATGACTCCACTGGAAAAGATGATTCGAGTGATTCTTTGGCTCCAAAAACCAAATTGAAGCCATTTTTCTGGGATAAGGTTATGGCCAGCTCTGACCATTCTATGGTCTGGCATGAGATTAGTTCTGGATCGTTCCAGTAAGGCTCAAAATCTGTGTAATATTAAATTCAGTTTTACCAAACAATATTACATACATTGTATGAAATTTATCAATTTTGCAGGTTCAATGAGGAGATGATAGAGACATTATTTGGATATAATGCTCCAGCTAATGGGAAGAAGGATACCAAAAAGGATTCATCTGAGCCTTCAGTCCATTATATACAGATCATTGATACTAGAAAAGCGCAAAATTTATCAATACTTCTACGCGCATTGAATGTGACTACAGAAGAAGTACTCGATGCCCTCGAAGAAGGTAACTTAGTTTCTCTCATTTTTCTCTACCTCATGAAGAGAGTTTCGATAATTGATAATAGTCTAGAAAAAAAAAAAGAATAAAAGAAAGCATGCAATGTGATTGCATGATTGTAGACATTTTTTTAAAGAATTCTTTTTCTTTTAATATGCATAGTTTCTATAAATTTTTATAATTACATATAATCACTCTTCAATCATGATAACATTTTTTATTTCATGTTCATTTTCTCCCTGTTTTTCCTTTCATTTTTTTTCTATTGTTTTATCCATTGGGTTAGTAGGACATTAGTGTATGGAATTTCCCACAGCATCCTTTTTTTCTTGCTTTGGTTTCTTCATTTTATTCTGCTGGAACTGTTCCTCATGATAGTTACACCATGAGTAAAGTTTGATTTAGTGGAGAGCCAAGTTTGAGAATTTTGTTCTTGGAGTGCCTCAAGTCTTCCACTTTCGACAAATGATGTTCTTTCTTCAATACAGATGTCCCTTCCAATATCACTTATAAAAATTGAAAAACAATGGTGATCACCGCCAAAATTTTGCTCATTATTGCTGCTGTTTTATTTCTCAATTTTGGCTGATGAATGTTGATTATGATTTCGTAAACCATTCGCAGTTGAAATCTCATTGGCAAATAGATTAAATGTCAATGATCAGCATTATAGTTTAGCAAATATTTCTTCAAGTTAGTGAATTTTTGTTGGAATCTAAATTAAGCAGTAAAAGTGCATTTCTTTAAATAGGTCATTATTTAGTCTGTTTTAATCTTTTCAGCTGCCAAATTTGCAGATCTTCCTATATCATCAGGACATATATATATATTGTATACTTGATTTTTAAGCATCAAGCATACATTAACTTATGCCTTATCAACTGAGTCAGGCACTGAACTTCCAGCAGAGCTTCTCCAAACTTTGCTTAAGATGGCACCAACACCAGAAGAGGAATTGAAGCTTAGGTTATTTACAGGCGATACATCTCAACTGGGCCCTGCAGAGCGTTTCCTGAAAATCTTGGTTGACATCCCATTTGCATTCAAAAGAATGGAAGCATTACTATTTATGAGTTCTCTCCAGGAAGAATTATCAACTCTCAAAGAGTGCTTTGTAACTCTTGAGGTGAGATACTCACTATAGAAATTTCATTACCAGACATCTAATTCATGAATTCTCAATACAATCCTTGGTTGACTAAATTACAGATTTTTCTCAATGCTGCTTTTTGCATATATTCATGCTGGGAAGCTTGCATCCTTGAAAATTATTTTTCATGCCTACTATAATACTTAAATTTAGTATAGCCAGAAATGACTTTTGCATTTGTGGCAATATGATTAGAACTCCATTTTGAGTGAGCAGGTGGCTAGTGGCAAGCTCAGAAATAGCAGGCTATTCCTAAAATTGTTAGAAGCTGTTCTGAAAACTGGTAACCGCATGAATGATGGTACATATCGTGGTGGAGCACAGGCCTTTAAGCTGGACACCCTTTTAAAACTCTCTGATGTCAAGGGAATTGATGGGAAGACTACACTCTTGCATTTTGTTGTTCAGGAGATTATCCGTTCGGAAGGCATACGTACTGCCCGAGCAGCAAAAGAAAGCAGGAGTCTTTCTAGTGTGCGTTCAGAGGATTTAATTGAGGATTCTACACAGGAATCAGGAGAAGATTATCGCAGCCTTGGTCTTAAGGTAGTTTCAGGCTTAAGCACTGAACTAGAAGATGTGAAAAAAGCAGCAGCTGTAGATGCTGATGTCTTAACTTCTACGCCACCCAAACTTGAGCAATCATTGATAAAAATGAAAGCTTTTCTGCAATCTGATTTGAAGAGTTTGGAAGAAGACAATAAATTCTACACTGCACTTGCTACTTTCATAGATCGTGCAGAATCTGAAATCTTATGGATATTAGAAGAAGAAGAAAGGATAATGGGACTTGTACAGAGCACAGCAGACTATTTTCATGGGAAGGCAGGAAAGAATGAAGGTTTGCGGTTGTTCATAATTGTCCGCGACTTCCTGATAATGTTAGATAAGGCATGTATAGATGTCAGAGTTGTCAGAGCAGGAAAACCTGGAACATCTAAAAGGGAAGTTCCAGGACCGTTAACTTCTCCAGACAATCGTGACCATTCTGATTCTTCTCATCATAAGCGATTATTTCCTGCCTTCATAGGAAGACGAATTGACTATTCCAGTTCAGATGATGAGAGCTGATCCCCTTAGCTTTTATTCAAATAGGTACGCAAACTTGTTCACTTGGAAGAAATTTTTCGTTTGCTATTTTACAGTTTCTGAGATATAAATTATGCATGTTCATATTCCCTGAAAATGGTTGTGCTTGCAAGCGACTTTGAATAGAAATGCCTTTGGTTCTCTGTGTTCCTAATTTTTGTCTCATGCTGGCAAGATCACAGTGTGCTTGTATGAGAAACTGCTGAGTGCTTGATAATGTTGCTGCCCCTTTTAATAGAAAATTCTTCTGGCTGTTGAAAAATCTATAATAGAAGTAAAATATTCTGATGTTTTAGAGGTGGTCGATTGCATTCTTGTTAGGTTAAATGGGAAATTATAGCTGCCATTAGGGCTGTTCATCTGGTCAGTTTTTTTTGGTTTTGGACTGAATTGGTAGGATTTATGCTTAGTTTCTTGACACAGAGCCTTGACTTCATTTTAAATTTTCTTGTGCATTGAGTACTAAAAGTAATGCATATTACAAATATATTCTTATGGGAAGTTGCTTGCAAGCACATTAGACATGCAGAAAGCAGAAAATGGACTCGCAATTAGATTTCAAAAGAATATAAAATTTTTATTTCTTTCTTGACTTCTAAATCTAATGTCTAGCAATTTTTCAGGTCTTGGATATTTTAGAGGCTGGACGACCAGATTGTACATATTGTGGAAAAAAATAATAATAATTAATAAATTGAGTACCTCGGTCCTGTATATTTCAGCATAAAAACTTCCCAATCTTGGACAATCTTCAGACTATGCCTAAAAGTTGCTGAAATTTTATTGGCTTTATAAAGGAGAAAGCTTACCATCCTTCCTGAATTATGTTATTTTTCACTTTTTAACAATCAAAATCAGCAATCTGACTGTCAAAACAATTGAAACACATGCTAGCCGAGGCCTATAGAGAGAGAATCCAACTAAGAGTACTTGTGTCCTCGAGTAAAAACTTGAAGGCATTGTAATTTCTGTCTGTGCAGTTTAGAATTGATTTGTAACATAATATTACAATTCTTGACTCGTGCATATAATTCTTAGTTTTTTATGATTATTTATCCTACCAGGGTAACTCGATAAATTGGAAGGGTTTTTATGCTTTGACTTCAATAATTAGTGCATTTTTTTATAATCATAAACGTAGAATGAAGAAGCTGGAGAGTTTGCACTGGCATGAAATCATGCTATTCCAAGAAGTTAAGCAACGATAACTCAAAGCTCACTCTTGGAGTATCTCCTACGTGGCATTTACACAGTTACATTTCATCTCCATTCCATCATGAGCTAATAAACACACAATCTACACGAGGTGTCGCACTTTGCTTCAGCTTAATCATCCGGATGACTTTGGATCTTAAGGGATTTTATTTTTTATTTTTTTATTTTTTTTTTTTTTTGCAGTTCCTTTTTTATTCAATGTAAATATGTGCTGCACTTAGCTACACATTTCTTGGCCATTTCGTTTACTTTGCAATTATTGACGTCAATCCAGGAGATTATAGATAGAACCGTAATTGGAGCAAATGGTATTAGAACTGTAATGGAGCAAATGATATTGCGTGCCCTCCCAAAATTTCCTTTAATAACAAAAGAAACCTCAACTAATGAAAGAAAAGGTAACATTCATGAAAAGAAAAGAGTAAAACACACAATCATGCCCTCTTATTATGAATATTTTTTTTTTGTCATCCAAACAGGGTGTAAATTTACCCAAGCTGAAATTTATTTTACTAATATACCCCAGTGACGTAACTCCTTGAGACTTACAAGTAGAAAGACATTTAATCAAATCATGCTGTTTAACATATCTACATGAATAATGGAAGTATTCATAAAGCTTTCAAAGCAAAGCAGAAATGATGTTCTTATTTGAAATAAAGGTTATATAGAACCATTGCATAAAAAGAGAAACAAAAGATAGATCCTGCGAGTATATAAGCTCGTGCTATTTCATTTTACTGTATGCAGGTCACTCGTTGAAATTTTTATGCGAGGTATAGATATAAGCCAAGCAGGGATATCAGTATATGCTCAACCTCCGTAAATTGAAAACATGTAAAAATGCTAGATTAAGTGGGAATTAATGCAACTGAGATAGTACACAACATACAGAATCGAAGAATTACATTTGCCTACTAGGAGACCATCAATAAACACATGTTAGCTGCAAGATATGCAAACTACATATAATATATATACTTGAAGAAATCACCACATTATACCAAGAACAACTCTGCATTTTTTTTCTAGGTCCATCTAGAAAACAGAACTCAGCTAGGAGTCCAGTAAAATATTAAAAGAAAGCTCAGCACACAGTATGTTACCCGGGAATTTGAGCTGAGAGAAGAAATGTAGCACAATGATCGGACTAGCAATTAGCATAGCTTTCTCAGGCGTTGGCAATAAAGTAGCACATATTGCAATGTGCAAATCCCTACTAGTTGGTTTAGTTCTGGCATATCTCTAAATACATGCCTTCTAGAAATGCAAGCTCAGGGAAACAATTTGAAATGAATGGTCTTAAACTTATGTTTTTCTTTAGTTAGTAGGTGAAAGAGTTGTATGTTTAGTGGAGTAGAATTTGAGGGAACTATAATATGTATAATTTATATGAACACAAAAGAGAATTTTAAAGTAGAATTTCAACTCTGAAATAACTTCATTGTCTATCACATACAATTCCAAGTTCACCAAAATTCAGATATCTGGAACCCAAGGAAACAAGAAAAAGAGCAACATCTAATTACCATGACAAAGTTCTCGAGCAAACTCAGATCTCTGCACAATTCTAATAAAACTATAACAGCTAAGAAATGGTAGAATCCAGAGCCAACTTAACCTGTTCGTGTACCAATTCCATCTTATGCACAAACAACTCCAATTCAGCTCGCTTGAAGCTCCTCCATTTCTGCTCCAACTCTTTCAACTTCCCCTTCTCAATCATCCCCAATTTCTCTCTCAAAATCACCTTCACCCCTTCAGATAAGGCTTCCATATTCAATGTTCCACTCAAAAGTGGATACTTGTCCCAAAAATTTTCCATGTCATGGCCCTTATCTTCCTTCTTCTCTTCGCTCTTCACTTGATCCGTTTCTACAATGTTATCTTCTATCTTCACTTGAGCCCTCTCCACACTTTTAATTTGCCGAGTTGGGGGAGCTCGCATTTGCCTTTTGGCTAACAAACCCAAAGTAATGCCGCCACCATTGTTTTGGACTTTACCATTGCGCTTTACACTTTCAGTTTCATCATCATTGCCACTCCAGATCTTCTTTGATAGTTCAAAAGATTTAATATCATGGGTTTTAGAGAAAATCGGGTTTTGGCCACTTTCACATTTGTTTATGTTTATTTGGCATTTTTTCTTCAGCCTCCCGATTTTATCCATCAGTTGATTCTTGGACACATCCACATGGAGTGATTTCTTGATGAATTCATGGAAAGCACCCATATCAGCATATGGATCAGAGCCTTTTTCGGACCTGTACTGGTTCCACCCTTCAAGAATTGCTAGCTCGTCGTCCGCACTCCATAGCCGTTGGATCGCAGACCCCCTCCTCGGCTCTTCATCGCCGCCGCCGCCGCCGCCGCTGCTGCCGCCTTCTGGCTTACTCTTCTTCTTACTGGATACTTTCTCGGGCTCCGATTCAGCGGTTCGTTTTGACCTAATATTGTCATGCTTAGCTGAAGGTTTGTGGAGCTTGATGGTGAAGTCGGAAGGGGAAGGGGATGGCTGAGTTGAGTCACAGTCGGAGTCAAAGTCAGAGTCTGTTTTGGGAGGAGTAGCAGGTACAGAGTGCTTCTTCAGCAAATGCAAATCCTTTTCCTTATTCACATCGTCTTCTTCTTCCTGTTTCTCACCGTCGGTGGCGAGATGGTCGGTTTCTTCGTCATCGGATTGGGCTTCTTCTTGAGATTGGTTTTCTCCTTCGTCATCGTAAGACAAAGGAGAAGGTGGGGGAATTTCAGAGAGACGCTTACGAGCCATTAAATATTTGGATTTGTTGAGGAGGGGAAAGGCTTTGGTTGATTACATGTGGAGAGAGGGAGTCGTAGGGTTTTATCAGTGCTTACAAGACCAACACAAACATGGACAGACGCAAAATTTACGCACACGAGGGGTCAAAATATTCGAAATGGATTGGTTGTAGATTCGTAGAATACAAAAAGGGCAACATTGAAAATGCAAAATTGGATTGTTACGTTTTTCGGATCCGAGGCACTTGTATTTTAAATGGATTTCGGTCCGATCTTATATACCAATTAAAATTAAAAAACCGATTTGAAACTAAAAATCTAATTTTAAACTGTTCGATATATTTAGATTAATTTTTAATTTAACCAATTTGATTTCTATTTTTCAGTATTCCGAATCCACATTGATTTTTTTCAGCTGTGCTATTTAAAATACATAATTAATTTAATATATAATTTATTATATTGTTAAATTTAATTTTTTTTCGGTATCTAAGATTAAAGCTGACCATCAGTCAAATTTGATCAAATATTTTATTATTCATTGTGAAACCATGATTCGAATTTTATTTATAGTCTTAAACAGTTTAAGTAAATTTATTTTCGCCTCAAATTTGATTTTCGAGTTTTCCTCAAATAGCACTGCTCATAGCTCGAAAAGATGCTATTTTGTCCCGGATAACACTATTTATTTCAGAAATTACTATTTATAGTACATAATGTACTATTGATAAACTCAAAACTTTTGGAGTGTTATATTATCTTTCAAAATTAAGATATATGATTCAATGAGAAAAAAATTGAAAAAAATATGAATAAGCAGCAGCGATGACGTAAGATATTTGATCATCCATAAATGGTAAAACAATGATGGATTATGGCATGGAACGAAAAAAAAAAGATCAAAAAATTATAAAATATTTAAAAAAAATAGTAAAATACAATATACATTGTAAGCCGTTTCATTTTTTTTAATTTCTTTCTTTTATATTTTGCAGCTCACAACTTAAGCATTTGAACATTTCTTTTTCTTTTAGTTAAATATAATTTTTATATAAAATTGGGATGAAAATATTAATAAAATGGTGCAGAGTTTATATATATAATTAATTAAATAATAATTTAAAAATAAATATGACATAAAAATAAAATTTGATTGAAAAAATGGAGTCATGAATTCAGATCGTATTCAACAATAAAATTTTCAGGTCATTCGATTTTCTTTTTTTTTTTACTATTTGAATACTAATATTCTAATGGTCTATTAAGAGACTTCGTTAACTTATGCCTTAAATCTAACAAAAATTTAATTTTTTGCTATTTAAAAAAATCATTTTTTGAATTTCTATTTAGTTGTTCATATAATAAAAAAAATTATTACTAAATTTGTTTAAATTTTAATAATTAAATTGGAACATTTTTTAATTTGCTACTTTAATTTGAATATATAGGCCTAGAAGTATATAAGAGTTTGGATCTTTTTATCTCAAGCAGAATTACCGAGAAAAAAGATCTAAAACTGAATGTATCGTTGTTGATAAAGCTCAAAATGTCTTCATCCTGTAAGAAGAATAGTTGGCGGTTGTATGACCGATCGAGTAACCAGCCTTGCAAAAGGGGATGCTCGATCGGACCTGGACGTTAGCATTCCGAAGCTTAAGTTAGTAACTTGGGAGTAAGTGCTAAAAGGAGAGAAAGAGTCTCAAGAGTTCAATACCTGGTGCCATTGTATTTTTGGCTATTTATAGGAGATCTTTTGGGGGAGGGATACTTGAGTACCTTGGGGAGATGATAACCGTCAATCAGAGTAGGTAAGCGACGATGTGACTGGAAGTAGGTGGAGAGTATAGGCATTAGCTTGTGCCAGTGGGCTGATAGGACAAGACGTCCCATCAGTCCGATCGGATATCATGCTTTCCAGTGTTATCTTCTAGCTCATGCTACTCTTTCCTGTTAGCAGATTTGGGCCGTCTCAAATACTATTAGGCCGAAATGACTGGGCCTTTAGAGATGTAATTTCTGTGGTTATCATTTGTCCCCCGCCCCCAAACAAGTCCGATCGGGCGAGGTGCATATTTGGTTATATTGGCGAGATTTTGAAATTTTGGAAGGAGGTCGCTTGATGCGCCTGTTCACTTCGAACAGCTGTCTTGCATTCAATGCCGCACGTATTTTCAGAACGACGCTTCATTTTTTTACAACCGTGTCGATGGATTGAGAACACGTGGTGTCTATCAGACTGAGAGGCTTTAGAGCATTCTGGAAGCTTTTTACTCATATAAGAGAAAGGGAGCTTGAGGTAGGCCTTCTTCATTTTTTAGCAATCCCTAACGAAGTTCTGTCAAAATTTCGCCGCGACCTTGGAGTGTCCGTGAGATTAACCAAGTAGTAAGCGATCCCTTCTTTCGATTTAATTTTTCATTCATCGCATATACATTTTTTACTTCTCTCTCTTCACCAAAAGAGAATGGCTTCAAGCAGTAGCCCACAGATAGACAAAAGTTTCTTGGAGGGTTATAGGAATCGCAAGCCGTTTGCTCAACCCTCGCGTCTGACAGAAGCGGAGGTAGCAGAAATTTCCTCTCTGTACTGCCTTCCGGCTGATGTGTCGGTGATGGCTTGCCCTTCCTCCATGGCAATCATGGAGGGACCATTTGGCCATGAAAGGAACGAATGGTTTATCTACCCTTTATGGATTTTGGATGCAGGCTTGAGGTGTTAGTGTAAGCCCTAGCCCCAATACATTGTAATAAAATACTTTAATTAATAAAATTATGCAATTGTTTTATCTATTGTATTCCTGTGCATATCAATTGATAAAACCATCCAAGAATGTTGTTTTGGTTTAAGTTATCATGTGTGAGGCACATGGTTGTAAGACCTTGAAACAAATGAGACTTCATTCTAAACATCCCTAGTCAGTCATTATTATGGGAATAACAATGAATTAAGACTAGTATGCTCTCTCTGATATTATGAGTTTTGTCTTACGGATCATTAGGACAAGAGTGTCAATCAGAGATCATAGATACATGTTAAAGAACATGGTATCTGGATACGATCCGCTCATGAGAACACTACATGGTACAAGTCATAAGTGTTTCTCATATGCATGTTTTGTATCGGAGTTCTTAGACCTGAAATCTCTATGAAACTCTTTATGAATTACTGTGTACTTTGACATACACCTAACGTGCTCGTAACAGAGTGACAAATACGGGTATGATTGGGTATGCATTGATTCATGTTAGAGAGCATGAGAGAAGTGAAGGGATTACCCCTCTCAATAAGAGAGAAAATATCATCGGCCACTTGATCAGTGAACTGAGAAGTGTATGGCCATACCGAGATGAAATAATGAGTAATCATTATTTATCTGAGAGTTCAGTGTCACTGAAATATCAAGAAAGGAATTAATATATATAAGGATGACTAGTTCCATGCCTTATATTAATTCTGATATTTATGGGTAAGGGACTATGCAAAATTGCATTAGGTCACTAAATGTCATATGCATTTTCATTTAATTTGAAATGCTATAATATCTTGCTAGAGAATATATATAGCCTTTGAATTAATTTATTAATTCATTGCAAATATTAAATGGACCTATAGGATCGCACACAAAGCATTGGGCTTAAAATATTTAAATTAAGTATTGGGCATTAATTTGGGCTTTTAATTAAAGTCAAATTAATGTGTGTAATGGGTTATTAGATTGCTATTGGACCTTGGCCCATGAGAGAGAAAAATTCAGCCCACAAGGTTTAATTTCAATTAATTAAATGTCTTGTGTTAATTTAATTAATTGAGTATTAAAGCCTAAAGGATTTTAATTAAATTAATTCACTTGATAATTGGATGGTGTGGCCGAAATTCCAAGATAATATCAATGGAATTTCGGCACATGATTAATTCTTTTATTAAGTGATTTAGTTAATTATTATGTCTTACATTTATCTTAGATTAAATCAAAAGGATTATCTTGGATTAAATGTATTATTTTAAGGAGGTTTAATCAATATATATTTCTTAATTTAAAGAAGTGATAAAGGCTAAAATTAATTATCTCTAGATAATATTAATTATCTTAAGGTAGTGGTTTTTAGATTGATCACTTAAGAAAATGAAAAGAATATATATTGAGGGAGAAAAAACGTGAAACCCTAATAATTCTATGGTTTTGGCGTGTTTTTCTCTCTCTCTCTTAATTCTTTTGATCCAATTTTCACAAGAAGAAAGGATTGTTCCTCATTCTCTTGTGTTATTGGGTAGTAATAGCAACCTAAAGAAGTACAAAATCAGGTTTTGTAGCTTCAAACTATAGCCATTACACAATACCTTAAAAGAGAGCTAGCAATCTCGATTTTAAGCCGACGGTGCAATTGTGTGTGTGAGAATAGAGGAGTGGCGTAAAAGGTTGTTCCTTGGCATTGGTGATCAAGATCTAAGGTGGATAAAGTCATCTCGGTTGCTGGTCATCACCAAACTCAAGTTTTAAAAGGCATCCAAAGTTGTAAGTTTTAAACCCTAAAATTGCATGTTTCGATTCTTGCTTTGGATTTGTATGGTATGTATGATGAAAAATTTTTATTTTCCCGCTGCGTTATCATCACATTCATACCATGTCATATTCCATCAGTGGTATTAGAGCCTAAACATGCTTATTTTAGTGCTTTAGATGCATGAAAAAATTAATTAAAAATCGTCATTATGAAAACATGCAAATCTGAAATTTTCTGTTTTGAGTTTTTTGCATTGTTTTGGTGTAAAAATGATTTTAATTAATTAGATAGGTATTATAATTAATATGACATGTTAATATACTGTCCTAAGATGTTATTAGGACTGGTAATGGTCGGATTTAATTATTTATGTAAGACCCCTAACATGACCCTAGTTAAAATTGCATATTTTTAAAATGAGGATTATGTATAAGTAAGGGTCTATGGGATAGATTATTATGTTAATTGCATGAAAATAAAATTTAAAAGTAATGATTAATAGTAATTAAGGATGCAATTGCAGAAAAAGTATTAATTGTGGGGTAATTTTGTAATTTCTGGAAATTTAGAGGTCAATGAATAAAAGAGATAGAATGAGGAGGTTGATTTAAGAAGAATAGTTAGTGGAGAGGTCATTATATAACATGCAAATAGATGCATGGTTATAGTGTGACATGCAAATTCTTAGAGGACCTAAAGTGATATTTGCCAAAGTTCTATAAATAGGTGGGTGTGTAGTGAAAAGAAAGAGAAAGTGGCATTTGGAGAGCTTGTTGGTCGGCAATGGAGAGGAAAAACCAGAGATTTAATTCCTTTCAATCTTCTTACAAAGTCTTTGAGTCTTAAAGAAATTTAAGTGACAAATCTTGATGGTTAATTAAGGCAATTAAGTGCATAACTCTAAGGTAAGTGGTCTCTACTGAATTTCTTCATCATCTTCTTCTTCTTCCTCTCATCTTGGTTGAGGTAAGTGATGGATAAATGCTGGAAATTATAATTGATGATGATAATGATGTTTGTGAAGGAGAAGAGGAAGGTAGAAGGAATAAAGGGAAGGATATTGCAAGGGATTGAAAGCTAGGGTGATAAAGGGTTCGGCCAAGGTATGGGATGGTACTCTCCATGCATGCAAGTGATTGTTAATTGAATCAACAAGGTGTTTATGTGTGATAGATGAAACAATGGAAATGAGATATGAAATTAGACTTTGTATCAATAGGTATTGCATGAAGATTTGCTTAAACTATTAACTGTAATTTAGATATAAAAATGAGTTCGTGGCATTAATTTAAAGCTATATGAATTTTGATAGTTTCATATGAGATATAGGTATAAAAGTGTAGTTGAAAAATAGCACTAATTTGGCCTCTAGATTATCCCTACATTGATTGAATATTAAATACATCTTTGAATCCGATTTTGAACAGCTTGGGGTAAAATCTTCATAATTGATTGTAAAATGATCAGAATGACATGTGGTTAATTCCTACTTAAAATAGACTTCAAAACCTACAATATCTATGAAGAAAACGAAGTCAAATAATGCCTACAACATTGCCTAATTTTTACTTGAAAATCGAAAATTCTGTGTAGTCTACTATGCTGAACAGTCTTTAGTAATTTCAACATATCTCGAGTTCTAGAAATGATATTGAAAATATTTTTGATGTTCTAGAAACTAGAAATGTATATCTACAACTTTGTAGAAGACAACTTTTTCTAAATATGCCGTTTACTATGTCAAATACGAGGTACAAAATGATTTTGTTAAGCAGTTTGCAGGATTTTAAGAACAGAGTGAAAAACCTGTATGACCACGCTTACTATCGCGAGCGCGACAGTGTCGCGAGCGCGACAGCATGTTGGTCACTAAATGTTTTTTTATTCTCTTTTATTGGTATATTAGGCTACCCCCATGTGTAGCACATATAACTGAGCAAAAATTGACCTTAAATGCAAGTATACAAGAGTCATATACTAGTGTGTATATAAATTTGTATCACTTACATTGAAAATTGTCTATGAATGTATACCTATGCATCATGGAAATTGTACATTAATAGTTAATTTATAGCACCATGAATAATTATGAAATTGTTGTTAATCATATATGTGTATGATAATATGATTGTGATATGATGTGTTGTCTAAAGATCATATGTCTAAGTATAAGTTCATGATGAAAGTTAAAGGTATGTGCCTTATGGAAACATATTAATAGCATATGATTGATGAGTGATTGAGGTATATATATTGATAATCATGCTTATCAGAACAAGCTTATTAGATGCGAATGTACTACAGGTACGTACAATCTATGATTATATTTATGAGTGCATGAGCATGTAACTGCCCTATGAGATAGAAAATGATTAAATGTCATTTAATAGGTGAGATTATATGCATGAGCAAATGGTATACTATAAGCACAGCTTTAAAGTATGAAATGAACATGAATAAAGTATCGCCTGCAATAGAGTTCAGTTATGGATAGATAGGCGCCTATAGGGAATTGCAGCTGCCAAAGTCGATCCTGCTGGATCTTACACAGCCCATTAGGGTTGTTTATTTTTGCCCTCGTGTGGGTGCTCACGTGCGAGCATTTGACCGGTCCAAAGTATAGTTGGCCCTACTTGGGTCCATAGTTATGATATCTTCAGATATCTATCATTTGATACCCTCGGGTATCCATCGATCCCGTTATCCATTCTTAGAACTTAAGCAGGCTAAAGTAAAGTAATAAAGTTTCAAAGTTATTCACAGTATGAGATATGCATCTGATATATGAATTATTATGGTTAACAGTGACTTTGTGAACACGACTTAATATTTGTTTACATGATATATGGATCACTTCATGAACTATAACTAGTATGCTGATTAAATTGTGAAAAGCTATCTTGTTATGCAAGCTATTGTATTTTATAATTTTCTTTTCTTTTGCCATATGAGTATTGTTGCTAGTTATTTTATATTTTTGACAACCACTGTGAGTGGTTGTCTTTCATGTTTAGAATTTCCCCACTAAGCTGTAAAGCTTAGCACGGGTTATTTGATCCGTGTAGGTTTTGGGTAGCGAAGACTTTTTGCACAGGATCTAATTTTGCATCAGGACAGGCCAACACCAGTCTATAGAAGTGGATGTAGGAAACTTTTGATAAATCTTGTTTAATTCCTTACATGTTTAATATGTATAAGGGTTGTAATATATGTATATGTAAATTATATGAAAGTGAAGACTGTAATAAGCTCATAGTGAAAATACTAGTATATGCATGCATGATGAAATTAGAATTACTTTATATAAATGTATTGATATGATGAATGCTAAGCAT
The DNA here is from genome assembly GCA_037975025.1 of Excoecaria agallocha. Lineage (NCBI taxonomy): Eukaryota > Viridiplantae > Streptophyta > Magnoliopsida > Malpighiales > Euphorbiaceae > Excoecaria > Excoecaria agallocha. The sequence continues at coordinate 80,385,824 of CM075807.1, forward strand.
GAAAGTACAATAGCTACAGTATGATGATATAGTCATATGACTTGATGAATTAAAATGGCATAGTTTGCATTGGATATAGTAAACTTGGGATATAGGGTGTTACAATTTGGTATCAGAGCCTAGGTTTAGCCTTTTCTGGGTAAAAATGAACCTAGGATTCTATAGTATGATATAGCGTTTTGTTGGCCTGATGCAGAAGTCCCTGTTTTTCTTATAGATTGAATATAGAAAACTCTAGAGATGCTTTTGAGGAATCGGTTGAAAGTAATAGGCCGGTTAGAACTAATCCTTTCAATATTGGACTTTTATCCTCCAATCCAAATGAGATCCCAACAGCCGTCCCTACAGAAGCATTGTTTAAAATATCACAGGATATGACTCAAATTCTTCAAAGAATGACAGCGCCTAAAGCTCCAATATCTGAAATTAGAAAGCATGGTGCTGAAGAGTTTTTAGGCACTAATCTGGAATAGTCTGAAGAAGTTGAATTTTGGCTGGAAAGGCTAGAGAGAATTTTTGATGAAATCCACTGTCCAGTGGGTCATAAGGCATCTTGTGCTGTGTCTCTATTACAGGGTGCAGCTTATGATTGGTGGAAGTGGGTATTGAAGCAACCCCATTTACTAGATCCCCTTACATGGAAATTTTTCACAGCTGAATTCAAGAAAAAGTATGTTACTGAGGAGTATAAGCAAGAGAAGTTAAAGCAATTTCTCAACTTGAGACAGAGAATTATGTCTGTGGCTGAGTATGAGAAAGAATTCAGTCACCTGTGCAAATATGCTCCTGATGAGATGTTAACTGATGCTTTTAAATGTAGACAGTTTGAGGATGGGTAGAAATGAGTCTACTGTACATGAACTGGAATATGATATATGTGTAACCAACCCTTTGGGTCACAGTGTTGTTGTTAACAGAGTGCATAAATAGTGTCCTATTGTAATTCAAGCGAAAGAATTCCTTGCTCATCTTATTGAGTTACCATTCTGGGAGTTTGATATTATACTTGGTATGGATTGGCTGTCTAGACATCATGCAGTGATTAATTGTGAAGCTAAAACTGTAACTCTTATTGGTGCTGATGGTGAAGAAACTTTAGTACAGGGCATTCGATCAAAACCCATAGCTAATGTAATATCAGCTATGCAAGCTAAGCGGTTTTTGAAAAAAGGGTGTGAAGCATTCTTAGCACTTGTGCTTGATTCAAGAATAGAGAATGTGAATCTTCAAGAGATTCCAGTGGTGAAAGAGTTTCCTGATGTGTTCCCTGAAGACTTGCCTAGTCTTCCACCTGAAAGGGAAGTTGAACTGTCTATAGACATTTTACCTGGCACAGCTCCTATTTCAAAGGCACCATACAGGATGGCTCCTTTGGAATTGAAAGAACTAAAAGTTCAGCTATAAGAGTTACTTGATAAAGGCTTCATTAAGCCTAGTACATCGCCCTGGGGTGCACCGGTTTTATTTGTGAAGAAAAGAATGGGTCTATGAGAATGTGTATCGACTATAGACAGTTGAACAAAGTGACAGTGAAGAACAAATATCCTTTGCCACGAATAGAGGATTTATTTGATCAGTTAAGTGGTGCTGGTGTGTTCTCAAAGATAGATTTGCGATCAGGATATTATCAGCTCAGAGTTAGAGATGGGGATGTTTCCAAAACAACCTTTAGAACCTGATATGGGCATTATGAGTTTCTGGTGATGCCATTTGGGTTAACAAATGCACCGGTTGCATTTATGGATCTTATGAATAGGGTGTTTAGACCCTACTTGGATCAGTTTGTTGTTGTGTTCATAGATGACATTTTGGTGTATTCGAGGGATGAAGCGGAACATGCTGAACATATGAGAATTGTTTTACAGACTCTGAGGGAGAATCAGTTGTATGCTAAGCTGAGCAAATGTGATTTTTGACCAAGGAAAGAAGTCATGTAGTATCTTCTGAAGGCATTAGAGTGGATCCAGCTAAAATAGAGGCTATAGTATATTGGAAGCCGCCTCGAAATGTGACATAAGTGAGAAGTTTTCTGGGCTTAGCAGGTTATTACCGTCGCTTTGTGAAAGGCTTATCAATTATAGCCGCACCACTCACTAAACTTTTGAAAAGGGTATAAAGTTTGAGTGGACTGACCGGTGTCAAGCAAGTTTTGATCAATTGAAGAAATTTCTGACAGAGGCTCCAGTTTTGACACAGCCAGTTTTAGGAAAGGAGTATGCTATGTATAGTGATGCTTCTAGAGTTGGCTTGGGTTGTATGTTAATGCAAGATGGCAAAGTAATTGCCTATGCATCTAGACAGTTGAAGCCACATGAACAAAACTATCCAACCCATGACCTAGAGTTAGCAGTAGTAGTGTTTGCTTTGAAAATTTGACGACATTATTTGTATGGGGAAAAGTGCAGAATCTATACAGATCACAAGAGTCTTAAATATTTGCTCACTCAAAAGGAACTTAACTTGAGACAGCGAAGATGGTTAGAACTGTTTAAAGATTATGATTGTATAGTGGATTACCATCCAGGTAAAGCTAATGTTGTAGCTGATGCCTTGAGTCGTAAGATGATGGCTGCTATGATTGCACATCGCTGTAGATGGAAACTTGCTTATGATGGTGCTTTAATAGCACAATTGAAGGCTAGACCTTGTTTGAGGTAAACTGTGATTGATGTACAGAAACATGATGAAAAGTTGCAGCAGATTTTGAAGTCTTCACATGAAGGGACCCAGTCTGAGTATTCAGTGAAAGAAGATGGGGGTGTGTATTATCAGAATAGATTATATGTTCCTGATGACAAAGAATTAAAAAGAACAGTATTGAATGAGATTGTACGGTTACATGGTATACCTGTGTCTATAATTTTGGATCGAGATCCAAGGTTTACATCGAGATTTTGGCAGAGTTTACAGCAAGCTTTGAGAACACAGCTCAAGTATAGTACAGCTTTTCATCCTCAAACGGATGGGCAATCTGAAAGGGTTATTCAGATTCTCGAAGATATGATGAGGGGATGTGCTTTGGAGTTTTCTGGAAGTTGGGATAAATATGTAGCCTTAATGGAATTTGCTTATAATAACAGCTATCAGAAGAGTATTCAAATGGCACCATATGAGGCTTTGTATGGCAGAAAATGTAGAACTCCAGTCTGTTGGACTGAGTTGACCGAATGTAAGTTAATTGGTCCTGACCTTGTTAGAGATACAGAAGAAAAGGTTCAAGTTATCAAGCAGAGGCTGACAGAAGCAAGTGACAGGCAGAAATCATATGCTAACCTTAAAAGAAGGGATATCGAGTACCAGGTGGGTGACAAAGTATTTTTGAAGGTATCTCCTTGGAGAAAAGTGCTTAGATTTGGGAAAAAGGGAAAGCTCAGTCCGAGATTCATTGGTCCGTACGAAATTCTTCAAAGAGTCGGACCAGTAGCTTATAGATTGGCTCTTCCTATGGAGTTGGCCAAGCTACATGATGTGTTTCATGTATCTATGCTTCGAAGATATCGCTCGGATGAATCTCACAAGTTACAAGTTCAAGATATTCAGTTACAGCCAGATTTCACTTATTATGAGGAACCGAAGGAAATCCTGGCTAGGGAGATCAGACAATTGAGAAAATGAGCAGATCCCTCTGGTTAAAGTACTTTGGCAACATCATGGTGTACAAGAAGTAACTTGGGAACCAGAGGCAGTCATGAAGAAGCAATATCCTCAGTTGTTTAATTCAGGTATGAATTTCGAGGACGAAATTCTTTAAGGGGGAGAGATTTGTAAGACCCCTAACATGACCCTAGTTAAAATTGCATATTTTTAAAATGAGGATTATGTATAAGTAAGGGTCTATGGGATAGATTATTATGTTAATTGCATGAAAATAAAATTTAAAAGTAATGATTAATAGTAATTAAGGATGCAATTGCAGAAAAAGTATTAATTGTGGGGTAATTTTGTAATTTCTGGAAATTTAGAGGTCAATGTATAAAAGAGATAGAATGAGGAGGTTGATTTAAGAAGAATAGTTAGTGGAGAGGTCATTATATAACATGCAAATAGATGCATGGTTATAGTGTGACATGCAAATTCTTAGAGGACCTAAAGTGATATTTGCCAAAGTTCTATAAATAGGTGGGTGTGTAGTGGAAAGAAAGAGAAAGTGGCATTTGGAGAGCTTGTTGGTCGGCAATGGAGAGGAAAAACCAGAGATTTAATTCCTTTCAATCTTCTTACAAAGTCTTTGAGTCTTAAAGAAATTTAAGTGACAAATCTTGATGGTTAATTAAGGCAATTAAGTGCATAACTCTAAGGTAAGTGGTCTCTACTGAATTTCTTCATCATCTTCTTCTTCTTCCTCTCATCTTGGTTGAGGTAAGTGATGGATAAATGCTGGAAATTATAATTGATGATGATAATGATGTTTGTGAAGGAGAAGAGGAAGGTAGAAGGAATAAAGGGAAGGATATTGCAAGGGATTGAAAGCTAGGGTGATAAAGGGTTCGGCCAAGGTATGGGATGGTACTCTCCATGCATGCAAGTGATTGTTAATTGAATCAACAAGGTGTTTATGTGTGATAGATGAAACAATGGAAATGAGATATGAAATTAGACTTTGTATCAATAGGTATTGCATGAAGATTTGCTTAAACTATTAACTGTAATTTAGATATAAAAATGAGTTCGTGGCATTAATTTAAAGCTATATGAATTTTGATAGTTTCATATGAGATATAGGTATAAAAGTGTAGTTGAAAAATAGCACTAATTTGGCCTCTAGATTATCCCTACATTGATTGAATATTAAATACATCTTTGAATCCGATTTTGAACAGCTTGGGGTAAAATCTTCATAATTGATTGTAAAATGATCAGAATGACATGTGGTTAATTCCTACTTAAAATAGACTTCAAAACCTACAATATCTATGAAGAAAACGAAGTCAAATAATGCCTACAACATTGCCTAATGTTTACTTGAAAATCGGAAATTCTGTGTAGTCTACTATGCTGAACAGTCTTTAGTAATTTCAACATATCTCGAGTTCTAGAAATGATATTGAAAATATTTTTGATGTTCTAGAAACTAGAAATGTATATCTACAACTTTGTAGAAGACAACTTTTTCTAAATATGCCGTTTACTATGTCAAATACGAGGTACAAAATGATTTTGTTAAGCAGTTTGCAGGATTTTAAGAACAGAGTGAAAAACCTGTATGACCACGCTTACTGTCGCGAGCGCGACAGTGTCGCGAGCGCGACAGCATGTTGGTCACTAAATGTTTTTTTATTCTCTTTTATTGGTATATTAGGCTACCCCCATGTGTAGCACATATAACTGAGCAAAAATTGACCTTAAATGCAAGTATACAAGAGTCATATACTAGTGTGTATATAAATTTGTATCACTTACATTGAAAATTGTCTATGAATGTATACCTATGCATCATGGAAATTGTACATTAATAGTTAATTTATAGCACCATGAATAATTATGAAATTGTTGTTAATCATATATGTGTATGATAATATGATTGTGATATGATGTGTTGTCTAAAGATAATATGTCTAAGTATAAGTTCATGATGAAAGTTAAAGGTATGTGCCTTATGGAAACATATTAATAGCATATGATTGATGAGTGATTGAGGTATATATATTGATAATCATGCTTATCAGAACAAGCTTATTAGATGCGAATGTACTACAGGTACGTACAATCTATGATTATATTTATGAGTGCATGAGCATGTAACTGCCCTATGAGATAGGAAATGATTAAATGTCATTTAATAGGTGAGATTATATGCATGAGCAAATGGTATACTATAAGCACAGCTTTAAAGTATGAAATGAACATGAATAAAGTATCGCCTGCAATAGAGTTCAGTTATGGATAGATAGGCGCCTATAGGGAATTGCAGCTGCCAAAGTCGATCCTGCTGGATCTTACACAGCCCATTAGGGTTGTTTATTTTTGCCCTCGTGTGGGTGCTCACGTGCGAGCATTTGACCGGTCCAAAGTATAGTTGGCCCTACTTGGGTCCATAGTTATGATATCTTCAGATATCTATCATTTGATACCCTCGGGTATCCATCGATCCCGTTATCCATTCTTAGAACTTAAGCAGGCTAAAGTAAAGTAATAAAGTTTCAAAGTTATTCACAGTATGAGATATGCATCTGATATATGAATTATTATGGTTAACAGTGACTATGTGAACACGACTTAATATTTGTTTACATGATATATGGATCACTTCATGAACTATAACTAGTATGCTGATTAAATTGTGAAAAGCTATCTTGTTATGCAAGCTATTGTATTTTATAATTTTCTTTTCTTTTGCCATATGAGTATTGTTGCTAGTTATTTTATATTTTTGACAACCACTGTGAGTGGTTGTCTTTCATGTTTAGAATTTCCCCACTAAGCTGTAAAGCTTAGCACGGGTTATTTGATCCGTGTAGGTTTTGGGTAGCGAAGACTTTTTGCACAGGATCTAATTCTGCATCAGGACAGGCCAACACCAGTCTATAGAAGTGGATGTAGGAAACTTTTGATAAATCTTGTTTAATTCCTTACATGTTTAATATGTATAAGGGTTGTAATATATGTATATGTAAATTATATGGAAGTGAAGACTGTAATAAGCTCATAGTGAAAATACTAGTATATGCATGCATGATGAAATTAGAATTACTTTATATAAATGTATTGATATGATGAATGCTAAGCATGAAAGTACAATAGCTACAGTATGATGATATAGTCATATGACTTGATGAATTAAAATGGCATAGTTTGCATTGGATATAGTAAACTTGGGATATAGGGTGTTACAATTTATACCTGATGGTACATGTTAATATTAAAACTAGGTGCATTTGGCATGTTAATTGTAAGTTTAACAACTAGTTTTTAAATATTAAATGTAAAAACGTTTTTGGAATGTTTGTAAGTGATTTTTAAAGATTAAATATCAGGTCTGGACATTTTTTAAATTTGGTTTTAATTTTGGTCCATGACAATTTAATTGATCAATTTTAAAATCACTTAAAACTATGTCTAGTTTGTGTTTGTTACATGTTTAATCAACATTGTTTGTCTTGATTTGATTAAAATGGTAAAAACACATTTAGATTAAAATGGTATAGAATATTAAATCAATATTTATGACCTTATTTAATTTATTAAATGACTCATAAAATTGTTTTAAGTATTTGTGCATTTTTGTGGCATCATATAAGCATTAAATAACTAGTATTGTTGTTTGTTTGTTTTATATGCATGCCGTGTACCATATATATATGTTCTTCATGATTTTGTGTTTTAATTCATGTTGGTACATATTATATGTATTTTTAATGTTTTATGGGCTTGATGACCTAAAATTAAAAATGGCAAAATTGGAAATTATACTAGATTTGATTTATGGCACAAATCTAACTAGTTTGTGTTTTGGGCTTTTAAGAGAACTTATTCAATAAGAGGATTTAGTCCATTGGGCTTCGGCCCAGGCCTATCACGGGGTCATCTCTTAAAGGTTCAAGTACACAATTTCCATTAATGGGCTTGGCTAAATTAAATAAAATTGGACTTTGTTTTATCCATGAATGTCATATATATTTATTTGCTAGTTTGGTGTGATGAATGAATATGCATGGTGCATTCATGGGCCCTGGATTTTTGTAATTAAATATGGCCTGCGAGCCATTATATTTTATTGTAAAAGTTTCATTTATTTCTTAGAATAGAATATACTTGAAGACTTTGTAAATCAAGATGAAGCCCACCGGAGTGGAGAAGCCCAACTCGAAGATTCTTATGTAATAGTATAGAATCTTATTTGTAGGTTTTTGGGCCCATGTTTGTCACACTTTACTTTATGCAATTATTTATATATGCATGCTATGTATGGATGACAAAGCGTATGCCATGTAAGCCGTAATAAAATGAATCCCTAAAATAGTAAGTCACAAAGTTGCCTCCTTAATTCGAAACATGTCAAGGCATCGATCATCGGTCACGTAGACTAGGAGTCCTAGATGCGCCCGATTATCTTTGTGAGGCATGGGTTGTGGATGTAGGTTGGACTTAACATGGAAAGGGATGCCCAGACCTAGGCAACTAATAAATAGTTTTGTGCTATAACATCTTAAGATGTTAGCCCATTTGATCCAAGAGTCATGTACGAGACATGATTGGAGTTTTCCTACCTAAGTAACTTAACTTATTAGGTGTACAAGCTCAGCTTGACTAATAAGTTGTTGTGAAAAGTGGATCTTGGCCCACATTAAATCACTAACGCGAATTATTTAAAGGGATATTAATTCGGTTTGTGGGATCATAAATAAGACCTCATTTAATCTTGTTATATTCTATTGTAGATTGAAAATGGCATCTTCAAACAACAATTTCTCATTGCGATTGGTCCTTGAAAAGGACAAATTGAATGGCTTCAATTTCATAGACTGGTCTCAAAACTTAAGAATAATTCTTAAGCAAGAGAAAAAGTCGTATGTTTTGGATGCACCCTTGCCTGAAGAACCTATTAGGAACGCCTCTGCGATTCAATGTAGCTCCAAACGAGATGGCCAGAGGCGAGGAGGTCACACGACAACTAGCCGATTGGGCAAAGGCTAAAAGGGAGGCCGATCGCTTGGCTAAAGAGGAGAAGAGAGCAAAGAAGCGAAGGATTTTGCCTGCTTCTAAGGTTCAGGCTTCCAAAGGCGCTGCTAATGATCCTACTGTTAAAACGACAACTGCCTCTTTCGTTATTGCAGTTGTTGTTCCTGCAACCCATCCTTTTCGAACGACTCCGGGCCCATTACTTCCCTCTCAGATAGTGGCGAAACAACGTCCTCTCAGGCGCCAGCTACTAAGATATGAGTCTGACAAAGAAGGGCCACAACCATTTTTCATCGGTCGACCGTCTTCTCAACAATCGGGTTGTCTAACAGATGAGACGATGAAGAAGAAGGCTATTGAAATCGTAGCCGCCATTGATGCCTAGGTTGCAACACAGAGTAAGGTGGTAGCTCGAGATGAGCCAGGCCGGCGGTCCTCAGGGAGGAGTCAGGAGGGTCGGGCACCGTCCTTAGAAGATATTTTGAAAGAGCGATTTGGCGACGACTAGTCTATGACCAACAAGGATGTGCCAGCCTTCGTTTGCCAAGGTCTTGCTCAAGAGAGCAATTTTAAAGCAATGACGGAGCTCGGTTTCCTCTCCTAGGAGTATGAGTTATTTCAACAACAGAATCTGGAGGTAACACTTGCATCTTTTCATTTTTATCCCTACTTCCTTTTTTTTTCCTTTAGTGTTCTCGACTTATTCCTTTATTTTCTATTCACAGCTGATTAAAAGGGGGCTTCGCATACACGACATGGCGGCCTATGCCTGGGTGAAGTGGAAGGATGCCGCTCGGTAAATGAGAGAGACTGAGGCCGCCAGCACCATGGCGAAGAGGAAAGCTGCGTCTTTAAAGTCGGATATGGAGGAGCTAAAAAAGGAGAAAATTCAACTGGCTCAAGACCTTAAGCCCCGACAAGGCGAGGTGGACCACCTGAAAGGAGATGTGGCACGCCTTACTGCTAACACCGCCTTGTGCAGGAAATACGAGGAAGAGTTGGACAAGCTAAGGGGCGAGTGTTCTCAACTAAAAAATGACTTCCTCAAAGCTAATGTCGATAAGGAGAAGGCACTTACGGACAAAGATAGGGCTTTATCGGAGCACGACCTTCTCCTATCAGAAAAGAATTCCTTGGAGACGGTCTTGGCGGAGAAAGAAGCAACTTGGACTGAAAATTTAGCAAGAGCGCTGGCCACCAGGGAGGAGGAGGTTCTTGATAAGTTGGGCGAGGCTCAGGGAAAATTGCTAACTTGGCTGATTTATGCGGCCAAGCAGCGATTTCCTGAAGCTAACCTTGATTGGATGGAGGATGTGGGGGCTCTTTCTGACCCTCCTTCTAGTGACGATGATGATGAGGAGGGGTGTCCGGCCGGAAAGACTGAAGGTGATTTGCCGACCAGATTCGAGATCATTCTTCCTCCTGCCGCAAAGCCTGAGGTTCCCTTGTTATCGGAGTCGGAACCCATTGTATCTTTGTTAAAAGAGCCAACAAGTGGCCAGGCTGCTATTGTCGAGCCCCCAACTGAGCCGATCGGCTCTGCGAGAGGAAGTGTAGATATGGAGGCTTAGTCCCCTTTTTCCTTGTAAGGAATTCTTGCATGTATATATAACATTCTATTTGCCTTACATTTGTAGCTTTATGTTGCAAACTTTACTTTGAAGCGAAATTCGCTATGAATTTTGCTAAATGAAAGACAACTTTTATGTAAAGTGCGCAAAATCAATTGAGGAGAGTAAGGGGGGTACTTCTTGAATCATATGAATCATATACTGTTTCGCTTGTTGGTCATACGGACGAAAAAACCAATTGATAGATCACTCGCTCACCAATCTGTAGGAAATCTTGTTTCTTATTTCCAATGGTGAAGGAATCCAATTGGTACGAAACCGCGATAATTCGACCCTTTCGATCGTAGTAGGCGACTTTACAATTTGAGCAAATACTAGAATCTATCGCATGATGGAGTGGTTTTGCATTTTTCGTGTGTTAAGTACAAAGGAGATATACGTTGATGGAGATAATTTGATTAACCGCTGCGTTTCTTATTTGGAGAACGGGATAAATTTAATTTGGAGAGAACTTTTCATGTTTAAGATGAGTATTGAACTACATCTTGTCGTGGGAGTCGTAGTGGAGAAAATCTTTCGCATTTTGGGCTTGAGACAAGCTAGCGAGTAATTCATCATCGAGTTAATGGAGAATGGAGTAAAGCTGACAACCTGCAAGAGAAATCAAGACTAACAAACAGATGAGTGAATAAAAACATACCTTTACTGAAGATGAAGAAAAATGGAGAGAATGGAGAAAATCGAGAGGATATTCTTTATTAAATATAATACATGATTATACATGGTACTTCTTGAGTACCTCGATGTTCCAGCTCCTGGGGATATCTGTCCCTTCAAGGGTTCTTAGTCTGTAAGTACTGGAGCTTAAAACCTTTGAGACTTCATAGGGGCCTTCCCAATTTGGCATTAACTTCCCCACTCTGGCGTTTCCCGAGCTAATATCCTCCCTTCTGAGCACTAGATCTCCCACATTAAAGGTTCTTGCCTTTACTTTTGTGTTGTGGTATCTAGTGATTCTTTGCTTGTAAGCGGCAATTTTGGCATAAGCATCTTCCCTCTTTTCTTCTACTAGGTCCAGGTCTTGGCATCTGTCTAGGACATTCGCTTGACTGGAGTAGAACGTTGTCCGGTAGGAGGAAAGGCCAATCTCTACAGGTATCATCGCTTCGGAGCCGTAGATGAGAGAAAATGGCGTTTGATGGGTGCCGGCTCGTGGGGAGGTCCTATAGGACCATAAGATGCTCTGCAATTATTCAGTCCAGTTGCCTTTTACCTCACTGAGTCATTTTTTCAAGCCTTCTAGGAGTGTTCGATTGGAGACCTCTGTCATCCCATTGCTTTGAGGATGAGTGACGGAGGTGAACCTAAGGCTGATATTGAGGCTTTGGCAGAAGTCTCTGAAAATCAAACTATCGAAATGCTTGCCATTATCTGTAATAAGAACGTTAGGTAAGCCATACCTGCAAATGATGTTTTTCCAAACGAAGTTTCTAACTCTCTTTGCCATAATTGTGGACAAAGGCTCAGCTTCAATCCATTTTGAGAAGTGGTCGACGGAAACAAGGAGGAATTTCATTTGCCTTTTTCCTTGGGGAAAAGGTCCTAGGATATCCAGGCCCCACTGGTCGAACGGCCAGGTAAAATCGATTGGCATTTGGTCTGCCGCCGGCTGCCTGATGACTCTTCCATGTATTTAGCATTGCTGGCATCTCCTCACCTTTTATTGGGCATCTTTGAAGATGCTCGGCCAGTAGTAGCCATCTTGGAGTGCTTTCCTTGCCATGGCCCTACTAGCTTCATGCGCTCCGTAAATGCCTTCATGGATTTCTCTCAGGACATAGTCTCCTTCCTCTTCCGTTATACATTTGAGCCAAGGGTGACTAAAAGCTTTTTTAAACAATTCACCGTTAATAATAGAGTAATTTAAAGATTTACGAGATACCTTTTGGGCTTTCACCTTGTCTTCAGGTAATTGCCCCATTTGTAGGTATCGTTTGATAGAACTCATCCACGTTTCCTGAATCGGCTCAATTTCCATCATTTCTGATTTGTCTAGGAAGGAGTTTGGTTGATCGATGATGGTTATTTTTTCTTCCACCACACCTTGCTTGGTAGCAGACATTTTGGCGAGCCGATCGGCTGCTAGAGTTTGATCTCTTGGCACCTTTTGTAGGACCTACTCAGATCCGACTTCTTCTAGCGTCTTGAGCCCTACTTTGACCTTTTCCAGGTATCGAATCATGTTGGCTTCTCTGGCTTCGAAGGTGCCTAAGACTTGGCTCATCACGAGCTGGGAGTCGCTTTTGATGGTGACAGAGTCCGATCGAATGGCATGAAGCAACCTCAATCCATGCAGAAGGGCTTCGTACTCTGCCATATTATTTGAAATTTTAAAATTGAGCCTTATTGCGTACCTGATAACAATGCCAAGGGAGCCCATTATTATGATTCTGGCACCTCCTCGGTTATCATTCGCAGCCCCATTTACAATCATTTCCCATCTGGTGGGTTGTGGGTGACTAGCTATTTTGTCACCGGATAATTCTGCAACGAAATTTGCCAGAGCTTGGGCTTTGATTGCTTTTCTGGGTTCATATCTCACATCCCATGACCGAAGTTTGATTGCCCAACCCACCATTTTTCCCTCTAGGTCGGGGGTTTGGAGAATTTTTCTGATTGGTTGACCCAAGAGGACGACTATTGTATGTGCCTCGAAGTATTGTCTCAGCTTCTTCGTGCACATCATGAGGGCGATGATGAGTTATTCAACCGGACCTTTTTTCAGTTCCGGGCCTCTGAGCACTTGACTCACATAATAGACTGGCAGTTGTTGGGTTCCTTCTTCCCTAACTAGGACACCTACAATAGCTTTGCCAGAAGTTGATAAGTACAGGTATAAATTTTCACCTTGAAGTGGTCGGCTCAGTAAAGGGGGGTTGGTGAGGAACTTTTTTAGCTCGCTGAAGGCTTGTTGACAATCAGCATCCCAGTCAAAGGTTTCATTCCTCCTCAATTTTTTGAAGAAGAGAGTGCATCGTTTGGTAGAGGAGGATATGAACCGCCCAAGAGCTGTGATTCTGCCATTCAACTTCTGAATGTTCTTCACGCTGTTTGGTGGCTGCATCTCCAAGATCGCCTTGATTTTATCGGGATTGGCTTCAATGCCCCTTTGTGATACCATAAAGCCCAAAAATTTGCCTGAAGGCACCCCAAAAGTGCATTTGTCAGGATTGAGCTTCATCCGAAATTTATTCAGTGTATTGAATATTTTCGCTAGATCAGCAGGATATTCTTCGAGGCTTTTGCTTTTGACGATTATGTCGTCCACGTAAACTTTCACATTTTACCCGATCTAATCCTTGAAGATTTTATTCATTAAGCATTGATACGTAGCACCTGCATTTTTCAATCCGAATGACATAGACTTGTAGCAAAAAGTGCCATCATCCGTGATGAAGCTGGTTTTTTCCTGATCCAGCAACCATATCATGATCTGGTGATATCCGGCGTATGCATCTAGGAGGGAATAAATGGCATGACCAGTAGTGGCGTCCACCAACTAGTCTATGCTGGGCAGGGGGTAGCTGTCTTTTGGGCATGCTTTGTTAAGATCTGTGAAGTCAACGCACATTCGCATCTTTCCTGATTTCTTTTTGACCAAAACAACATTGGCCAGCCAGTCGGGGTAGTTGACTTCTCGGATTGTTCTTGCTTTCAACAACTTATCTACCTCCTTGGAGATGAATCTCCTTCGATCAGGAGCATGGCTCCGCAATTTTTGCCTGACCGGCGTACAAGCTGGATCCACGTTGAGTTTGTGGGTTATCACATCGGGGTCGATCCTGGTGATATCTTCCGGCTTCCAAGCAAAAGAAGCCTAGTTGATCATTAATACTTGCATGACCGCTTCTTTGACTTCTGTGCTCATGCTGGTGCCAATTTGGATAGTTTTGCCTTTCGCGAGCATCCTAGTCTTGACTTATTCTGCAGGATCCATTCTTGGTTCTTTCGCCTGCTCAAATCATTCTATGCCTGGTTCTACCAGCATAGCCTCTTTATGATGCTTGATCATGGCTATATAAGCTTCCCTTGATGCTTTTTGGTCGCCTCTCAAGATGACGACGCTGCCTCTGGTCGGGATTTTCATCACCATGTAGCGGATGCTAGTGACTACCCCTGTTTGAAATAATAGAGGTCTGCCAAAAATGGCGTTGTAAGTAAAAACCATATCGATAACCATAAACGTTACCTTACAAGCGTGGGCAAGAGCTTCCTGACCGAGCTCAACAAATAACTCGACCGACCCTGCTACTGGCACTGTGGCGTTACCCAGGCCGATCAGTGGTGTGGCATTCGGTTTGGGCTCCTCGATCGGCAGCCCTATTGCTTTATAAGCTTGCAATGTAAGTACGTTCACTGCACTCCCGTTATCCACCAATATCCTTTTTACATCAAAATTATTGATCCGTGCCCTGACGACAAGGGCGTCTTCGTGAGGGAACATTACATCCCGAGCATCTTCATAGGATATGGTGACTAGGGCCGGTCATTCAGAAGTTTGGAAGAAATAGATGCCTCTGCCCTTTCTTTTCCTATAGAGATCTTCTCCATAGGATGATCTGCCGGTGATCATATTTATAATGCCAGCGTAAGGTCGGCGGGGATCTGCATTTTTCGGCTTTCACCGTTCATCATCGTCGTCATCATCAGAGTTATCCCTCCTATGGTCTGTTTGTTTATAGGGACTTGCTTCTCGAGCTGGACCCACAAACCTCTTGAGGGAGCCCCTTTGCAGCAGCCGTTCAATTTCTTCCTTCAACTGGTGACACTAGTCAGTTGTATGACCAACGCCCCTGTAAAACTTGCAATATTTACTATGGTTTCGGGTTTGTATGGTGGTTCTCCTTAATCCACATCAACACTTGTGCAGGATTGGTGTTGAGCGGAGTAAAGGGTCGAGAGTGCAGGCCAGTCCCCCGATCTGACCTTGACCGGTCCGCCTCCTTTCTTTTTCCAAAACTCCTCGAAGTGGAGGCCCGTTCGGGACTTCTTGCGAACCATTCTGAAGTCGGAGCTCGATTGAACGCCCGTCCATCCTGGTGCTGTAGCCTATCCAAGACATTACTTCTTCTGCCCCGGTTGGATCTCAGGGCATCATCCAACTGAATGTGCTGTCTTGCCCTTTTCCATCAAGTCGGAGAAGTTGGTCGGCGTTCTTGTTGTGATTGATTCAAATAATGGCCTATCAGCGGTGCCATTGGCCAGAGCAGTGGATGCCATTTCCATGCTTACATTCCTTACCTCTGACATTGTGGCTTGGAATCTATCGATGTAGTCTTGAAGACTTTCATCTATCCTCTAATAGAGGTTGCACAGATCACTCATTGATTTTGGGGCCCTCGTCTGCACAATAAATCGGGTGATGAACAACTCTTTTAGTTGTCTGAAAGAAGTAATCGACCCCTGTGGGATCTCGTGGAACCACGTGAGAGCGTCTCCTCCTAACGTGGTGGGGAATATCCTGCAGGCGATCCTTTCATCATGGGTATATACCTGCACTTTTGTTAGATATTTCGCAAGATGTGTAGAGGGGTCAGTTTTACCTGTATACCGATCCATTATCACGTCCCGCCACCTGGGAGGTAGCTCCGATTCAGTGATTTCCCCGCAAAATGGCGAGGCTGTATCGCCGCAAGTGTGATCCTTGAACATTCCCTTCTTGGAGCTTGACAGCCCGAACTGCTTGAGTTTTTACTTGAACCACCTATCCTCTTTGCTCATGGCAACTGGGACAAGTTCATCCCTTTGTCCCCTCGTGCGGCTACGATTGGGGGTGCACATGCAAGACAAATCATCCCCAATGGACGAAGTGGATCATCTGCTGTGGATGTAGGAGGAGTCCCTACTTGAGGACCCTGCGCCTTTCCCCTTGTCATATCTACCTGGAGTGCTGGCTCTTATTCTCCTGCTATCGTGGGTTCTCGGTTCATTAAGGGAGATCCCCTTGTTCTTCCTTCTTCCAAGTTCTTCAGTCATAAAATCCATTTCGTGACTTCTTTCATAATTCTCGGGCATCTTTCACTTTTTTAGAGTTTGAACTATGCTTTTGGTGAAGTCACTGAGGATGGCATGCATGTCCCTAATGGTGACGGGGGTATCTTCTGGCTGCTGCATGGCTGCATTGTTGAATTTTAGGAGAAGGTCGCCCCTAATAGGGGACCTGGGAGACCCTTCTCTTCTCTCCGAGGGCCTAGATCTGCCCTGGCTATGATGGTTACGTTCCCTTGAAGTTTCATACTAATTAGATTTTGAACCTGCCATTTACTCTCAACGAAAGCACCAAATGATAAAGCTCAAAATGTCTTTATCCTGTAAGAAGAAGAGTTGGCGGTTGTATGGCCGATCGAGTAACCAGACCTGTAAAAGGGGATGCCCGATCGGACCCGAGCGTTAGCACTCCGAAGCTTAAGTTAGTAACTTGGGAGTAAGTGTTGAAAGGAGAAAGAGAGAGTCTCAAGAGTTTAATACCTAGTGCCATTGTGGTTTTGGCTATTTATAGGAGATCTTTTGGGGGAGAGGTACTTGAGTACCTTGGGGAGATGATAACCGTCAGTCAGAGTAGGTGAGTGACGATGTGACTGGAAGTAGGTGGAGAGTATAGGCGTTGGCTTGTGCCAGTGGGCTGACAGGACAAGACATCCCATCAGTCCGATCGGACATCATGCTTTCCTGTGTTATCTTCTAGCTCATGCTACTCTTTCCTGTTAGCAGATTTGGGCCGTCTCAAATACTATGGGCCGAAATAACTGGGCCTTTAGAGATGTAATTTTCTGTGGTTATCAGTTTTTTTCATTAAAATCGAACCAAATTTTACTATTAACTTTATTTAGAATAAATCTAAATATTTTATCTAGAATTGAACCAAAAACTGTATTGAACTATTCTGAAACCGAATTGAATAAAAAAACCGACAATTATTAATTATTACATATAACACTAATAATTTATATATAAATATTATATATAATTTCAATTCTACATTTATTATAATTTAACATCATAACTATTTATATTAAATATTAATGCATGAAATTAAGATAATAATTAGTTAATAAATAAATTGAATATCTTAATTATGGTAAATTATTAAATCTATATGAATATAAATATGTAACTAAAATAATTTGTATATAATTTAATTTATTTTTAATGTCACTCAATTACTGCTTAATTTTTTTCACAAATATCTGTATAAGTATGTAAAACTAAGCAATTTATGACTTAATCATCTTACCAATTGATTTTATCTGATTTTAGTATCACTCAATTAAATAGTTTAATTTAAAATCATCTATTTTTGACATAATACCTATATGAGTGTATAAATTAATAATATAATTATATAAAGTTACTATATATATAATGAAAAATTACCAATTAATGTAAATATATAAGTATATAATTACTTTATCTGTTAATTTCATGTATTTCTAATGTCACTCAACTATTATTCATTTATTTTTGACACAATACCTATATGACAAATTAAGTATATAAATTAATAATGTTGTTATGTAATTGTTATATATAATGAAATTTTATCAATTAACATAATTATATGAGTATATAATTATCTTACCAATTTATTTAATTTACTTTTAATATCACTCAACTAGCACTTAACATAATTATTTCTTGTTGGTTCTTCTGGAAGTAGCGAAATGAAAAGATTTTTAATGAGAGAGTGAATCATTTGTCCAACAAGAAACAATTTATTTTTTCTTCTACTATTTAATGAGAGAGTGATTCATTTGTCCAACAAGAAACAATTTATTTTTTCTTCTACTAATGCTTTTGTGGTTGCTAAAAGGTCCTTGTTTGATGTTAGTAGGAATTATAAAGGTAAACAGGAAATCCTTGTGGGATGGAACCCATCTTCACCAGGTTGGATTGTTCTTAACACAGATGGCTCTTTCCGTAATGCTTATCATCAGGTGACGTCTGGTGGTATATTTCGGGATTCTATAGGTAGGTGGTTGGGAGGCTTCTCATCTTATGTTGGTGGTGATAATGCTTATTTTGTTGAGATTTAGGGAGTATTGCTGGGTTTACAAGCAGCATAGAAGAGAGGTTGGAGGAGATTAATACTCTAAGTAGACAATAAAAGTTTGGTTTGGGCCATTACTATTAATTCTAAAGTGCATCCTTCTCATAAACCTATATCCTTCGTATTCGAGAGCATCTTAGTCACGATTGGTAGGTTGTTATTTGTCATATTTATAGCAAAACCAACGCTGCTGTAGACTTCTTTGCTAACTGAACTTTCAATCAAGATGTTCGTTTTGTTTTGCACTCTTTTTATATTGTTGGCTTGGGCAACATTTTGAATGCTGATGTTATAGGCATCTCCTTCTCTAGATTGATTACTACGTAATTGTTTTTGTTTTCTTTTTCTTTTTTCTTTTTTTTAAAAATGGCACTTATCTATTTTTTGTATAATGGCTATATGAGTATTTAAATTAATAACATAATAATATATAGTTATTATATATAATAAAATTTTATCAATTAATATAATCATATAAATATATAATCGCTTTACCAGTTAATTTCATTTACTTCTAGTGTCACTCAACTAGTACTTATCTATTTTTGATACGATACCCATATGAGTAATTCAATATGTGAATTAACAATTTAATTATATACAATTATTATATATAATGAAATTTTACCAATTAATGCTATTTACTTTTAGTATTACTCAACTAATACTTATTTATTTTTGGCATAATACGTATATTAGTAATTAAGAATGTAAATTAATAATGTAATTATATATTATTATTATATATATTGAAATTTTACCAATTAATACAATTATATGAGTATATAATCATCTTACCAATTAATTTTATTTACTTATAATGTCACTCAACTAGTAATTATCTATTTTTGGTACAATGCCTATATTAATATATAAATTAATAATATAATTATATATAATTATTATGTATAATAAAATTTGAGTCATACATTTAAAAATAATAAAAGAGAAAACAATAAAAATTTTTTGAGAGAATTAAGAATTAAATTTGAAAATTTTTAGAATGAATATTTTTTTTCATTTTAAGTTTTAAGAGAGAATTTACAATTGAATTTAAAAAATTGATATTTTTTACTACTTTAGACAAGTTTAGAAACTTTTAACCTTGATTATAGCTAAGCTTCCTATTCATTGCCAAAATTTGTTGAAATCGACTATAATTTTGGTTTTGGCGGCATCAATTGAAAAATTTGACATTGGTAAATATTATATTAGCATAAAATTTTAAATTGTGTATTTAGTATTTATACTTTTTTATATAATTATCTAATTTTTTTAATCTTTTTTTATTGCTTAAAATTTTTAAGTCAATGTAAATATAATGTAAAAAAGACAGTAAAATGTTAATCTTCAAATTTTATACTTTGACTTAAATTTTATTTGTACTTATTCACATACTTTAATTTTATTTGAATTTATTTATTTAGTTATGTATTTATTTATTTTACAAATTTTTAAAAATATTGAAGTATCTAAAATACCGAATTGTCTTATATTTTATTATTTAGTACCAAAAGAACCTAACCAAACTATCTTAAATGTTTGAAAGAATTAAACAGAATTGTCCCGAGTTTGTAAGATTGTAATAATAATTAATTTTAAAATATTTGAAATTTTAAGACAATATTAAGATTTGAAAATTTTTAAATTGTATTGGACCATGGACACCACTTATATATAATATATCTTAAAATAATATCATGAAAAAATAAGTAAAATTTTAATTTCCTTATAATTAAAAAATATTTAGAAAAATTTCACTTTTAATTTTGTGATTTTTGATTCAAAATCAAATTTTTTAAGAGTTAGTGGTCACATGATAGTTAATGCATAAGCATGTGGGCCAGTTTTGTAATCTCTATGGGCCAAATGACTTGTACCCACTTCTCCCTTTTAACTCACACACTTAAGGTCCATGAGATTTTATTTGTGAATCCAGGTTAATTCATTGAGCCCACCAACTCATAGTCAACCTAGTTTATAGGTTTGTGAACTTACAGTATTTACGTACAGCTACTACTTTTTGCTAATTGATTTAACTCTCTTAACATCAATTTTAACCACTTTAAGAATGTTATAACACTTTTAACATGTCATACTATTATTCTTAAAGATCTATAAGTGATTTAAAATAATAAACAATCAAGAACGCCAAAATTCCTAAAATCGCATTATAGGGTGCAATAAGAAGAATCTTGAGATTCTTTGATTTTTCCTTCGATAGTTTTTCAACATTTAGTTTCAGGACCATTAAATAATGATTGTAACATCCAAATAACATTATAAATATCAATTTGAGAACCTTTAACCCAAAAGTTAGCTTTTATGTGTCTTTTTAATTCATGTGGTATAAAGCTGATCTAATCAAATTTTCATGCAGTTTTGTAATGCACCAAAATGTACCCTGATAGGATTAGTAAATAATAGAGATAGATTGAAAGAGTTTCAGTGTAAAAGACTTGTTAATTATGTAATCAAGGACATAATCGACATTAATGAAAAAGTGGGGTAATTTCATAAATTGTTAATTTGAGGATAATTATGTATTACTATTGAAAGAAGTGGGGGTCTAATTGAAATAAAAGAAAGAAATTTTAGGGTAAGAATGAGAAATTAAGAAAAGAAAAGGGAGTTAAGAGCAATTTATTTATAACCAATTAAAGCAAGACATATAAGTTATCTCTAGAACTCTCTTAAGAAGGGAAGAAACTTCAAAGGGGCATGTAAAAAACTTGAAGGCCGGCCATCACCCAAAGGATTCATTTTTCAGCCATTTTCTCCTTAAGAAAACTAACCTATAATAGAAATAACCCCTAATTTCAAGAAGAGACGGGAGAAGAGAGAGAATTTAATGGTTAGACAAGTAAAGGTAATAATTGTTTCTCTTGTTTCTCTTCTACTTCTATTAGTTTATTATGATGAGGATTTAATGATTTAAATATATGGCTATATCCAAATTATCATGTAAAGAAGGAAAAGTAAGAAAGAGCAAAGAGAAGAGGTAGAGAGAAATTGAAGAAGAAAGTTGGAGCATCATTAAAGTATAGGAGTTTATGCTATATGTTTATTTGATTCAAGTAGATTTATATGATATAATTTCTTTTTGATTGATGATAGGAATAATTGGTGTTGTTGTTGTTGTGTAGGAGAGATGAATTGTGCCTTAAAAAGTAAACTAGTGAAATCTGTTTAAGGTTTACTTGAACCAGTTTTGGTATAAATTGTATAAATCCTTTCGTAGATGTCTGATTGATGTGATTATAGTTGGAAATGAAAGATAATACTTATATATACAACTTTTTAGAAGAAACTAAAACTTGAATTTGTCTCTAAAGCCATTGAAATTTAGCTTAAAGTTGAGTGATGTTTGTTTTCTTGCTAATAGGAGCAGTCTATAATGTTTTAGTGATATCTTGAGATTTAGATCTTAGAATTGAGTGATTTTTAATGTTTTGAAAATTGAAGACATAGTGGAACAACTTTGTAAAAGACCACTTTCCCTACAAAACATTGTTTACTAGGTAAAAAATGACATAAATTTTGAAACTAAAAATCTACCTCTAGGCAGAAGGGACCTCACGGTCAGCAGGAAAGACCTAATGACCGTGACATAGCCAAATTTTAGTCCAGAGCCAAAATGGAACTTACATCATAGTCATAAGGTAAAACCTAATGATTGTGACCCCCTTCCCGTAACATAAGCCATGGTTAGCACTCTTTT
The DNA here is from genome assembly GCA_037975025.1 of Excoecaria agallocha. NCBI lineage: Eukaryota > Viridiplantae > Streptophyta > Magnoliopsida > Malpighiales > Euphorbiaceae > Excoecaria > Excoecaria agallocha. Next base: position 80,407,842 of record CM075807.1, read on the forward strand.
GGTACTGACTGTGAGGTAGTTTTGATTTAGTCCAGAATGAAAATGCAACTTATGCCACGGTCATCAAGTATAAGCTAATGACCATGGCCCTTTCCTGCCTTTTTCAAAACTTATTTTTAAGGTCCTAAATTGATACCAAAGCACATCTAAACATGTTTAAAGTGTCTTAAGTGTAAAAACAAAAGTAATAAGTAAGTATAAAGCCTAATGAATTAGTGAAATAAGGTTAAATGGTAAACCTTAATGTATGAAAATTTATATAGTTAATGAATATGAATGACATGATATAGTAAACTGATTGCATGATCTATTAAGGGTATTGATGTCATGATTCTAAAAGTATGCATTAAAATATACAAGTAATGAATGAGAGTGAGCATGGTACATGATATGCATGGTATTACATGATAGTCATGTTAAAGTGTGGTTTAAACATAATTGAAGTGTAAGTGAGTGTACATTGTATAGTGATCCTATTGCATGCTTGTATTAAATTTATAAAAGTTTTGATTCTTAATGTAACAAGTGTAATATCCTTAAGTGATTAGTGACTTATTGAAGCTTGACTTTCACATAGTAGTGGATAGATAGGCATGCCTATAAAGAGGATAGTGATTGCAGTTGCTTAGTGATTCGATACCTAAGGGTATCATCTGTATTCAAGACTATCATGTCTTGCTTGTTCAATATCGTTTATTGGTGTTGCTCGATTCGAGACTATTATGTCTCGCTCATTCGATACTGTTGCGTGTTTGTATCTATATCCACCATTTATGAGAATCTAGGCAATGAAAGTGATTTGATTAATGAATATTAATAAGTGATCAATAGTGTAAGTGTTTCAGTATTTAATGATAGTGTTAGTGTTTCTGATTGAATAATGATGTGTAATTAAAGAGTTGTACTGAAGTGTTACTGAGTGAATTATTAAGAAATTGTATTGCAATGTTTCCTTAATGCATGGACTGTTGTTATAGTATATGTATTTGGAACATGAAAAAGCATACTACTATGTTATCTATATGTGAGACTTCAATATGAATTTAATTGCATTATTTTTACTTCCCACTAAGCCATTGCTCAGCATGAATTTTTTTCCCGTATCGGTACACAGGTGTAAGAAAAAGTGTTTTTCTCGAGTCAACATCCGCAGGCCACTAGAAGGGTAGCAAGTGAAGGCTAATTCTGATAATGTAGTACATTTTTATAAATGTATAATATAAAAGATTTGAAATATATGTAATGAACTAAGTTGTGATTATACTTTAAGTGTATTATATGTTATATGTATATGAGTATTTGTAATAGCAGATTAATAAGAAAATTATGTAAATAAAAAGGTAATAAGAGCGGGCGTTATAGTTTTCATTCAATTACTCAATTACAAATTATGTCTTTCATACATAATCTTAAGATAATAATCAAAATTTGAAAAAGCAAAATTTAGTTAGAAATGCAAATTCATAATTCTAACAACTAAGCTAATTATCATGGCAAAACCATACCTCTGATACCATTATTAATTATGTATTAGATACATGGTAGAACAAACAAAAATTTACATAACATAAAGAATTATATTGCCATGATTATTAGCTAAACTAATTTAAGAGATAAAATATAACACCTTAATACCCCCTAGGAGTAATCAAGGGTGCCACAACCAAACAAAATATTATGATGGATATCAACTAATAATGGCATAAATAATATTTTTAATTAACTTTCTTGCTAGATTGCACTTAAAAAAGGCCTTTACAATAAATAAAATTTTTGATGCATAAGTATATAACAAAGTCTTTACAACTTAGGTTATTATACATTTTACATCTCAAAGCTACACTTTACATAATTATTACTATAACCTAGGTCTTTTGAGAAATCTCCTTGAACTTCTCGATCTTTTCCTTATGCATGCTTTTGATTATTGCCTACTCAAGAAATAATTCAAAACTAAGTCATGCTTGACAATTTACCACTAAATACAACTAAGTAATTATGTAACTTGCTACATACTAACATTGTTTTAGCCTACTGGTGCACTGCTCAAACAAAAATATTAATCTACTCTTCTATAACTGATTTGACACTTACACTTATTATCTTTCCTAAGATTTTCACTGATACTTGAGTACTTATCAACTCATTTATTACTTTGGTTAGGGCTTGGAATAAACATTCCAAACTTCCTATGTATCTTGAAAATCAAGAATCAGAACTATATAGTTCTAAGCATTCAAATTACACTAAGCCTTAATTAACATGTGACGTATAAGCTATACACAATTCATCCATCAACATACATTTTGCATTATCACCATTACAGACCCAATTTCATATACACATTAGTTACATGAAAATGTCAAAATTAACAATGATATTCACTAATAAATTAATAATCCCTTACATCATACTCATCTTTAACACCATTGTAATTACTTTTATAGCTTAAACTCGATATAGGTGTGGGAAATTAAAACATTAGATACCATATAGCTATCAAATCACTAAACATCATTGCAGTGCCAACACTAGATACTTGAAGGTATCAAATCATTAGACACCATTAAGGTGTCAACACTAGATAGTCGAAGGCATCAGATCACTAGACACAGTTAAGATGCCAACACTAAATACCAAAAGGCATCGAATCACTAGACACCATTAAGGTGCCAACACTAGATACCAAAAGGTATCAAATTACTATTCCATATATGCCCATAGCTATGTCCAATTTAGGCACAACATTAAGGCTTCACTCCTTATTTACTTTATCTTTCTAATCACTTATGCATACTCTATATACTTCATTCATATAATCAATGATGTCAATAACACTTTACTATAATTACATATCAATAGACTGACTTATAATCACTTATTACCTTTACATACAATACACTCATGTTCATCCGATCATCGCTCAATCATATAACATGTAACACTATCCATATAATCATCTTTACTCGACTACACTCAACACTCATAGTACAAATTCAACAACGCATGCAATGAATTTACAACTAACATAAGTATGTGACATTATCATTATATCTCTATTAAAATATTACTTATAATCAATTACTCTTAAATACTTAGTATACAATTCAATATTGTATACATTAAGGTTACAATTAATAAAAATGCAATAAAACCATGTATGCACTTATAATTATTTTTTTTCATACCCTTATCACACTTTATACTTTGATATTTAATAACTTTTTTCATGTTAATTATATCATTTACTAACCAAAAACATGTGTTTATAAAGTTTGAGGAACATCTGAGGATGTTCAGTTCAAGTTTAGGGTCCTTCGGAGGCATAAAACTCATTAACATACTTAAATCATGCCTTATATGCATAATTTCATATATTCATGTTTAGCAAAAATTATATATTTCAATGTAAAGTCCCATATTTTAATTTTATTACATCACATTATGACCTTGTACATGTGTTCATAAAGTTCTATAAGCATCTAAAAAGTTTTGATTGCGTTTCAAGAAATTTCGGGTGAGAAAAATCCATTCTAGGTTGAAAATAAGGTGTACCCAAATGGATTGATATTAATCTAGTTAGGAAGGTTACATTTTTTCCAGTTCAAAATGCATCTTCTAATCTAGTCAGGTAAACTTTAATACCAACTTTTCAACTGATAGCTTTTTTGATTCAACTTGGACTAGGGTTTAGGAACCGAAAATATGATTTTTAGGAAAAGAGATCTTCTAGACAATTGTTTTCCTATGTCTTTAGTTTCCATGGAATAAAAACTCAAGTCATTTGGACACTTGCATCCCAAAATACAAATAAAAGAGTTCAAACTGCTCTATTTGATAGGTTCACTACCATTAGTTTATTCAAGATAATTTTCACTAGTCTTAAGGGCAAAACCATAATTCAAATTCTTCATAAAAAGTTGAGTTCTATATGTATATTTTAATCTCATGTTTTAATTACTCTAATTGGATCTCTCTAACTCTATTTATAAACAAAACAATCTCTGTACCTACAATAGATTTCACCTCTTATCATTCTAGTCTAAAAAGATTTCTTACTTATGCACATATTCACCTTTAATACTCATCTACCTATCATTTAAATTCTTAAGCATATATTGTAATAATTAAATCAAGCATAAACACATATTTACAAAACTCACATACCTTGCTTGAAGCTTGTTTCTCCATTTTCTTATTCTATAACTCTTTACAGCCTTTATCTTTCATTTTTCCTACAATTACTCATAAAACAACATTTAATTATCATTCAGAAGTATTAATTACTCTCTCTATATATATATATATAAAGAAAGAAAAGAAAAAGGGAAAAGTCAATTCTTACTCACCTTGTGCTGTAGAATCTCTCTCTCTCTCTCTTTACCTATTCCCTAATGAAGAGTAGAGTTTTTGATAAGCTTTTGAAGAGGAAGAAGGAGAAGAAGTAAAAGTAAAAATATGATATTTTAAAGCTAAAAAAAGCTGGCCAAAATAACCCTTTCAAGAGGTAGATTTTTCTTATCTTAATAAATGACACATACTCTAGATAGGCATGGTGTTGAATTCTCACTAGCTAATATTTTTAAGTACTTGGTCAATTTTACTTTCAATCCCTCTGTAACTTTTAGTTAACAATTACTTTGAATTATCATTTCCTCTTTCAATTTGGCCATTCTTCAAATGCATAATCACTAATCATGCAAATTCTTGCATGCCCTTAATAATTACAAAAATACTAATCATATTCCCACTACACAGTTAATGCTCTTTTACCTTAAAACTCATATAACCACTTGTTCTAATCCTTCTAGGATAGATTTTAGGGTCTCATATAAAGTCTCATTACCTCAAATAGTTTTAATTAATGTTTTCCTACTTTATCGAGTTATAACAAATCACCAATATCCAAAACTTAAAAAAAAATGAAAATGGATTTTGAATCTTTAGCACAATTCATATATTCGTAAAATATATCAAAATTTTAATTGAATAGATATTATTTAGGGAGAATTCACTTTGACACGACTATTCCCTAGATATACACATCCTGATATTTTATTTTACAATTGAATCAATTAGATGCCTTTAATTATATCCACACTAATAAGGGAGAACTAAATTACCAAACATAATGCAAGAGCCAAGATTCCTTATATGTTAGAAATGTAGTTTTGCTAGAGAGAAAATAGGAGGATAGAATAAAATACTAGCTAGTTTAGAATTATATGTAACTTTTATATCCCTAATTCTCTATTTAGGGGTATATATAAATTGTAAGGACCCAAAATAGGCCCTAGTAGAATTCAAGGGCAATTACATGTTATTAAAGTCTAATTGAGTATTATTGGATGAATTATTAAGAGTTAAGATATTGATTGGGGGAAAAATGTTATTAAGTTATCATTAATTATGTGATAAATGTGTGAATTATATGGTATGAGTTTTATAATGGCATAATTAAATTATTATGTTGGTATAATAATATTCAAGGTTGTAATTGAAGTATGAAGTATTAGTTAAGGGGTCAAATTTTGATACAATTAAATATTGGGCAAATTGTAATAATAGAATAGTAAATTGGGATACAATTAAAAGAAGATAGAAAGTTGGGGCCAATGTTGAAAAAAAGGTTTAAGTGGGGGTCACATTATGACATGTAAATTATTGGAGGATTTAAAGTGGATTTTTGGTGGGCCCTGTTAGTGTAAGCCCTAGCCCCAATGCATTGTAACGAAACACTTGAAATTAATAAAAATGAGGCATTTGTTTTATCTATTGTATTCCTGTGCATATCAATTGATAGAACTATCCAAGAATGTTCTTTCAGTTTAAGTTATCATGTGTGAGGCACATGGTTGTAAGACCTTGAAACAAATGAGACTTCATTCTAAATATCCCTAGTCAGTCATTGTTATGGGAATAACAAATGAATTAAGACTAGTATGCTCTCTCTGATAAGTTGAGTTCTGTCTTACGGATCATAAGGACAAGAGTGTCAATCAGAGATCATAGTTACATGTTTAGAACATGGTATCTGGATTAGATCCACTCATGAGAACACTACATGGTACAAGTCATAAGTGTTTCTCATATGCAAGTTTTGTATCGGAGTTCTTAGACCTGAAATCTTTATAAAACTCTTTATGAATTACTGTGTACTTTGACATACACCTAACGTACTTGTAACAGAGTGACAAGTACGGGTATGATTGGGTATGCATTGATTCATGTTAGAGAGCATGAGAGAAGTGAAGGGATTACCCCTCTCATTAAGAGAGAAAATATCATCGGCCACTTGATCAGTGAACTGAGAAGTGTATAGCCATACCGAGATGAAATAATGAGTAATCATTATTTATTTGAGAGTTCAGTGTCACTGAAATATCAAGAAAGGAATTAATATATATAAGGATGACTGGTTCCATGCCTTATATTAATTCTGATATTTATGGGTAAGGGACTATGCAAAATTGCATTAGATCACTAAATACCATATGCATTTTCATTTAATTTGGAATGCTATAATATCTTGCTAGAGAATATATATAGCCTTTGAATTATTTTATTAATTCATTACCAACATTAAATGGACCTATAGGATCGCACACAAAGCATTGGGCTTAAAATATTTAAATTGTGTATTGGGAATTAATTTGGACTTTTATTTAAAGTCAAATTAATGCATAAAATGGGTAAACAGATTTTTGCCTAAAACAGCTAGCTATTTTAGGCAAATCTGTAAAAACAGTTTTTTTGCCTAAAACAGCTAGCTGTTTTAGGCAAAACTGTCAAGGTGCGATTTTGCCTCTGTTTTAGGCAAATCTGTTAAGCCACGATTTTGCCTAAAACAGCTAGCTGTTTTAGGCAAATCTGTGAAACGAGTTTTTTTGCCTAAAACAGCTAGCTGTTTTAGGCAAATATGTTGAACTGTTTTTTTGCCTTAGGCAAATCTGTTAACAGTTGGTCACGAGAGAAATTTGTTGGCATGTGCTAGGTTTAATTTCAATTGATTAATTATCTATGTATAATTAAGTTAATTGAGTATTAAATCCTAATTTGTATTTAATCAAAATATAATACTTGAGAGGGAATTAAAGTAGCCAAAATTCAAACTAAAATACTAGTTGAATTCGGCAACTTATCACCTTAAATAAGTAAGTTTGTTTTGATTAAATGACTAATGCCATTTGAATTTAAATTCTAATAGAATTTAAATTAAGATATATCTCTTAATTAGGAAGTGATGGAGGCTGAAATTAACACTTAATTTTTGGCACTCACACTTGACCTAAATTAAGTGATATATATTAATGAATTAAATGAATAAAAGGGTATGCCGTTTTGCTATTTTTCTCTCTTGGCCGAAATACTCAAGGGGAAAGAAATCTTTCTTGTTCTCTTGTGTTCTCGGGCTGAAACAGTAACCTAAAGGAAGAACAAGATCAGATCTTGTGGCTTCAAATCATTCCCATTGCCGAATACACAATCATAGAGCTAGCACTCTTGATTTTAAGCCATCTTTGCAAGTGTGTGTGTGAGAATAGAGGGAGTGGCATAAAGGCTGTTCCTTGGCATTGGTGGTGAAGATCTAAGGTGGACATATCCTTCTTGGTTGCTGGTAATCATCAAAATCAAGTTTTAAAGGCATCTAAAGTTGTACCTTTAAAACTCTAAAATTGCATGTTTCGATTCTTGTCATGGAATTGTATGGCATGTATGATAAAAATTTTTGTTTTTTCGCTGTGCTATCATTACATTCATACCATGTCATATTCCATCAGGCCCTATATGCTGTCATTTTTCCACTAAAAGCTTCATGCAAGGCTTGTATATATTGAAAGAGTTTGGGGATTTAGGAGCCGACCATACCATCAAGAAAATAAAAGGAAACATTTCCTTTTCTCTCTCAACAAAAATATGAAATTTGCTTCTCTCTTCTCTATTAAAATTGGTAAAAACATTCTTCCTCTTTTTTCGTAAAATTCGGCCACTCTCCTCAAGTAAAACCCTCTTATTTCAAGTTGTATGCATGGGTGGAAGGCTAGATTAAAGAGGCTTAAAAGAGTATAAGAGAATTAGAAGATTGGAAGAAAAAGGAAGAGAAAGAAATAGGAGGATTTTGAAAAAGACTTGAGTTGCATGTTCAGGTTTGGGAACTTACTTTTCATGCATATGTTTTCCTTGAGTGAAATATGCGATTACAATATGAGATGGATGTTAGAGAGTATGCCCTAGAGCCCATGTAATAGGGATGTTTTTCATATGTATGAATTTATATTCTCAATAAAAGGCATCATTCATTTATTAATGCTATGTTTAAATACATGAGTTTGTAAATCTTAAATTAATTAATGAAGTCGTAGATATTATAAACACAGTGCGAAGGCAATTATGAAAGTGTTCATGATATGAGATGTCTATTGCATGCAAATGTGTTGATATCTAAATATCCCTAGTCATAGAATTAACAAGATAGGACATTGTTAATTCGGACAGACTAGCACATGTTATGCTTCTTGAATGGTTCAAGCAGTGGTTCTCATAACTGTGATTATAGAAGATAATCAAAGCTAATATGTGGATGCTTGTTAGAAGAACAAGTTCATTGGAGACCTGCAAAGAGAATCCTCACATGGATATTAAATCTATGTCAGTGAGGAATCTCTTCATAGCGATTGTGCAACTATCCTTAGACTTGAGATCACCAAAGTTATCTTAAGTAGCGAGTGGTATACTTTGACCCCATAATTGATTACTTCCAATTAGGAGTGAACATAGTTAGGAGATTGGGTATATCATGACCTACTTGAAGATAGTTGAGTGATTGACAAAGGATTCACCATCCCAGATTTAATAAGGGAAGTTATCTCGCATGATTCTATAATTGCCTTGTTCAAAGAATCTCTAGCCATAGTAATATGCCAAGATGGATAGAGATCCATGGAGGGCATTTTGGGAACAATGGTTAAATTAATAGAACATACATAATTAGATTTATATGAGTTGATAGAAATCCTTACTCAGAATCTAATTGAAATAAGAGTGGTGAAAGGAGTAATTGCACGGTAACTGTTTCTATGGAAGGGTATAGTCAAACCACTCGACTTTCCTGACATTTGGGTAGTCATGATGCCTAGCTAGAGGCCAATCATGAATTGTATAATGATGTATGATTAATATCAATAGGGATTGATAAAATGATTTAACGGAGTTTAAATCATGTGAGTTTTGAATAGAACTCATAATTACACATTATACTGCCAACATGGACAGGAACCCAATAAGTCACACACATATAGAGAAAAGGATAAAATGTTAAAATTACAAGGATAATAATATTTGATATTATTAAGGGGATAGAGAAGTGAATAAGATAATAATTAATTAAAAAGTTTAATTAATTATGATCAAGTAAAATTGTTCGTGAAGTTTTTGAGAAATGTTCTGTAAAATTGGACCTAATTGAAATAATGTATTTCATAATTAATTATTATTGGACTATAAATGTTATAGGGCTGATATAATAATTACTAGGTCCATTGGAGGAATTATAAAGGGGCCAGAGAAATGAAGTTGGCGTAGAAGCCCTCCAGATAAGGGCCACATGCCAACTCCAAACAGAAGGCCTTAGAGGCCTATTTCTTGAATGAAATTAAATTAAATATGTTACATAAGTATTGTGGAGCCTACATATTTAATTTGGTTGGATTTGGAATTCATTTGGGTAATTAAATCCAAGTATTTGTACAAAAGGCCTAGATTGTGGGTTTTGTGCATGGTATTTTATGAAAAGGCTTAAATTGGATTTAATTGATCCCAAATAATTATAAATAATTTCAGAAGCCCAATTAATAATTCTCCAGAAATTTTAAAGAGTCAAATCCCATTATGAAGTTGGATTTTTAACCTAACTATAAAAATCCAAGTGATGAGGAATTAGGGTTAAGTGAACAATTAAGAGAAAAGAGTTTTTCTCTCCTTCAAAACCCTAGCCGCCACCTCCCTTTGCTAGCTCAAGGGATTTTCGGCCAGCCCCTTGTTCTCTCCTAATTGTTGGTTCATTCTATCATTCCCTAGTGTGGATTACTCATTGGAGGTGTTCAATTTTGGACACTGTGGTTTGCGACAATCCGGTGCGAAGGAAAATCAACTGTACAACAAAAATCAAAGGTAATTTTTCTTATTCTCATTAATATGAATATTGTACATTCATGGCAAGATCAGTAATATTGGTTAAAAATTTTAAATTCCGCTTATGTATGAGATGAATGTAATCGATAAATTCCAACATGGTATCAGAGCCTCGGTTTTGCCATGAATATACAATTCTATATTTTTCTGCGGAATAAGTTTTATTTTTGAGTTATTTATTTCATGAACTTTAAAATATCAGATTTAATTGTTCATGAATGATAAATATTGATTTATGGATATATGTGTGATCAAATAAATAAAACGAAAACAAAAACGATTCTTTTGAGAAAAGAATCTAGGTTTTTGCGTGAAAAACTTGTTGATTTAGGGGCTGTTCTAAATTAATTTTTTTATAGATCCATTATAAGATCATTTAGATAATAATTTATGTGTTTAATATGTGATATTAAGCCATAGGATCAAATGAAATTAAAATCGAACAAGTTTTGCATGAAAACTAGTTTAGTCGAAAAGTTCAATAAATTGGTGTTCTTCGTGTGTTCTTGATCTGTTCGTGATGTGTTCTCATTTAGAACGATTTTTAATCTTCTAAATATGATATATTAAAGTATTTTTAATTAATTGGATTAATTAAAATGGGCTTTAAATTAATTTGATTAATTTTAATTCATTAAAACCACTTAATGGGCTTAATTATGTTTACGGACTTGGTTTAAATTAGCGAATGACTTGGTGGGCCCAAGGAGCTGATTTAAATTAAATATTATAAACAATAATTAATTTTATTAATGGGTTTTAAGATCTGGAGTGGGCTTGGCTCATTCCAAAAGGCCCAAATGGTCCAATAGACACAAAACTAGTTTGTGTGTGAACACATTTAGGGTTTAATTTGGTGAGTTTCGGCCTACCCTTTATCTTAAGCCCAAAATTGATTCTTTTAATTATTTAATATGATTAATTAATTAAATAATAAATTAATAATTAATTAATAATCAATTGTATTGATTATGAAGGTAAGAACACATGCATGCAAAAAGGTTTCCTAAAATGAAAGTTTCCAAAATGGAAAAAGTTTCCTAATTTGATCACATTATTAAAATAACTCAAAAGTATATTTCAAGAGTTGAAACAAAGTTAGTAATCCATTTCTTTATGCATTATAAATGCATATAAGGGTGTATGATTGGCATGATGGATAGTTATGGACAAGGCCCAATGTGATTGAACATTATGCATGTTTTGGCCCAATGAGGATTTTCATGTCTCGGCCACTTGTTTTTGGTTTGTATTTCTTTTCAAATTGTAATATGTAATTAGATTACTTAGATTAGAATTAGAAATAGAGATTGAGACCACTATCAAGGAGCAAGATGGGCTGGATGGAGATCCAATAAGCTTGAAGATAATGTAATTATTTTTCTTGTTTGAATCATGCATACTACCTAGGTGTGACCTTTTGATTTCCCTTTTGGCTTGGGAAAATCAATGTAGTAAAGTCCATAGCTATACCATATTTGTATGCTTATATTTATGTGATAGATATAGGATGCATACCAATGTATGCCAACCATGTATGATGAGACTTAATTAACTAAAACCCTCAAACAAATACTAAGATATATAAGCCTTCCATTAATTTGAGGAGAACTAGAGTTCTTTATAGAGTGGGTTGTTGACCACAGTCAAGCTCACATTATATCGAATATGTTCAAATCTAATTAAATGGGTCATCTTAGCTAGCCCATTAGCTTGTTGACCAAAGTCAAGGTTAATGGTTCTAGAGGCAAGATTAGAGAATGCATATACGATATGCATGTATCAAGAGTTGATAACCTAATGATCCAATAGTTGTGTAGAGACACAATTGGTATAGAGATACCTACCTTTCAAGTGTATGGAGTTTGGCTTTTTAGATTATATAGTGAGGGCTATTAATTCGAAATAAAATAGTGGGAGTAAATGGATTAATTAAAGACCTTATTAATGCATACATATATATGAACATACTCTCATATCTTTCTTTTTCACATCTAGGTCATCATCATGAGCACATCAAACATTAATATATGATCAATCTTGGATAACAAGCTGGTTGGCAAGAACTATTCTGACTGGATCAGGCAAGTGAGAATTGTTCTCAGAGCTAAAAAGATCCATTATGTCTTGGATAAAGATCCACCACCACTTCCATCAGATGATGCCATTAATGAGATCAAAGGCATTTATCGAAAATACATGGAGGATAGTGAAGCAACAGCATGTCTGATGCTGGGCGCTATGTCCTCGAAGTTTCAAAAGCAACATGAGATGATGGATGCTAGAACCATCATTTTGCATCTAGAGGAGCTTCATTCTTCTCAGACTAGAACTGAGCAATATGAGATTGCTCGAGCTCTATTTAGCTGCAAAATGGTGGAAGGCACTTCAGCTGTTACTCATACATTGGAGATGTATGGGTATATTGAGCATTTGAGTAGACTTGGCTATGTTGTGGATAATGATCTATACATATATTTAATCTTGTACTCATTGGCTCCAAGTTATGCTCATTTCGTGCTAAACTTCAACATGAACAAGATCCAAGTAACCATTCCTGAGTTTATCAATATGCTAAAGACATCTGATGGATCCTTTAAGAAGGATCCAAAAAGTGTCATGGTTGTCACTTCTGCTAAAGCAAGAAGCAAAAGTAGAAGAAGACAACCAAGGCGCAGCCAAAGAATGGTGGGATCTCCAAGAAGAAGGTTGCCAAGAAATAGAATCCCAAAGGAACTTGCTTCCATTGCGAAAATGATGGTCATTGGAAGCATAACTGCAAGGCCTATCAAGTTCTCTCAAGGAAAAGGAGCAAGCTGATGCTTCTACTTCAGGTATTCATATGATTGAAATTAATACTTATTCAATTGCTTCAAAACAATCTTGGGTATTAGATACCGGATGTGGATCTCACTTGTGTAATGATCTACACGGGCTTAGAAGCTTTAGAAGAGTTGGAAAGGCAGAGATATTTTTGCAGTCAGCTACTGGAAAAAACATCCCTACAATCATTGTGGGGACTTATCATTTGCCTCTTCCTAGTGGATTAGTACTGGAATTAAATAATTGTTATTATGTTCCAGCTTTATCCAAAAGTATTATTCCTTTCAATTATTTATTGAACGATTATGACATTTCTTTAAAGGATAAGTGTTGCTTCATTTTTAAGAACAATATGTTTTATGCAAAAGCTATCATTGAGAATGATATATTTGTTCTTGATTTAATTAAAGAAGTGCATAATGTGGATACCAAGAGAATGAAACATGATAATCTAAATACCTCATATTTATGGCATTGTCGTTTAGGCCATATAAATGAGAAACGCATGACCAAATTACACAAGTCAGGTGATTTGGGATCATTTGATTATGAATTATTTGATACATGCGAATCTTTTTTATTGGGAAAAATGAAAAAAGCTCCCTTTATTGGTAAAGGAGAACGAGCTAAAATGGTTTTGGACTTAATACATTCAGATGTATGTGGTCCAATGACTACACATGCCATAGGAGGTTACTCCTACTTCATTACTTTCATAGATGATTATTCCAGGTTTGGATACATCTATCTAATGAAATATAAATCAAAAGCATTTGAAAAGTTCAAAGAATTCAGAAATGAAGTAGAGAAACAACTTGGCAAAAGTATTAAAACACTTAGATCAGATCGAGGTGGAGAATACTTAAGCCAAGAGTTTCAGGATTATCTTAGAGATAATGGGATTTTATCTCAATGGACTCCACCATATACACCACAACACAATGGTGTATCTGAAAGGAGAAAAAGGATTATCTTAGAGATAATGGGATTTTATCTCAATGGACTCCACCATATACACCACAACACAATGGTGTATCTGAAAGGAGAAATTGAACACTATTGGATATGGTTTGATCAATGATGAGCCGAGCAGACTTGCCTAAGTCTTTTTGGGGATATGCACTAGGAACTGCTGTTTATGTGTTAAACAAAGTTCCTAGTAAATTGGTTGATGTTACTCCATTTGAGATGTGGAATAACAAGAAACCCATGCTTTCTCATATGAAAGTATGGGGCTGTCCTGCTTATGTGAAGAGGATAATGTGAGACAAACTAGATGTTAAGTCTGACAAATGTTTATTTGTGAGATATCCAAAAGAAACATTTGGATATTATTTCTATCATCCCTTAGAACAAAAGGTGTTTGTTTCAAGGCATGCTGTCTTCTTGGTAAGAGAATTTCTCCTATGAGAGGACAGTGGGAGTAAAATTGAACTTGGTGAAGTTCAAGACCCACAAATAGAAGTAGATCAACCGATTGAACCCAAAACTAAATTTCATAATGATGAGATTGCAGTTGAACCTAATTATACACAAAATCCTAGAAGATCTACTAGGATGCGTTCTATCCTTGTGAGATATGGATTTCACATTGATTCGGATAGAGGCATAACTGTAGTAGAGGACAATAAGCCTACAAACTATCAAGAAGTTTTGAATAGTTCAGAACGTGATTTATGGCTTAAGGCTATGAAGTCTGAAATGGACTCTATGTATGTGAATAGAGTATGGACTTTAACTCAACCACCTGAAGGGATAAAACCCATAGGGTGCAAATGGTCTTCAAAAAGAAGACCGACATGGAAGGTAATATAGTTACCTATAAAGCTCGCTTAGTAGCAAAGGGTTATCGTCAAAAAGAAGGTATTGAATGTGATGAAACTTTTTCTCCTGTAACGATGCTTAAGTCTATGAGAATACTTTTAGCCATTGCAGCTCATTATGATTATGACATTTGGCAAATGGATGTAAGACAGCTTTCCTAAATGGAAATCTAACTGAGGATGTGTATATGACACAACCAAAAGGGTTCACATCAGGAAATGGCAAAAAGGTATGCAAGCTTCAAAGATCCATTTATGGATTGAAGCAAGCCTCTAGGAGCTAGAACATACGATTCAATGAGACAATCAAAGAGTTTGGGTTCTCACAGAATGAAGATAAACCTTGTGTGTATAAAAGGGTCAGTGGGAGTGCAGTTGTCTTCCTAGTTCTATATGTAGATGACATATTGATCATGGGAAATGACATTTCACTTCTCCAATCTGTTAAAATATGGTTATCCAAGCAATTCTCTATGAAAGACCTTGGAGAAGAATCCTATATTCTGGGAATAAGGATCTATAGAGATAGATTTAATAGGTTGCTAGGTCTTTCTCAAAGTACATATATAGATAAAGTATTGAAGAGGTTCAATATGGATCTCTTTAAAAAGGGTTTATACCCATGGTGCATAGGAAACACCTTTCAAAGTCTATGTGTCCGTAGACACTAGAGGATAGAGAGAGCATGAATAGAATACCATATACATCTGTAATTGGTTCTATCATGTATGCTATGTTATGTACACGTCCAGATGTAGCATTTGCTTTGAGTGTCACAAGTAGATTCCAATCCAATTTTGGAGAGGAACACTGGGCAGCTGTCAAGAATATCCTTAAGTACTTGAGAAGGACTAAGGATATATTCTTGGTATATGGAGAGGGCATTTTGGAAGTAAATGGGTATACAGATGCCAGCTTCCAATCTGACAAAGATGATAGTAAATCACAGTTTGGTTATGTGTTCATAATGGGAGGATGAGCAGTTAGTTGGAAGAGTTCCAAACAAGAAACAACTGCTGATTCCACGACAGAAGCTGAGTACATTGCTGCTTTGAAAGCAGCCAAATAAGTAGTTTGGATCAAAAAGTTCATAACTGAACTAGGAGTGGTGCCTAGCATTGTTGATCTGATTCCTTTATATTATGACAACAATGGAGCCTTTGCACAAGCAAAGGAACCATGGTCTCATCAGCGATCCAAGCATGTTCTCAGGCGCTACCATCTCATAAGGGAAATAGTAGCTAGAAATGATGTGAAAATAGAAAGGGTTCCCACAGATGACAATGTGGCGGATCCCCTCACTAAAGCACTATCCCAGATCAAGCATTATCACCATATAAATAGCATGGGTCTGAGATATATGAGTGATTGGCTCTAGTGCAAGTGGGAGATTGTTAGAGAGTATGCCCTAGAGCCCATGTAATAGGGATGTTTTTCATATGTATGAATTTATATTCTCAATAAAAGGCATCATTCATTTATTAATGCTATGTTTAAATACATGAGTTTGTAAATCATAAATTAATAAATGAAGTCCTAGATATTATAAACACAGTGCGAAGGCAATCATGAAAGTGTTAATGATATGAGATGTCTATTGCATGCAAATGTGTTGATATCTAAATATCCCTAGTAATAGAATTAACAAGACATGACATTGTTAATTCGGACAGACTAGCACATGTTATGCTTCTTGAATGGTTCAAGCAGTGGTTCTCATAACTGTGATTATGGAAGATAATCAAAGCTAACATGTGGATGCTTGTTAGAAGAACAAGTTCATTGGAGACCTACAAAGAGAATCCTCACATGGATATTAAATCTATGTCAGTGAGGAATCTCTTCATAGCGGTTGTGCAAGTAACCTTAGACTTGAGATCACCAAAGTTATCTTAAGTAGCAAGTGGTATACTTTGACTCCATAACTGATTACTTCTAATTGGGAGTGAACATAGTTAGGAGATTGGGTATATCATGACCTACTTGAAGATAGATGAGTGATTGACAAAGGATTCACCATCCCAGATTTAATAAGGGAAGTTATCTCGCGCGATTCTATAATTGCCTTGTTCAGAGAATCTCTGGCCAGAGTAATATGCCAAAATGGATAGAGATCCATGGAGGGCATTTTGGGAACAATGGTTAAATTAATAAAACATACATAATTAGATTTATATGAGTTAAAAGAAATCCATACTCAGAATCTAATTGAGATAAGAGTGGTGAAAGGAGTAATTGCACGGTAACTGTTTCTATGGAAGGGTATAGTCAAACCACTTGACTTTCCTGATATTTGGGTAGTCATAATGCCTAGCTAGAGGCCAATCATGACTTGTATAATGATGTATCAATAATATCAATAGGGATTGATAAAATGATTTAAAGGAGTTTAAATCATGTGAGTTTTGAATAGAACTCACAATTACACATTATATTGCCAACATGGACAGGAACCTAATAGGTCACACACATATAGAGAAAAGGATAAAATGGTAAAATTACAAGGATAATAATATTTGATATTATTAAGGGGATAGAGAAGTGAATAAGATAATAATTAATTAAAGAGTTTAATTAATTATGATCAAGTAAAATTGTTCGCGAAACTTTTGAGAAATGTTCTATAAAATTGGACTTAATTGAAATAATGTATTTCATAATTGATTATTATTGGACTATAAGTGTTATAGGGATGATATAATAATTAATAGGTCAATTGGAGGAATTATAAAGGGGCCAGAGAAATGAAATTGGCATAGAAGCCCTCCAGATGAGGGCCACACGCCAACTCCAAAAAGAAGGCCTTAGAGGCCTATTTCTTGAATAAAATTAAATTAAATATGTTACATAAGTATTGTGGAGCCTACATATTTAATTTGGTTGGATTTGGAATTCATTTGGGTAATTAAATCCAAGTATTTGTACAAAGAGCCTAGATTATGGGTTTTGTGCATGGTCTTTTATGAAAAGGCTTAAATTGGATTTAATTGAGCCCAAATAATTATAAATAATTTTAGAAGCCCAATTAATAATTCTCCAGAAATTTTAAAGAGCCCAATCCCATTATGAAGTTGGATTTTTAACCTAACTATAAAAATCCAAGTGATGAGGAATTAGGGTTAAGTGAACAATTAAGAGAAAAGAGATTTTCTCTCCTTCAAAACCCTAGTCGCCACCTCCCTTTGCTAGCTCAAGGGATTTTCGGCCAGCCCCTTGTTCTCTCCCAATTGTTGGTTTATTCTATCATTCTCTAGTGTGGATTACTCTTTGGAGGTGTTCGATTTTGGACACTATGGTTTGCGACAACCTGGTGTGAAGGAAAATCAACTATACAACAAAAATCAAAGGTGATTTTTCTTATTCTCATTAATATGAATATTGTACATTCATGGTAAGATCAGTAATATTGGTTAAAAATTTTAAATTTTGCTTATGTATGAGATGTATGTAACCAATAAATTCTAACAATGGATGTATTTTGATATAGTGTTATAGCCACAAAAGAGGAGATGTAGAGATTTACCTTTTGCATGTGTTATTTGAAATAGTTAGGAAAAATAAATTGTTAAAAACTTGATTTGAGATTATTTTAAAGTGATGTTAATATAGAAAGATTATAATACAATGTATGAAATTATATTTGATGAGAAACTTGAAATAAAACATCAATCTTTGATGTTTAAATGGACATGCATGTAATTTTTAAAATTCTGGGTTTGGGTTCACTGGACCTAGTTGTATTCTTTTGTTAATATCTTGATTTTGAGAATAGATAATTAGATGATTCCAATTGAATGTTAAAATAGACTTCCAATCAAAGATTTCATAAAAAGAAATCACATTCTAATTTTGCTTATAAATGGGTCATAACCTAGCTTGAAAATCGGACAAGTGTGCAATCTCGTACTCATGGACAATCTTCAGTATTTTAACAATATCTTTCAAATTAGAACTGATATTGAGATGATATTTGATGTTTTAGAAACTAGAAACATAGGGGAAAAAAGTTCATTTTTTCTGAAAATGATGTTTGTGAGGTCTAAAATGATGTACAATTTGCTTTAGAAAAACTGTCTGCAGAAATTTCGTATGGCTTTTCAGAGAGGCGCGGCCGAGACATTTTGTCTCAGCCGTGCACACCTTTTGATTTCAATTACAGCCTTTAGTCTTGGCTGGGACCAATTGTCTCAGCTGTGGCCCTTTCCTTTTACAGTTATACTTGATTTTTAGCTTCATCAAATATCAATACTTACTCTAACATTTTGAAACACATCTAAAGCATGTTAAAACATGTAATTTAACTTAAAATATGACATTAATATGTGAGTTTAGAACATTTAAAATATATATGAGAGTATTATCTAACATCAAAATATGAGATTAAAATAATGACTTATAGAAAAAAAGTTGTAAAGATACATTGTTCCCATATAGATTAACCTTCATTGAAGTAGATTAATATATAGAAGTATGAAGTTATGAAATTATCATTAATCCTATATGTATGATAATATGATTGTGATATGATGTGTTGCCTAATGATCATATGTTCAAGTATAAGTTCATAATGAGATGTATGTTTAATTACCGGTATTCGAATTACTATATGAATGTATGAATGCATGTTTATACATTAGAGAATTGTGTACTATAATATGATCATGTGCATGTGCAAGGAGTATGATTAATACAAGCATGATATTTTAAATGAATATGATGCTGGAGTATATGAATCAAGAAAATGAAAACATGTCATGTTATATATATATATATATATATATATATATATATATATATATATATATATATATATATATATATATATATATATATATATATGCAGTATGATCTTACATGATTGGGTTTAAAGCTTGAAAGATGTTTTAGAGTAATGATTCAAAGAATATGTTAAAGTGAAATGTATGAATATGTCTTTAGTTAATTGAAATGATATGATTAAGCATATGTGTTGTCACATGTTAGCATACTAAAATACAGCTCTACAGTGCTATAGACTCAATTATGGAAAAATCTTATTAAAGCATATAATGGCAATGTTATATAAGACTATATATATATATACAAGTGTATGTATTAGAGTGGGAATATTTTGTCACGTGATTGTTACATGAGCAAATTGTATAAAATGTTTATGAATTTTGCATATATGTTTATGTACTAGAGAAGATATGTATATTTACATGATTATGTAGGGTACAAATGGCATTATATAAGTATAGTCTTGACATACAGAATAGTTACATGATCGAATAAGATCACAAGTATAAAGTAGTAATACCCAAAAGTGAGCATATTCACAGGTTTACAGAAAGTTACACATGAATATGTATATGAGTACATTGTTCATAGTTACCCAAGAGTATACATGTGCATATAAGAATATGAATGAATAAAGAAAAGATAAAGTAAATAGATTTTATTGCCTGCTTTAAGTCTAGGATGTGGATAGATAGGCATGCCTATAAGGGTATATTGCAGCTGCTTCTGAATAGTTTTGACCTATTTAGGTTCACTAAAAATTAAAAGTTATAGTGACCCTGTTTGGGTTTAAAAGTTAGAGTTGATTTAAACAACCCCGTTTGGGTTGTAGTCGACCCCACTTGGGTCTGCTTGACCGGTCCATGTTATTTGTTTGACCCCGTTTCGGTCCACAAATTTATCATACAGTTTTATCCCTACAAGGGATCACCGTTTAATACCTCTGGGTATCTTATTTGTACCTTAGGGTGCCACCGTTATAATCAATAGTTTTGTACCTTCGGGTACTACTGTATAACCCGATATCCACCTCTTTAGAATAGTGCAGGCTTTATTATCAAAGGTTAAGAAAAGTTTAATAAGGCATGCAAATTCTTAATTGACTTTATACTATTCTACATATGAAATTCCTTTTGTTGCACATAAAACCCACAACTAAAAGAATGCCCAATAGTATATGTATCTATACTGCTAGTATCATAAATACATGTTAGTTGTTAAATTGATGATATACATATATATGTCCTTTATTTCTATATGTATTACAACGTATGATTTATGAAGAAACTTATATTAGGGTATAGGGTATTATCTTATTGAATGAACGCAATAATTGTCATAATAGCATAGCATATTCCATACTAAGGGTTATAAGAGTTATACTATAATACCCATTGTTTTTTTTTCCTGTGCTTATATATGTGTTCACATTGTTGTATGTACACATTCTTTAACGTGTATTTGTTATTTATGGTGATGATATATAAGTGTTATGATTGGTTAATATGCTTATTTTTATGATACATCTATTATGTTATAACATGAATAACTTATGGAACATAAAGTAAGCCTGTATTAATATTATAATCTCATGGTAATTGGAAGTGTTGATTTGTTATATAATTCTAATGTGTGTATATCCTAGACATACAAGAATAGAAGTAAATAATTTCAATACTTGTGAAGATTGTTTATGAAATTAATAATACATAACTATACTTTTATGATTAAGCATTGATTAATAAAATAATCATATTATAAATAGTTCAATTTAAGTCCAAAGGATGTTGGAACTTGTATGATCATATATGGTGATTGAAACGTCAATACAAATTCTTACCGTTGAACTTTATGATTTATATAAATGAATGTAAATGTACAATTTCTTTCATTTTTTGAAATAAATCATTGTTATATTTGAGGCAAGTTGTGTGCTTGTTGACGATCACTGTGAGTGGTCATTTATCATGATTTAGTTCCCCACTAAGCTTTATAGCTTAGCACGGGTGTTTCATCTGTGTAGGTTGCAAGGCTAGGACTTTATCGCAGGAATGATATCTGTAGCAAGTTAGCCAACACAAGTCTTTGAAGATTACAAGTATATAGTCTTCTTTTTTGTTCCTTTTTGTATTTTGAGGGTTTTATGTTGTGTTGGAAATCTAGTAAAAGTACAACTATTTTGTAAGATGTTAATCAATTGTTATATTTTGTAAAGAGACTTTAATGTATATTGTAAAGTCTTAATAGTTTAGCACTCTTATGGATTAAGTATGAATATCAGTTCTCTATATAGTTGGTATATGTTTATGTTGCACAGTAAAACATTTGTAATGAGATGGATAAAGTGATATGTATAGATTATAGGATAAGGGTGCTACATAAATGATCTAAATAAATGCTGATATGATTAGGATCATATATCTAAAGCTTAATCTTTGTAGAATTGGGATGGACTACTACAACAAAGTAAGGAGGCTCTAATAGTTTTACGTGCATAGGCCTTTAAGTAGCCTATGTGCAAACCCTTTTATTCTTATGGTCTATATGTATATTAGACCAGCTAACCATGCATACACATGGCTTTTATAACTCCTATAAAACATGTCACATGCCCATTGGGCCTAAATAAGCCTAATATAAACCTTTAGGTGTATCTAGATCTTTTTGAGCTTTCATAGCATATGCTCGAGCTATGTCGATGGTACTAAAGGCCAATCCATAGTCTTTAAAATAGCTATAGGATTTAACCTAGTATGACCAGGTTTAACTCAGTCTCTGCCTCTGCCTCTACCTCTACCCCCAAATGAGGTATTAGAGGCTCCCCTACTAACCTATGAAGTTTAAGTTGTACCTTCAGGACAATTTGCTACTAGATGATTGGTACTTCCACACCTAAAACATGCCTTAGACATCTATTGACATGAACCCCAATGATTCTTTGAACAATGAAGGCATATGGGAGCACCAGAACCACATCATTAAGAAGGTTCTATGCTAGAGGCATCAGATATAAGAGGGCCCTGACTCCTTCCTCTAGGTGCCGATCCTTGCCCTACAAAAGATTTTTCTCGACTTTTTTCCCCAAAAAACCACCTCTACCAGCCAAACCTTTTCTATGAGCTCTTTCTTTCTTAGCCAACTCTAACTTCTATACCTTATGTAGCCTGAACTAATGAAAAATAACTTAAACTTGACCCAATCATAAACACTTGAGGTAGAACAACATTGTAACTTCTCTTCTTTTTCTTTTCTTTTCTTTTCTTTTCTTTTAGGATCTAAAATTTATTTGCTATCGATGAAATCATAAATTTTATTTCTTAAGGTGTGATAATAATCTATAAGATGCCCTATATGTTGATGGAAAAAATAGTATTGATCCCCTATATGATCTGGCATCCCCTAACTCCTCACATATCTTGGCAGTAATGGCTGTAACTTACCCTTCTTCATTAGTTGGGGTAGCACCAAAGATAAAGACTTGCTAAAGTTTGAGTAGTACCTCTGGTTGGCTTTTATGGCAGAAACTTCCCAAATTTTCCCACTTCTATTTCCTCTAGTACTACCTTTAGCATACTTATTAAGCTAAAATTCCTTTTAACACTTTTACTATTGGCCTTTTTAGCCAAATATTCTCTCTCTGCCTCTATGATGATGTCCTTTAGAGACTCTTAATTCTTAGGCCCCTTCATCTTCAAACCATCCCTTAGGTAGGAACATGCATTCCTAATGAATAACCTAATATGACCAACGGTATTAGGCTTCCTTTTCATTTTTATGACTCAATTCCTCTATCTTGTTAAGTACTCATGGATTGACTCATCGTACTTCTATTGGAGAAATTTTAGATCTTTCAATGTGACCTCTATTCTGGTACTGTAGTCATACTATTTTATAAATTCTTCAATTTGCAATTCCCAATCCTTCTTAGTTTTTCTGTCCAACCCATGGTACCAATCTATTGCTGGCCCCACCAAATTATGGTAAAAATATTCCAACTTTTATTTTTTAGTAATGGTGGTTCCTTTTATGATCAAAGTATATTGCTTCACATGCATAAAGGGGTTTGAAGTACCATTAAAATTTGGCATGTTTGGCACCTTGAACCTTTGAGGCAGTAGCTCCTCACCTGATGGGAATTATTGGTAATATGCATCTTATACATAAGCGAAATTTAAATTTTTAACCAATATATCTGATCTTGCCATGAATTTACAATATACATATTAATGAGAATAAGAAACATTACCTTTGATTTTTGTTGTATAGTTGATTTTCCTTCTCATCGGGTTGTCGCAAACTATAGTGTTCGAAATCGAACACCTCCAATGAGTAATCCACACTAGAGAATGAATGAATGAACCAACAATTGGGAGAAACAAGGGCTGGCCGAAATCCCTAGATGCTAGCTTTGGGAGTGGTGGCTAGGGTTGAGAGAAAAAGAGAGAAGAAGCTTTTCTTTAATTGTTCACACTTAACCCTAATTCCACATCTCTTGGATTTTTATAGTTAGGTTAAAAAAATCCAACTTCATAATGCGATTAGGCTCTTTAAAATTGATGGAGAATTATTAATTGGGATTCTGAAATTATTTATAATTATTTGGGCTCAATTAAATCCAATTTAAGCCCTTTCACAAAAGACTATGCTCAAAACCCAGAAACTAGGCCCTTTGTACATATAATTGGATTTAATTACCCAAATGAATTCCAAATCCAACCAAATTAAATATGTAGGATCCATAACACTTATTTAACATATTTAATTTATTTTGATCTAAGAAATATGCCTTTAAGGCCTTCTATTTGGAGTTGGCGTATGGCCCTTCTTTTGGAGGGTTTCTACGCCAACTTCACTTCTCTGGGCCTCTGTAATTCCTCTAATGGATCTATTAATTATTATATCAGACCTATAACACTTATAGTCCAATAATAATTAATTATGAAATACATTATTTCAATTAGGTCCAATTTTTATAGAACATTTCTCAAAAGTTCCACGAACAATTTTGCTTGATCATAATTAATTAAACTCTTTAATTAATTATTCTCTTATTCACTTATATATTCCCATAATAATATCAAATATTATTATCCTTGTCATTTTATCATTTTATCCTTTTCTCTATATGTGTGTGACCTATTGGGTTCCTGTCCATATTGGCAGTATAATATGTAATTATGAGTTCCATTCAAAACTCACATGATTTAAAATTCTTTAAATCATTTTATCAATCCCTATTGATATTCTTGATACACTATTATACAAGTCATGATTGGCCTTTAGCTAGGCATCATGACTACCCAAATGTCAGGAAAGTCAAGTGGTTTGACTATACCATTCCATAGAAACAGTTGCTGTGCAATTACTCCTTTCACCACTCTTATCTCAATTAGATTTTGAGTATGGATTTCTGTCAACTCATATAAATCTAATTATGTATGTTTTATTAATTTAACCATTGTTCCCAAAATTCCCTCCATAGATCTCTATCCATCTTGGCATATTACTCTGGCCAGAGATTTTCTAAACAAGGCAATTATAGAATCATGCGAGATAACTTCCCTTTTTAAATCTGGGATGGTGACTCCTTTGTGAATCACTCAACTATCTTCAAGTAGGTCATGATATACCCAATCTCCTAACTATGTTCACTTCCAATTGGAAGTAATCAGTTATGGAGTTAAAATATACCACTTGCTACTTAAGATAACTTTGGTGGTCTCAAGTCTAAGGATACTTGCACAACCGCTATGAAGAGATTCCTCATTGACATAGATTTAATATCCATGTGAGGATTCTCTTTGCAGGTCTCCAATGAACTTGTTCTTCTAACAAGAATCCATATGTTAGCTTTGATTATCTTTCATAATCACAGTTATGAGAACTACTGCTTGAACCATTCAAGAAGCATAACATGTGCTAGTCTATTCGAATTGACAATGTCCTATCTTGTTAATTCTATGACTAGGGATATTTAGATATTAACACATTTGCATGCAATAGACATCTCATATCATGATCACTTTCATGATTGTCTTTGCACTGTGTTTATAATATCAAGGACTTCATTTATTAATTTAAGATTTACAAACTCATGTATTTAAACATAGCATTAATAAATGAATAATGCCTTTTATTAAGAATATAAATTCATACATATGAAATTCATCCCTTTTACATGGGCTTTAGGGCATACTCTCTAACAATATCCCACTTGCACTAGAGCCAATCACTTATATGTCTCAAACCCATGCTATTTATATGGTGATCGTGCTTTATCTGGGAAAGTGCTTTAGTTAGGGGATCTACCACATTATCATTTGTAGGGACCCTTTCTATTTTCACATCATTTCTAGCTACTATTTCCCTTATGAGATGGTAGCATCTGAGAACATGCTTGGATTGCTGATGAGACCGTGGTTCCTTTGCTTGCGCAATGGTTCCATTGTTGTCACAATAAAGATGAATCGGATCAAGAATACTAGGCACCAGTCCTAGTTCAGATATGAACTTTTTGATCCAGACTGATTCTTTGGTTGCTTTTGAAGTAGCAATGTACTCAGCTTCTGTGTTGGAATCAGCAGTTGTTTCTTGTTTGGAACTCTTCCAACTAACTGCTCCTTCTCCCATTATGAACACATAACCAGCCTCTGATTTACAATCATCCTTGTCAAATTGGAAGCTAGCGTCTGTATACCCATTTACTTCCAAACTGCCCTCTCCATATACCAAGAATATATCCTTAGTCCTTCTCAAGTACTTAAGGATATTCTTGATAGCTACACAGTGTTCCTCTCCAAAATTGGATTGGAATCTGCTTGTGAATCTCAAAGCAAATGCTACATCTAGACATATACATAACATAGCATACATGATAGAACCAATTACCGATGCATATGGTATTCTATTAATGTTTTCTCTAACCTCTAGTGTCTGCGGACATATATACTTAGAAAGGTGTTTCCCATGCACCATGGGTATAAACCCTTTCTTAGAGAGATCCATATTGAACCTCTTTAATACCTTATTTATATATGTACTTTGAGAAAGACCTAACAACCTATTGGATCTATCTCTATAGATCCTTATTCCCAGTATATAGGATGCTTCTCCAAGGTCTTTCATGGAGAATTGCTTGGATAACCATATTTTAACAGATTGGAGAAGAGAAATATCATTTCCCATGATCAATATGTCATCCACATATAGAACCAGGGAGACAATTGCACTCGCACTGACCCTTTTATACACACAAGGTTCATCTTCATTATGTGAGAAACCAAACTCTTTGATTGTCTCATTGAATCGTATGTTCCAACTCCTAGAGGCTTACTTCAATCCATAAATGGATCTTTGAAGCTTGCATACCTCTTCACCATTTCCTGATGTGAACCCTTCCGGTTGTGTCATATACACATCCTTAGTCAGATTTCCATTTAGGAAAGCTGTCTTCACATATATTTTGTAAATCTCATAATCATAATGAGCTGCAATGGCTAAAAGTATTCTTATAGACTTAAGCATTGCTATAGGAGAAAAGGTTTCATCATAGTTAATACCTTCTTTTTGATGATAGCCCTTTGCTACTAAGCAAGCTTTATAGGTAACTATATTACCTTCCATGTCGGTCTTCTTCTTGAAGAGCCATTTGCACCCTATAGGTTTTATCCCTTCAGGTGGTTGAGTTAAAGTCCATACTTTATTCTCATACATGGAGTCCATTTCAGACTGTATAGCCTTAAGCCATAAATCACGTTCTGAACTGTTCAAAACTTCTTGATAGCTTGTAGGCTCATTGTCCTCTACTACAGTTATGCCTCTATCCGAATCAATATGCAATCCATATCTCACAGGGATAGAATGCATCCTAGTATATCTTCTAGGATTTTGTGTATAATTAGGTTCAACTATAATCTCATCATAATGAAATTCAGTCTCGGGTTCAATCGGTTGATCTACTACTATTTGTGAGTCTTGAACTTCACCAAGTTCAGTTTTACTCCCATTGTCCTCTCGTAGGAGAAATTCTCTTTCTAAGAAGAAAACATGCCTTGAAACAAACACCTTTTGTTCTAAGGGATGATATAAATAATATCCAAAGGTTTCTTTTGGATATCCCATAAATGAACATTTGTTAGACTTAACATCTAGTTTGTTTGACATTGTCCTTTTCACATAAGCAAGACTACCCCATACTTTCATATGAGAAAGCATGGGTTTCTTGTTATTCCACATCTCATATGGAGTAACATCAACCGATTTACTAGGAACTCTGTTTAACATATAAGTAGCAGTTTCTAGTGCATATCCCCAAAAGGACTTAAGTAAGTCTGCTCGGCTCATCATTAATCGAACCATATATAATAATGTTCGATTTCTCCTTTCAGATACACCATTGTGTTGTGGTGTATATGGTGGAGTCCATTGAGATAAAATCCCATTATCTTTAAGATAATCTTGAAATTCTTAGCTTAAGTATTCTCCACCTCGATCTGATCTAAGTGTTTTAATACTCTTGCCAAGTTGTTTCTCTACTTCATTTCTGAATTCTTTGAACTTTTCAAATGCTTCTGACTTATGTTTCATTAGATAGATGTATCCATACCTGGAATAATCATCTATGAAAGTAATGAAATAGGAGTAACCTCTTCTGGCATGTGTAATCATTGGACCACATACATCTAAATGTATTAAGTCCAAAACCATTTTAGCTCGTTCTCCTTTACCAATAAAGGGAGCTTTTGTTATTTTTCCTAATAAACAAGATTCATATGTATCAAATGATTCATAATCAAATGATGCCAAATCACCTGACTTGTGGAATTTGGTCATGCATTTCTCATTTATATGGCCTAAATGATAATGCCATAAGTATGAGGTATTTAGATTATCATGTTTCATTCTCTTTGTATCCATATTATGCACTTCTTTAATTAAATCAAGAACAAATATACCATTCTCAATGATAGCTTTTGCATAAAACATATTGTTCTTAAAAATGTAACAAAAGAAATGTCATAATTGTTTAATAAACAACTGAAAGAAATAATACTCTTGGATAAAGTTAGAACATAATAACAATTATTTAATTCCAGTACTAATCCACTTGGAAGAGGCAAATGTTAAGTCCCCACAACCGTTGTAGAGATATTCTGTCTAGTAGCTGACTGCAAACATATCTCTGCCTTTCCAACTCTTCTAAAGTTTCTAAGCCCCTGTAGATCATTACACAAGTGAGATCCAAATCCGGTATCTAATACCCAAGATTGTTTTGAAGTAATATAATAAGTATTAATTTCAATCATATGAATACCTGAAGTAGAAGCATCAACATGCTTCTTCTCCTTGAGAGAATCTAGATAGGCCTTGCAGTTACGCTTCCAGTGACCATCCTTACCACAATGGAAGCAAGTTCCTTTGGGATTCTCTTTCTTGGCAACCTTCTTCTTGGAGATCCCACCATTCTTTGGCTGCACCTTGGTTATCTTCTTCTGCTTCTTGCCTTTAGCAGAAGTGACAACCATGACACTTTTTGGATCCTTCTTAAAGGATCCATCAATTGTTTTGAGCATGTTGATTAACTCAGGAATGGTAACTTGGATCTTGTTCATGTTGAAGTTAAGCACAAAAGGTGCATAACTTGGAGCCAATGAGAACAAGATTAAATCTATTATAAATCATTATCCATTACATAGCCAAGTATACTCAAATGCTCAATATACCCATACATCTTCAATGCATGAGTAGCAGCTGAAGTGCCTTCCACCATTTTGCAGCTAAATAGAGCTCGAGCAATCTCATATTACTCAGTTCTAGCCTGAGAAGAATAAAGCTCCTCTAGATGCAAAATGATGGTTCTAGCATCCATCATCTCATGTTGCTTTTGAAGCTCCGAGGATATAGCACCTAGCATCAAACATGCTGCTGCTTCACCATCCTCCATGTATTTACAATAAGTGCCTTTGATCTCATCAATGGCATCATCTGATGGAAGTGGTGGTGGATCTTTATCCAAGACATAATGGATCTTTTCAGCTCTGAGAACAATTTTTACTTGCCTGATCTAGTCAGAATAGTTGTTGCCAACCATCTTGTTATCCAAGATTGATCGTATGTTAATGTTTGATGTGCTCATGATGATGACCTAGATGTGAAAAAGAAAAAATATGAGAGTATGTTCATATATATGTATGCATTAATTAGTTCTTTAATTAATCCATTTACTCCCACATTTTTTATTGCGAATTAATAGCCCTCACTATTTAATCCGAGAAAACCTGATGGTTTTCTTAGTAGGCCAATATCCAATCCTTGATATGTAATTTGACCTTGACTGTGGTCAACAAGCCAAACTCCATATCCTTGAAAGGTAGGTATCTCTATACCAATTGTGTTTCTACACAACTATTGGATCATTAGGTTATCAACTCTTGATACATGCATATCATATATGCATTCCCTAATCTTGCCTCTAGAACCATTAGCCTTGACTTTGGTTAACAAACTAATGGGCTAGCTAAGATGACCCATTTAATTAGACTTGAACATATTCGATTTAATGTTGCTTGACTGTGGTTAACAACCCACACTATAAAGAACTCTGGCTCTCCCCAAATTAATGGAAGGCTTATATACCTTAGTATTTATTTGAGGGTTTTAGTTAATTAAGTCTCATCATACATGGTTGGCATACATTGGTATGCATCCTATATCTATCACATAAATATAACCATACAAATATGGTATAGGTATGGACTTTGCTACATTGATTTCCCCGAGCCAAAAGGGAAATCAAAAGGTCACACCTAGGTAGTATGCATGATTCAAACAAGTAAGAAATAATTACATTATCTTCAAGCTTGTAAGATCTCCATCAGGCCCTTCTTGCTCCTTGATAGTGGTCTCCATATCTATCTCTAATTCTAATCTAAGTAATCTAATTACATATTACAATTTGAAAAAGAAATACAAACAAAAAACAAGTGGCCGGGACATAAAAGTCCTCATTGGGCCAAAACATGCATAATGCTCAATCACATTGGGCCTTGTCCATAACTATCCATCATGCCAATCATACACCCTTATATGCATTTTTAATGTATAAATTAAAACATATAATGGATTACTAACTTTTTTTCAACTCTTGAAACAAACTTTTGAGTTATTTTAATAATGTGATCAAATTAGGATACTTTTTCCATTTTGCAAACTTTCATTTTAGGAAACCTTTTTGCATGTATGTGTTCTTGCCTTCATTATTAATTCAATGGATTATTAATTAATTATCAATTGATTATTTAATTAATTAATCATATTAAATAATTAAAAAATCAATTTTGGGCTTAAAACAAGGGTAGACCGAAACCCACACAACAAAACACTAAAGTGTGTTCACAAACAAACTAGTTTTGTGTCTATTGGACCATTTGGGCCTTTTGGAATGAGCCAAGCCCACTTCAGCCCTTAAAACCCATTAATAAACTTAATTATAGTTTATAATATTTAATTTAAATCAGCTCCTTGGGCCCACCAAGTCATTCATTAATTTAAACCATGTCCATAAACATAATTAAGCCCATTAAGTGGTTTTAATGAATTAAAATTAATCCAATTAATTTAAGGCCCACTTTAATTAATCCAATTAATTAAAAAAACTTTAATATATTAGATATATCAGATTTAGAAGATTAAAAATCGTTCTAAATAAGAACACATCAAGAACACACCAAGAACACCAATTTATCGAACTTTTCGACTAAACTAGTTTTCATGCAAAACTTGTTCGATTTTAATTTAATTTGATCCTATGGCTTAGTATCACATATTAAACACATAAATTATCATCAAAATGATCTTATAGTGGATCTATAAAAAATTAATTTAGAACAGCCCTTAAAATTAAAAGCCATTCACGCCAAAACCATGATCCTGTTGGAATTTAATGGTTACATGCATCACATACATGAGCGGAATTTTAAAATTTTTTTTAACCATAAGATCTGATCTTGCCATGAATACACAATATAACTATATGAGAATAAGAAAAATCACCTTTGATTTTTGTTGAACAGTTGATTTTACTTCGCACCGGGTTGTCGCAAACCACAGTGTCCAAAATCGAACCCCTCCAATGAGTAATCCACACTAGAGAGGGGTAAATTGAACCAACAAATTGGTGTTCAACTAGGGCTGGCCTAAATCCAAGAGGCTAGAAATGGAAGTGGAGCAAAAAAGGAGAGAGAAATAAGAGAAAAAGACTTTCCTTTTGTTTTAATCACTTAACCCTAATTCTCATTAGTTGGCCTTTTATAGTTAGGTTAAAATTCCAACTCCTTAATGAGATTGGGCTCTTTAAAATTGCTGGAGAATTATTAATTGGGCTTCTGGAATTAATTATAATCATTTGGGCTTAATTAAATCCAAATTAAATCATTTCATAAAAGACCATGCACAAAATCCACAAACTAGGCCCTTTGTGCATCTAATTGGATTTAAATACCCAAATGGATTCCAAATCCAACCAAATTAAATATGTGAGTTTCATAACACTTATGTAACATATATAAATTAATTTGGTCCAAGAAAAAGCCCTCTAAGCCCTTCTGTATGGAGTTGGCGTGTAGCCCTCTTCTGGAGGGCTTCCTCCAACTTCTTCATTCCTTTGGCCCTTTATAATTTCTCCAATGGTCCTATTAATTATTATATCAGTCCTATAACACTTATAGTAGTCTTATAACACTTATAAGACAATAATAATTAATCATGAAATACATTATTTCATTTAGGTCCAATTTACAGAACATTTCTCAAAAGTTCTGCGGACAATTTTATTTGATCATAATTAATTAAACTCTTTAATTAATTATTATCATATTCTCCTCTCTACCTTTATAATAATATCAAATATTATTATCCTTGTCATTTTACCATTTTACCCTTTTCTCCATATGTGTGTGACCTATTGGGTTCCTGTCCATGTTGGCAGTATAATATGTAATTGTGAGTTCTATTCAAAACTCACATGATTTAAACTCCTTTAAATCATTTTATCAATCTCTATTGATATTTTGATACATCATTATACAAGTCATGATTGGCCTCTAGCTAGGCATCATGACTACCCAAATGTCAGGAAAGTCATGTGGTTTGACTGTACCCTTCCATAGAAACAGTTACCGTGCAATT
Organism: Excoecaria agallocha; assembly: GCA_037975025.1. NCBI lineage: Eukaryota > Viridiplantae > Streptophyta > Magnoliopsida > Malpighiales > Euphorbiaceae > Excoecaria > Excoecaria agallocha. Next base: position 80,440,643 of record CM075807.1, read on the forward strand.
ACTCCTTTCACCACTCTTATCTCAATTAGATTCTGAGTATGGATTTCTGTCAACTCATATAAATCTAATTATGTATGTTTTATTAATTTAACCATTGTTTCTAAAATTCCCTTCATGGATCTTCATCCATCTCGGCATATTACTCTGGCCAGAGATTCACTGAACAAGGTAATTATAGAATCATGTGAGATAACTTCCCTTGTTAAATCTGGGATGGTGAATCCTTTGTCAATCACTCAACTATCTTCAAGTAGGTCATGATATACCCAATCTCCTAACTATGTTCACTCCCAGTTAGAAGTAATCAGTTATGGAGTCAAAGTATACCACTTGCTACTTAAGATAACTTTGGTGATCTCAAGTCCAAGGATACTTGCACAACTGCTATGAAGAGATTCCTCACTGACATAGATTTAATATCCATATGAGGATTCTCTTTGCAGGTCTCCAATGAACTTGTTCCTCTAACAAGCATCCACATGTTAGCTTTGATTATCATCCATAATCACAATTATAAGAACCATTGCTTGAACCATTCAAAAAGCATAACATGTGCTAGTCTGTCCGAATTAACAATGTCCTATCTTATTAATTCTATGACTAGGGATATTTAGATATTAACATATTTGCATGCAATAGACATCTCACATCATGAACACCTTCATGATTGCCTTTGCACTGTGTTTATAATATCTAGGACTTCATTTATTAATTTAAGATTTACAAACTCATGTATTCAAACACAGCATTAATAAATGAATGATGCCTTTTATTAAGAATATAAATTTCATACATATGAAAAACATCCCGATTACATGGGCTCTAGGGCATACTCTCTAACAATCTCCCACTTGCACTAGAGCCAATCACTCATATGTGTCAGACCCATGCTACTTATATGGTGATCATGCTTAATCTGGGAAAGTGCTTTAGTGAGGGGATCCGCCACATTGTCATCTGTGGGAACCCTTTCTATTTTCACATCATTTCTGGCTACTATTTCCCTTATGAGATGGTAGCGTCTGAGAACATGCTTGGATCGCTGATGAGACCGTGGTTCCTTTGCTTGCGCAATGGCTCCATTGTTGTCACAATATAAAGGAATCGGATCAACAATGCTAGGCACCACTCCTAGTTCGGTTATGAACTTTTTGATCCAGACTGCTTATTTGGCTGCTTCTGAAGCAGCAATGTACTCAGCTTCCGTCGTGGAATCAGCAGTTGTTTCTTGTTTGGAACTTTTCCAACTAACTGCTCCTCCTCCCATTATGAACACATAACCAGATTGTGATTTACAATCATCTTTGTCAGATTGGAAGCTGGCATCTGTATACCCGTTTACTTCCAAACTGCCCTCTCCATATACCAAGAATATATCCTTAGTCCTTCTCAAGTACTTAAGAATATTCTTGACAGCTGCCCAATGTTCCTCTCCAAAATTAGATTGGAATCTGCTTGTGATACTCAAAGCAAATGCTACATCTGGACGTGTACATAACATAGCATACATGATAGAACCAATTGCAGATGCATATGGTATTCTATTCATGCTCTCTCTATCCTCCAGTGTCTGTGGACACAGAGACTTAGAAAGGTGTTTCCCATGCACCATGGGTATAAACCCTTTCTTAAAGAGATCCATATTGAACCTCTTCAATACTTTATCTATATATGTACTCTGAGAAAGACCTAGCAACCTATTGGATCTATCTCTATAGATCCTTATTCCCAGAATGTAGGATGCTTCTCCAAGGTCTTTCATGGAGAATTGCTTGGATAACCATATTTTAATAGATTGGAGAAGAGAAATGTCATTTCCCATGATCAATATGTCATCTACATATGGAACTAGGAAGACAATTGCACTCCCACTGACCCTTTTATACACACAAGGTTCATCTTCATTCTGTGAGAAACCAAACTCTTTGATTGTCTCATTGAATCGTATGTTCCAGCTCCTAGAGGCTTGCTTCAATCCATAAATGGATCTTTGAAGCTTGCATACCTTTTCGGCATTTCCTGATGTGAATCCTTCTGGTTGTGTCATATACACATCCTCGATAAGATTTCCATTAAGGAAAGCTGTCTTCACATCCATCTGCCAAATCTCATAATCATAATGAGCTGAAATGGCTAAAAGTATTCTTATAGACTTAAGCATCGCTACAGGAGAAAAAGTTTCGTCATAGTCAATACCTTCTTTTTAACGATAACCTTTTGCTACTAAGCGAGCTTTATAGGTAACTATATTACCTTTCATGTCAGTCTTCTTTTTGAAGACCCATTTGCACCCTATGGATTTTATCCCTTCAGGTGGTTGAGTTAAAGTCCATACTTTATTCTCATACATGGAGTCCATTTTGGACTGCATAGCCTTAAGCCATAAATCACGTTCTGAACTGTTCAAAACTTCTTGATAGCTTGTAGGCTCATTGTCCTCTACTACAGTTATGCCTCTATCCGAATCAACGTGAAATCCATATCTCACAGGGATAGAACGCATCCTAGTAGATCTTCTAGGATTTTGTGTATAATTAGGTTCAACTGTAATCTCATCATTATGAAATTCAGTTCCGGTTCAATCGGTTGATCATCTTCTATTTGTGGGTCTTGAACTTCACCAAGCTCAATTTTACTCCCACTGTCCTCTCGTAGGAGAAATTCTCTTTCCAAGAAGACAACATGCCTTGAAACAAACACCTTTTGTTCTAAGCGATGATAGAAATAATATCCAAACGTTTCTTTTGGATATGCCACAAATAAACATTTATCAGACTTAACATCTAATTTGTCTGACATTGTCCTCTTCACATAAGCAGGACAGCCCTATACTTTCATATGAGAAAGCGTGGGTTTCTTGTTATTCCACATCTCATATGGAGTAACATCAACCAATTTACTAGGAACTCTGTTTAACACATAAACAGCAGTTTCTAGTGCATATCCACAAAAAGACTTAGGCAAGTCCGCTCGGCTCATCATTGATCGAACCATATCTAATAGTGTTCGATTTCTCCTTTCAGATACACCATTGTGTTGTGGTGTATATGGAGGAGTCCATTGAGATAAAATCCCATTATCTCTAAGATAATCCTGAAACTCTTGACTTAAGTATTCTCCACCTCGATCTGATCTAAGTGTTTTAATACTTTTGCCAAGTTGTTTCTCTACTTCATTTCTGAATTCTTTGAACTTTTCAAATGCTTCAGGCTTATATTTCATTAGATAGATGTATCCAAACCTGGAATAATCATCTATGAAAGTAATGAAGTAGGAGTAACCTCCTCTAGCATGTGTAGTCATTGGACCACATACATCTGAATGTATTAAGTCCAAAACCATTTTAGCTCGTTCTCCTTTACCAATAAAGGGAGCTTTTGTCATTTTTCCCAATAAACAAGATTCGCATGTATCAAATGATTCATAATCAAATGATCCCAAATCACCTGACTTGTGCAATTTGGTCATGCGTTTTTCATTTATGTGGCCTAAACGACAATGCCATAAGTATGAGGTATTTAGATTATCATGTTTCATTCTCTTGGTATCCACATTATGTACTTCTTTAATTAAATCAAGAACAAATATACCATTCTCAATGATAGCTTTTGCATAAAATATATTGTTCTTAAAAATGTAACAACATTTGTCCTTTAAAGAAATATCATAATCGTTCATCAAACAACTGAAAGAAATAATACTCTTGGACAAAGCTGGAACATAATAACAATTATTTAATTCCAGTACTAATCCACTAGGAAGAGGCAAATAGTAAGTCCCCACAACTGTTGTAGAGATGTTCTGTCCAGTAGCTGACTGCAAACATATCTCTGCCTTTCCAACTCTTCTAAAGCTTCTAAGCCTTTGTAGATCATTATATAAATGAGATCCACATCCGGTATCTAATACCCAAGATTGTTTTGAAGCAATAGAATAAGTATTAATTTCAATCATATGAATACCTGAAGTAGAAGCATCAGCTTGCTTCTTCTCCTTGAGAGAATCTAGATAGGCCTTGCAGTTACGCTTCCAATGACCATCCTTTCCACAATGGAAGCAAGTTCCTTTGGGATTCTCTTTCTTGGCAACTTTCTTCTTAGAGATCCCACCATTCTTTGGCTGCGCCTTGGTTATCTTCTTCTTCTTCTGCTTCTTGCCTTTAGCAGAAGTGACAACCATGACACTTTTTGGATCTTTCTTAAATGATCCATCAGCTGTCTTGAGCATATTGATTAACTCAGGAATGGATACTTGGATCTTGTTCATGTTGAAGTTAAGCACGAAAGGTGCATAACTTGGAGCCAACGAGTACAAGATTAAATCTATGTATAGATCATTATCCATAACATAGCCAAGTCTACTCAAATGCTCAATATACCCATACATCTTCAATGCATGAGTAGCAGCTGAAGTGCCTTCCACCATTTTGCAGCTAAATAGAGCTCGAGCAATCTCATATTGCTCAGTTATAGCCTGAGAAGAATAAAGCTCCTCAAGATGCAAAATGATGGTTCTAGCATCCATCATTTCATGTTGCTTTTGAAGCTCCGAGGACATAGCACCCAGCATCAGACATGCTGTTGTTTCACTATCCTCCATGTATTTTCGATAAATGCCTTTGATCTCATCAATGGCATCATCTGATGGACGTGGTGGTGGATCTTTATCCAAGACATAATGGATCTTTTCAGCCCTGAGAACAATTCTCACTTGCCTGATCCAGTCAGAATAGTTGTTGCCAACCAGCTTGTTATCCAAGATTGATCGTATATTAATGTTTGATGTGCTTATGATGATGACCTAGATGTGAAAAAGAAAAGATATGAGAGTATGTTCATATATATGTATGCATTAATAAGGTCTTTAATTAATCCATTTACTCCCACTATTTTATTGCGAATTAATAGCCCTCACTATATAATCCGAGAAAACCCGATGGTTTTCTTAGTGGGCCAATATCCAATCCTTGATATGTAATTTGATCTTGACTGTGGTCAACAAGCCAAATTCCATACCCTTGAAAGGTAGGTATCTTTATACCAATTGTGTCTCTACACAACTATTGGATCATTAGGTTATCAACTCTTGATGCATGCATATCATATATGCATTCCCTAATCTTGCCTCTAGAACCATTAGCCTTGACTGTGGTCAACAAACTAATGGGCTAGCTAAGATGACCCATTTAATTAGATTTGAACATATTCGATATAATGTGAGCTTGACTGTGGTCAACAACCCACACTATAAAGAACTCTGGTTCTCCTCAAATTAATGAAAGGCTTATATACCTTAGTATTTGTTTGAGGGTTTTAGTTAATTAAGTCTCATCATACATGGTTGGCATACATTGGTATGCATCCTATATCTATCACATAAATATAAGCATACAAATATGGTATAGTTATGGACTTCACTACATTGATTTCCCCGAGCCAAGAGGGAAATCAAAAGGTCACACCTAGGTAGTATGCATGATTCAAACAAGAAAATAATTACATTATCTTCAAGCTTGTTGGATCTCCATCCGGCCCATCTTGCTCCTTGATATTGGTCTCCATCTCTATTTCTAATTCTAATCTAAGTAATCTAGTTACATATTACAATTTGAAATGAAATACAAACCAAAAACAAGTGACCGGGACATAAAAGTCCTCATTGGGCCAAAACATACATAATGCTCAATCACATTGGGCTTTGTCCATAACTATCCATCATGCCAATCATACACCCTTATATGCCTTTCTAATGCATAAAGAAATGGATTACTAACTTTGTTTCAACCTTTGAAACTATATTTTGAGTTATTTTAATGATGTGATCAAATTATGAAACTTTTTCCATTTTGGAAACTTTCATTTTAGGAAACCTTTTTGCATGAATGTGTTCTTGCCTTAATAATCAATCAAATTGATTATTAATTAATTATAAATTGATTATTTAATTAATTAATCATATTAAATAATTAAAAGAATCAATTTTGGGCTTAAAACAAGTGTAGGCCGAAACCCACAGAAGAAAAACCCTAAGTGTGTTCACACACAAACTAGTTTTGTGTCATTTGGACCATTTGGGCCTTTTGGAATGAGCCAAGCCCACTCCAGCCCTTAAAACCCATTAATAAACTTAATTAATGTTTATAATAGTTAATTTAAATCAGCTCCTTGGGCCTACCAAGTCATTCACTAATTTAAACCAAGTCCGTAAACATAATTAAGCCCATTAAGTGGTTTTAATGAATTAAAATTAATCAAATTAATTTAAGGCCCATTTTAATTAATCCAATTAATTAAAAACACTTTAATATATCATATATATCAGATTTAGAAGATCAAAAGTCGTTCTAACCAAGAACACATCAAGAACACATGAAGAACACCAATTTATCGAACTTTTCGACAAAACTAGTTTTCATGCAAAACTTGTTCGATTTTAATTCCGTTCGATCCTACAGCTTAATATCACATATTAAACACATGAAATATCATCTAAATGATTTTTAAATGGATCCATAAGAAATTAAATTAGAACAGCCCCTACATTACCTAGGGTTTCACACCAAACCCTAATGGGTTTCACGCCAAAACCAAATCTTAATCATTCAAAAATTTCGTTTTTGTTTCCACAAAATTTATTTGATCACACATACAACCAGAAATCAATATTTCTCATTCATGAAAAATCAAATCTAATATTTTAAAGTTCATGAAATAAATAAATCAAAACAAAACAAAACTTATTCCGCAGAAAAAATATAGAATTGTATATCCATGGCAAAACCGTGGCTCTGATACCATGTTGGAATTTAATGGTTACATGCATCACATACATGAGCGGAATTTTAAAATTTTTTTTAACCATAAGATCTGATCTTGCCATGAATACACAATATAACTATATGAGAATAAGAAAAATCACCTTTGATTTTTGTTGAACAGTTGATATTACTTCGCACCGGGTTGTCGCAAACCACAGTGTCCAAAATCGAACACCTCCAATGAGTAATCCACACTAGAGAGGGGTAAATTGAACCAACAAATTGGTGTTCAACTAGGGCTGGCCGAAATCCAAGAGGCTAGCAATGGAAGTGTTGCGAAAAGGGAGAGAGAAATAAGAGAAAAAGACTTTCCTTTTGTTTTAATCACTTAACCCTAATTCTCATTAGTTGGCCTTTTATAGTTAGGTTAAAATTCCAACTCCTTAATGAGATTGGGCTCTTTAAAATTGCTGGATAATTATTAATTGGGCTTCTAGAATTAATTATAATCATTTGGGCTTAATTAAATCCAAATTAAATCATTTCATAAAAGACCATGCACAAAATCCACAAACTAGGCCCTTTGTGCATCTAATTGGATTTAAATACCCAAATGGATTCCAAATCCAACCAAATTAAATATATGAGTTCCATAACACTTATGTAACATATATAAATTAATTTGGTCCAAGAAAAAGCCCTCTAAGCCCTTCTGTATGGAGTTGGCGTGTAGCCCTCTTCTGGAGGGCTTCCTCCAACTTCTTCATTCCTTTGGCCCTTTATAATTTCTCCAATGGTCCTATTAATTATTATATCAGTCCTATAACACTTATAGTAGTCTTATAACACTTATAAGACAATAATAATTAATCATGAAATACATTATTTCATTTAGGTCCAATTTACAGAACATTTTTCAAAAGTTCCGCGGACAATTTTATTTGATCATACTTAATTAAACTCTTTAATTAATTATTATCATATTCTCCTCTCTACCTTTATAATAATATCAAATATTATTATCCTTTTCATTTTACCATTTTACCCTTTTCTCCATATGTGTGTGACCTATTGGGTTCCTGTCCATGTTGGCAGTATAATATGTAATTGTGAGTTCTATTCAAAACTCGCATGATTTAAACTCCTTTAAATCATTTTATCAATCTCTATTGATATTTTGATACATCATTATACAAGTCATGATTGGCCTCTAGCTAGGCATCATGACTACCCAAATGTCAGGAAAGTCATGTGGTTTGACTGTACCCTTCCATAGAAATAGTTACCGTGTAATTACTCCTTTCACCACTCTTATCTCAATTAGATTCTGAGTATGGATTTCTATCAACTCATATAAATCTAATTATGTATGTTCTATTAATTTAACCATTGTTCCTAAAATGCCCTTCATGGATCTCCATCCATCTCGGCATATTACTCTGGCCAGAGATTCACTTAACAAGGTAATTATAGAATCATGTGAGATAACTTCCCTTGTTAAATCTGGGATGGTGAATCCTTTGTCAATCACTCAACTATCTTCAAGTAGGTCATGATATACCCAATCTCCTAACTATGTTCACTCCCAGTTGGAAGTAATCAGTTATGGAGTCAAAGTATACCACTTGCTACTTAAGATAACTTTGGTGATCTCAAGTCCAAGGATACTTGCACAACTGCTATGAAGAGATTCCTCACTGACATAGATTTAATATCCATATGAGGATTCTCTTTGCAGGTCTCCAATGAACTTGTTCCTCTAACAAGCATCCACATGTTAGCTTTGATTATCATCCATAATCACAATTATGAGAACCATTGCTTGAACCATTCAAAAAGCATAACACGTGCTAGTCTGTCCGAATTAACAATGTCCTATCTTGTTAATTCTATGACTAGGGATATTTAGATATTAACATATTTGCATGCAATAGACATCTCAAATCATGAACACCTTCATGATTGCCTTTGCACTGTGTTTATAATATCTAGGACTTCATTTATTAATTTAAGATTTACAAACTCATGTATTCAAACACAGCATTAATAAATGGATGATGCCTTTTATTAAGAATATAAATTTCATACATATGAAAAACATCCCGATTACATGGGCTCTAGGGCATACTCTCTAACAGATCCCTTTCTCAAAAGAATCATTTTTGTTTTCACATTATTTATTTGATCACACATATATCCAGAAATCAATATTTCTCATTCATGAAATAAATAACTCAAAAATAAAACTTATTCCGCAGAAAAATATAGAATTGTATATTCATGGCAAAACTGAGGCTCTAATACCATGTTGGGAATTATCGGTTACATGCATCTCATACATAAGTGGAATTTAAAATTTTTAACCAATATATCTGATCTTGCCATAAATTTACAATATATATATATTAATGAGAATAAGAAAAGTCACCTTTGACTTTTGTTGTACAGTTGATTTTCCTTCTCACTGGGTTGTTGCAAACCACATTGTCCAAAATCGAACACCTCCAATGAGTAATCCACACTAAAGAATGAATGAATGGACCAACAATTGGGAGAAACAAGGGCTGGCCGAAATTCCTAGATGCTAGCTTTGGGAGTGGCGGCTAGGGTTGAGAGGAAAAGAGAGAAGAAGCTTTTCTTTAATTGTTCACACTTAACCCTAATTCCACATCTCTTGGATTTTTATAGTTAGGTTAAAAAAAATCCAACTTCATAATGCGATTGGGCTCTTTAAAATTGCTGGAGAATTATTAATTGGGCTTCTGGAATTATTTATTATTATTTGGGCTCAATTAAATCCCTTTCACAAAAGACTATACACAAAACCCACAAACTAGGATTTAATTACCCAAATGAATTCCAAATCGAACCAAATTAAATATTTAGGGTCCATAACACTTATTTAATATATTTAATTTATTTTGGTCTAAGAAATAGGCCTTTAAGGCCTTCTGTTTGGAGTTGGCGTGTGGGCTTTTTTTTGGAGGGTTTCTGTGCCAATTTCACTTCTCTGGGCCTCTGTAATTCCTCCAATGGATCTATTAATTATTATATCAGCCCTATAATACTTATAGTCCAATAATAATTAATTATAAAATATATTATTTTAATTAGGTCTAATTTTTGCAGAACATTTCTCAAAAGTTTCGCGAACAATTTTACTTGATCATAATTAATTAAACTCTTTAATTAATTATTCTCTTATTCACTTCTCTATTCCCATAATAATATCAAATATTATTATCCTTGTCATTTTACCATTTTATCCTTTTCTCTATATGTGTGTGACCTATTGGGTTCCTGTCAAGATTGGCAGTATAATATGTAATTGTGAGTTCTATTCAAAACTCATATGATTTAAACTTCTTTAAATCATTTTATCAATCCCTATTGATATTCTTGATACACTATTATACAAGTCATGATTGGCCTCTAGCTAGGCATCATGACTACCCAAATGTCAGGAAAGTCAAGTGGTTTGACTATACCCTTCAATAGAAATAGTTACTTTGTAATTACTCCTTTCACCACTCTTATCTCAATTAGATTCTAAGTATGGATTTCTATCAACTCATATAAATCTAATTATGTATGTTCTATTAATTTAACCATTGTTCCCAAAATGCCCTCCATGGATCTCGATCCATCTTGGCATATTACTCTGGCCAGAGATTCTCTAAACAAGGCAATTATAGAATCATGCGGGATAACTTCCCTTATTAAATCTGGGATGGTGAATCCTTTGTCAATCACTCAACTATCTTCAAGTAGGTCACAATATACCCAATCTCCTAACTATGTTCACTCCCAGTTGGAAGTAATCGGTTATGGAGTCAAAATATACCACTTGCTACTTAAGATAACTTTGGTGATCTCAAGTCTAAGGATACTTGCACAACCGCTATGAAGAGATTCCTCACTGACATAGAGTTAATTTCCATGTGAGGATTCTCTTTGTAGGTCTCCAATGAACTTGTTCTTCTAACAAACATCCACATGTTAGCTTTGATTATCTTTCATAATCACCGTTATGAGAACCACTTCTTGAACTATTCGAGAAGCATAACATGTGCTAGTTTGTTCGAATTAACAATGTCCTATCTTATTAATTCTATAAGTAGGGATATTTAGATATTAACACATTTGCATAACACTTTCATGATTGATTTTGCACTGTGTTTATAATATCAAGGACTTCATTTATTAATTTAAGATTTACAAACTCATGTATTTGAACATAGCATTAATAAATGAATAATGCCTTTTATTAAGAATATAAATTCATACATATGAAATTCATCCCTTTTACATGGGCTCTAGGACATACTCTCTAACATCACCATTAAGATCCCTATCCTCGGTATTTATCCCTCTACCAACTGATAACATTCATGCCATAGCGTTAACCTTTTCCACTATTTTCTTAAAGGCAACATCTTCCACACTGGGTCCCATATTCCTTACTACAACCATAAAAGTCTCATCCTCTTTCTCTTCTTCAATATAATCATTTTTAGGATCATTTACTCTTTCTCTTCTCCGTTCAAATGGCAGTTCTCGAGGTAATACAACAAATATCATAGGGCATCCCTAACATTAGTTGGTTGCACTTATTCTCGAACAAGTGTTGCATGTTGAGCTTTAAGAGGTGGTGCTGAAGAAGTAACCAACCCATTGATTATGTTTAATAGTCTCTCCTTAAAGTACTAAAGTCTCCTTTCCAATTCATCAAATGTCATAGGCATAAAGGGAGGTATCGAAGCAAAAGCTAACCTTTCTCTCATAGCTATCATTCTCTTATCTAATTTTTATTATCCTTGTTATGTTTCCTCGACCATTTCAACTTTAAGTATAATTTCTAGATTTTCTTAAAAAAGTGTTGCCCAAATCAAACTCTGAACTAAACCCAATATCTAACTCTAAACCCTACTCTAATCTCGACTCTAACTATTTAATCATCAACCTTTAAATGAGGTGATTGTCTGCCCCTCTGACCACCTAAATGAATATATGATGGCCATAAAAGTCAAATGTTAGGAAAGATGCATGTACAATGATATATGTACAATGTATGGTGTATGAATGTTGTTAGGTTTCAATTACAACCACATACAAGCAAAAAATAGCCTTCCAATCTTATTACTCCCACATAGCAGATCATGCGGTCTTTTTCTTAGGTGGGCTTAGCCTATGGGCCAACAAAAAATCCAATGCATATGTATGGTGCATGGTGGAAAATCGATAGCATAATTTCTCTTAATTAAAGCATATGCATATGCATTTTAGCCATTATGTATTTAAATGATTCAAACAAGTCGGGTAACCCACCAGGCATGGCAACCTTTGATTAGTACCCATCTAATTTATTTGAATTTGTTTAATATATGAGGTCCATATAGCAAGTAATAGTTATTAAGGTTATACAACCTAGGGGAAGTAGCTATTTCATTACATGGGCTTGTAAGGCCACCTAAGCATGATCTCGACCAATAGGTTTAGCTCATTAAGGGCATAACAACCAATGGGTCTCCATTTTATATACTGATTGGTACTAGACTTTGGCTGGTGGTTCTCCTTGACATGTCTCTAGAGTGATTGAGTGTAGGGTATGCTTTAGGATAGCACCGTGGCAAAAATAAGGATGCCTAACTTAATTCTAAGGCTAAAAGATGAATGCAAAAATGCAATTTTAAAGAGAGATAAGATTAATTTTAAAAACTTAATTATAATAACTTAACCAAAGTACATTAGGAGCAAGGTCTCTTAAGTCCCTAGTGGAGTCACCATTATGATCCTACCGAACCTCGCCCATTTTTGGTTTCACTCTAAAAAACCTGCTTTTAGGGTTAAAGATCGAATGAGTTTTATAAAATTTATAGATTGACCACTTCACAATAGGAAAAGGGTCTTAGCCCAATTTTATTGTTGATGGTCAACCTACGATGGCTTTTAAGTAGGCCTAAGAGGTAGGTATCATGGAGTCACCATCCAATAGAACGTTGGAAAATGATTTTAACCTTTGATTCCCAAACGAAGATGGTGTTTCAAGACATCACTCCTACTTATACCCCAATTAGGTGTTATTTATAAATGAGCTTTTAACATTAATCTACTATCTCTCTTTTCACATGATGTATAAATAAATAAATAAATAAATAAACACATCAATCATGTAGGAAAGTGATAAATAACAAATGAAATAAATAAAAGGAACTACTTAAATTATTACATAAATGAATTGTTTGACAAGAAAAATAAAATATTATACACAAATTAGGGTATTAATTAGGTTGGAAATATTGGTTCCCTCTTGCATATTTTACAAAAATATATTTTTCTTCATTGTGTGATTTTTGGGTTGAAGATTGAACATTGGTCCATTTTATTATAAAAAGCCAATTTAATTAGTAAAATGATTTTAGGTCAATTTTTATGTTAACATGCAAAACAATCATTTATTATTAAGCTATTACAACCCCAAAAATAAATCCAAAATAAAGTAATAAAAATAATCAAAAAGGAAATACATAAATGATTAAACAAATAAAAAAGGGGTAAGTTGTCTATGGGAAATCCTCCTTAACGTATCAACACAAAAACTCCTAATAGTCCATTGTAAATAATGATTAAATGCTTAAAAAACACAAAGAAAGAAAAATGTTTAATATTTGACAAATAAATGAAAATAAAATGATGTAATATTAAAGCATGCATTCTGGACTAAAAAAAACTAAATAAACAGATCTTCAAAATGCATGGAACAAAATTAAGATAATATCTAAACATGTAACTCGGCATACAAATGAATTAAATGTGATAAATATACATAAGACATCATAAAAAGTGTTGGAACCAAGGACATAGATGGCCATAATAGGAACATACGATTAAAGTAGGAGAGAGAGATGGGACACAAAAAAGACTTTATGATGTCCCATCGATCGGTGTGATCAACGTCCATCAGTTGGGGTTTTCTTCCCGTTTGTGACTTAATGAATTGGTAGAATGCAAAAAATAAATGAAATAACCAAAATAAAACCTATCTCTACTCTAATCATGCATAACCTATGCCTTTATACATGCCAAAATTGTTCTACAACATCAAAACATATTTATGTCATGCAATAATAATTAAATTAACATTAATACAAAATTATAATCAAGAAATTCAAATATGAAATAATGGTGGAATTAGCTCCAGATCATGCCATTCTACACATTTTCACTATATTTAAGATGTTCATAGCATTATGGCATTAGAGACACGATGAAAATGAATTAAATGACAAATAAAATAATCATGGCATCAAGAATCTAATTGAGCATGTACTTTTATGGCATGAATAATGAGAGATAAAGAGGGCCCATAATATTACCCCCCGGAAGATTAGATTTCTATAACTTTGGAAGCCATTCTCCAAATTCCAATCCTTTGTTTCCCACCTTTGAGAAAACTGTAAATGTGTTTTTGTGTTGAGAAAACTATGAGAGCCTTGGTCCTATGAGCAGAAATCAATTTCCTGTCTCAAAAATGATGGCTACCTTTTTCTAAAATGTGTTCTTCCCCCCTTTGAAAAACCCTAAATTAGGTTTAATTATGGCAAAAGAGTTTGAGATAATTCAAAACTCTTCAACCTTGAAAATTTGCCTCTTAGCCTTTGAAATTCTTCCCTTAATTCTCTTTCCAAAATTGATTTTGACCAAGTTAAAGTACTAGAAAAATATAGGAATTTGGGAAAAAACCCCACAGACTGGTGTCTATGGAAATGCTTTGACCTAATGACTTGCGGCCATCTGTAAGGAGATAGCCAAACTGAAAACCAACCTGCAACACCCATATATTGCAAATATCATCATGAAACATTATAATAATCTTAGTATAGTATATATACAAGTACAGTATTACTCATACATAGCACGTACAAAATTCATAGATTTTCCTCCATTGTTAAACAACTGTCCAAATCCAGTGCCTATCCTTTCGAGTACTGACTTATATCTTTTAAAACCTAGGTGTAATAAATAGCTACACACTAAGCACAAAATTCTTAATGGTGAATACCTAACTAATAAATTACACACTAAGCATATACTTTTTTTATTGCATTACTATTACTATTATTATTATTATTATTATTATTATTATTATTATTATTATTATTATTATTATTATTATTATTATTAGTTGTTATTCTCATTTCTATCTCTTATAGTAAATTTTCCGTTTGTTTTGTAGACATATGAGTTTTTCTTTCATAATCTATTTTAGTCTTTTGTAGCTATTTTAATATCTTACGAGTTTTTGGTCACTTGATTTCATGTTCTATACTTAGTTTACAATTGATCTTTTTTCTTCCTTATATTTCGATTTTCAACTTATTACTTTGCTTTCTTTACTCATTGTATAACTTGGCTTTTCTTTATTAAGTTTTTCTTTGTCCAAATTGGGCTGTATTTCTCATGAATCAAACATTTATCTTCTATATATCTTTATAAAATAATTACTTTACATCTCTCTCATTTAATTTATAGTTCACCATTATTATTTTGTCTCAAATTGTTTATAATATTTATCTCCCAATTTTCATTTTTGATTCCCTCGTACTGATCAATTCAAATTTTGCATTTTGATATGAAAGAGTAATAATCTAGTTTATCACCTTATGCTTTGAATTTTTCTAAAAATTTTCAATTAGTATCAAATCTATATTTTAATATTCATTTTAATTTTTCATTTCTTAAATCTTTTTATTGTCATAATTGTACAATTAGGTCTCTGGCTAAATTTTTGACCTATCACTGTTTCTAGCTTGTTATTTAGTCCTTAAATTGTTATTTGTTTTTCCTTAATTCGTCAGTTATACTTAATTATATGCACATACTTCAAATCTTTAGCGTGGGGTTTAATACTTGTACATAATAAATTCATAACTTTTAACTTTCGTCTTACGTTTTCATGATTTTATCTCAACTTATGTTTTCTGTTATGCCTTTATCCATAAATTTATTTGTGTTTCCTTATCTTATTAAATTAAGTCACATATTCGTTTACCCAAATTATGAACCTTGGTTATTAATCCTTTTTAGCCACTTGTAAAATTTCTACACAACTCATCTGTAATTTATTTTCTCATTAATTCTCTTTTCTTTATCTATGTAAAATATACAAGTGTTTCTCTTTTCTTTATTTTGTACTTTGTTTATACTTCAGTTACTCACCTTCATTTGTTTACAATATTGAATATGTTATATCATTAATTATATGATTACTTTTCTTTACCGTCTATTTTATCTTTCTTACCATTTGGTATTTGCATTCTTTTTAACGACCCCATATGATGGCAAACTACATTTTAGTCTTTATTAATTCCATTCTTTTCCCATTTCCCTCCTTAATAATTCAAATCATATTTTTAATCTTCTAATTGACATTTAATTCTTTTTTTTACTATTTTTATCTTTTATTTATTTACTTTCCACCTTTAAATAATAATTACATTTTGTCCCTAAATCTTATTTCATTATACAATTCTTTAGTCTTAAGGAAAAATTTTATTCTTTTTATTTTATTCATATCCTTATCTCATTTAAACTCCTCAAATTATGTTTTATTCTTTAACAATTCTCTTAAGTAATGGTAAATTACCATTTGGTCCCTGCTAATTTTATTTTCTTAAATTTCCATTTTTTATCCTTAATTGCTTAATATTATATTTTATCTCATAATTTCTCCTTTAACTTTTCAAAATTACTATCTAATCTTTATTGCTACTTTTTTATGTCTTTTTCTCCCTTATTCCCTATGTAGGTAAAAATTACAATTTGGTCTTTAAACTTCCTTTTTAACACATGTTTGATGATTTTTCACTAATTTTACTTTTTTTTTTTAACTTTCTTTAGGTCTTTATTCCACTTTAGTCCCAATTTTACATTTTAGTCTTCACATTTTTCGTACATGGTGGCAAATTAGAGTTTGGTCCTTAAAAACTTTTCCTCAATTATGTTTTTATCCCTTTCACCATATTTTTAATGCAAATTTATGATTCTACCACATTTTCTTATGTAATTATATTTTTGTCCCCTTATAACTAACTAATTATATTTTTTCACATTATTCACTATTTTATCACATATGTAACATCTTTTATGCATAATTTACTGTTTAGTTTTTATTTCCTAGTATAATTACATTTTTAGCCCTAGTAGTGCCCAATGAAAACCTTTGAATCGGATATGCAATATGAGGACTCCAATGATGCATATAAACTAGAGTGACCACTTGACGTGATTATACTTCTATAGAATGGGTGAAGGTGACCACTTCATGTGACTAACACCTTTAAAATTTGTTGAGATGACCACTTGATATGGTCAGTGCCTCAATTATCAAATAATGTGCATTTGTTTATCTCATGGTGTTATTGTAGTATATGTCCCTATGGCTAGCCATTATATTTTATAATCCAGGATTACCCATTGTACACTAAAGGCAAATGTTTTAGCCTTTTCATGCCATCCACATTATGTCACAAGTCTCATTTTCTCATGTCTCATTCTTTCATTCTCATTATGTATGTATTCATAACAAACAAGAATAATATCATTCAATCTTGATGGAATCATGCCATTTTCACCATTTGTACCAATCGACCAAGTAATATACAAATGCATACATCATGGTTTCTCATATATTATGATGCCTAACATATTTCTATGGTCATTTCAAGCTTTTATATGGTAATACATATTCAAATTACACTATTAACCATTTAATAGCATACGTGAACACCATTATATCCATTTAATCATCTTTATGTGCATTTTATTAATTTATCAAGGTATCTTAATTTGTTTCACCATTTTTATCATTTATTATCTCCCATTCATATACTTTATTATTCGGCCATTAATAGGTCATGTACATATAGATTTGTTTAATTCATCAAACACATTCCTATCATGTTTTTCATGCATATTAAACATGATAACTTTGAATTAATGTAATTTTTTATTTAACCTTAATTTCATTTTCTTACATGATAGGTTCCATAACTAACTTATCTTATCTAATCACATTCTTATGCATTTAACATCACATATCTTATAATTTTCCTCTCAATTACATTAATCTATCATAATTTGAATTTAAAATTTCATTATTTAATTTATCCTTTAAGGACATAATAGGTTGAACAACTAATATGTGATCCCCAATTATGTTTTCATACATTTGATATCAAGTATTCTATTATCTATAATCTAATTTTACTAATTTACCATTGATTTGAATTATAGCTCACATTTGACAACTTTTCTCTAAGTGACATAATTGGGTTATAAACTAATTTCACATTTTTATTCATTCTTTCATATAATTTTTCATGCCGATTCAATTCTTTAACATTCAATTTCATTTTTCTACCATTAATTTAAATTTAACAATCATTTACATTAAAAGCCCTAAAATACACATGATTAGGGTTTACATGAAATTTATTAGTTTAGGTATCCACTTACCTATTCTCCAAGTCCATCCGTAATTTCTTCTCCTTTTCAATCTTTCCCTTCTATTTCTCCTTGTTTCCAATTGTTTACCCTTGAATTACCATGTGAGCTGAATTCTTCATGAATTATTTCCTTAATTTTTCTTCATTCGTAATTCAAAATAAACTAAAAATATAAATCCTTACATGAAAATCTACTTAGAAATTTATTAGATTCATTACAATTTCACTCAATTAACTTGAACTTTTGCTTCAAACTTCTCTTCACAATTACATCCAATTTTTTCACTCCAAATTTGAATTTTTTTTCTTGATTTTAGGGCTGCTAAGAGATTATAAGAGTGATTTCAATTGATAGAGCATGAAAAATTATGGTGTAAGAGCATGAATCAAATGAAAATGGTGGAATTTTAATAAGTTTTGGGTTATATTTTCTGAGGAGAAGGAGAACTGATTTCTTGCCCAAATTTTGTCCAAAATTCTCTGGATTTTGGATGAATATTTTGCCCAAAAATCAACCCCAAAATCAATGGTTTAAAGGGTAGAAAAATGAAACCACTTTTTATGGATATAATTGTGCCACTTGACACTATCTCATTGGCTCATCCATATTTATTTTATTTTTCCATAAAAATTATTCTAAAAATTCCTAAATATTATAATTACTATGTTTTTAAAATTTTATATCAATTAGAGTTCATTTTGATTGGTTTTAGGCACCAAAATATTTTCTGCCGATCCAAAAACTTGATTTTTTCACCCTTTTCAAATTTTAATGTTTCCCCACATCATAATTCTATAAAAATTTTCCTAGAATGTAAAAATATATCTATTAAGATGTTTTTATAATTTGGCATCATTTTGACATCATTTAGATATATGATACGTAATCCCAAGGTTAAAAAATTCGAAACCCCTTAAACATACACTTTAATGGAAAAGATAAAGAAGATAAACACTCTCCTTATTGAACCCCCAAACAACAAGTGAATGGAAACACAAGTAATTAGAAAAGAAGAATAAGAAAAATACCATAACCAAGTGATTGATAAGTAATTCTAATTCTTAATGCAATAGAAAAGAAAAGCAAGCAACCTCACTATTCTCTCTAAAGAATTCGGCTAAGCCAAGAAGGGAAAGCTCTCAAAGTTTATTATTAATCAAATGTTGAGTTTTAAACTCATAACAGTCTATTTATACTAAAACTAAACCTAAAAAAACTTTAAACCCTAAACAAAATCTAATAAGGCCTTAGACATGGTATGGCCGAAGTTTCCATAGGCTTTGCAAGATAAATTAAGCCCATAATAAAAGAAATAACATAAGTTAAAATAAGCCTAATAACTAATGAAGAAGTGGCCGAATATTCAAGGCCAAAATAGAACAAACAAAGCCCACATGCCTAGCCCAAAACTTATGCAACTTAAGTGAGTCATGTGACTTTTAAATAAAGCACATGACTTGCATAATTAAAGCCCAAAGTTACAAAATCCCTTGATGGCTTAAGTTGGCCTAATTCCTTCACTTGCTTCCAAAAAGCTAAGTACTTTATGCTTGCCTTCAAGTTCTCCATAACACTTTTCAAAGGCTTCTTCATTAAGTTATTGAGTAACAAAGCCTTGAACATAAGATTTAAAGGATCATTGGTTGATGGTGGATCCATATCATTCCCTCCTTCCTCAAAAAGATTTATCGTCAAATCTATATCCATATCAAAAGGAGAAAGATCAAAAACATTAAATGTAGAATAAACATGATACCCACCTGGTAAATCTATCTTGTAAGCATTATCATTGATGTGCTCCAAGATTTGAAATAGACCATCACCACATGCATCCAACTTGCTCTTCCTTTGATTTGGAAAGCTTTACTTAAGAAAATGCACCCAGACCCAATCTTTAGGAGCAAATGCCACTTGTCTCCTTCCTTTATTGGCTCCTTCAGCATACTTTCGATTCTTCTTCTCAATATTAGCTCTTGCTTGCTCATGCAAAGATTTCACCAATTTCTCCTTCCTATTACCATCCAAATTTGAAATCTCATATAAAGGTAATTAACAAAGATCAAGCATAGTCAGTGGGTTAAAACCATAAACAAGCTCAAAAGGTGAAAACCCGGTAGAAGAATGAATACTTCTATTATAAGTAAATTCAATGAAAGGTAAACAATCCTCCCAAGTTTTGAGATTCTTACCCACTATAGCATGAAGTAAAGTTTCCAAAGTTCTATTAACTACCTCTTTTTGACCATCTATCTATGGGTGACAAGTAGTAGAAAACAACAAATTTATACCCAACTTACCCCATAAAACATGCCAAAAATGTGAGAGGAACTTTGTATCCCTATCAAAAACAATGGTGCATGGAACACCATGCAAAAACACAACTTCTTTAAAGAATAGATAAAGAATATTAATAGCATCATTAATTTTATGACACGCAATAAAGTGAGCCATCTTGCTAAACCTATCTACCATAACAAAAATGCTATCTCTACCACGCTTAGTTCTAGGCAATCTGAGCATAAAATCCATAGAAACATCATTCCAAGGAGCACTAGGTACAGGTAGAGGCATATACAAACCATGGGGCATAATTTTAAACTTAGCTTGCCTACATACAACATATAAATTACATACTTTTTCCACATCTTTATGCATATGAGGCCGATAAAAATACTCATTTAACATGTCATAAGTCTTATGCACCCCAAAATGTCCCATCAATCCCCTACAATGAGACTCTAATATAAGCAAATCATGTATTGAACACTTAGGCAAACAAAGCTTGCTACCCTTAAATAAAAACCCATCATGCCTATAAAATTTATAAAAAGCTTGATGCTCACATACTACATACAAATTACCAAAATCAAGATCTCCACCATATAGTTCCTTAACATGATCAAAACAAAAAAGCTTAGAACTAAGTATGGAAATTAAAGAATATGTCATTGACAATGCATCAACAACAATGTTATCTTTTCCATGCTTGTATTAAATAACATAAGGAAACTATTTAATAAATTCAACCCATTTAGCATGCCTTTTATTCAATTTACCTTGTCCCTTCAAGTGTTTGAAGGACTAATGATTAGTGTGAATGACAAACCCCTTGGGAAGGAGATAGTGTTGCCACACATCTAAGGCTTTCACTATGGCATATAACTCCTTATCATAGGTTGAATAGTTGAGTTAGGCTTCATAAAGCTTCTCACTGAAATAGGCAATTGGCTTCTTTTCTTGCATCAAAACCACACCAATATCTACACCAGAGGCATCACACTCTACTTTAAATGTTTTATCAAAATTAGGCAAAGATGGAATAGGAGCAGAACACAACTTCCCTTTCAAAGTCTCAAATGCTTTTTGCTATGCTTCTTACCACCTGTATCCAATTTCCTTTTTAATAATTTCTTTAAGTGGTGCAGCAATGAAAGAAAAATCCTGCACAAAATGCCTATAAAAGCTTGCCAAACCATGGAAGCTTTTCACATCTGAAGTAGTCTTAGGTGTAGACCATTCCTTAATCACCTTCATTTTCTCTTCATCCACTTCAATTCCTTGTGCACTCGCCACAAAATCAAGAAACACAAGTCTATCTATGCAAAATGTGCATTTTTTAAACTTAGCATAGAACTTTTCAGATCTCAAAGCTTCTAAAACTAACCTAACATGCTCAATATGCTCTTCATAAGACTTTCTATAAATGACTATATCAAAGTACACAACAACAAACTTTCCTAAATATGCACGTAATATATGGTTCATAAGCCTCATAAAAGTGCTAGAGGCATTACATAGCCCAAATAGCATAACCAACCACTCATACAAAACAATTTTAATTTTGAATTTTGAATTTTGATTTCCACTAATCACCAGGTTTCATTCTAATTTGATGATATCCACTCCTTAAATCAAATTTAGTAAACTACACAGTACCACATAATTCATCCAATATATCATCTAGCTCAGGAATGGGATATCTATACTTTACAATGATTTTGTTGACTGCATGGCAATCAACACACATCTTCTATGTTCCATCCTTTTTTGGCACCAAAAAAACAAGCATTGTGCATGGACTCATGCTTTCTCTCACCAATCCCTTCTCCATGAGTTCTTCCATTTGCCTTTGTATTTTCTTAGTTTCCATAAGATTGCTTCTATAGGCTAATCTATTAGGAATGGTAAATCTTGGCATAAAATCAATTTGATTATCTATCCCCCTTAAAGGTGGTAATCCATATGGCATCTCATCAGGACAAATATCAGAATACTCCTACAACATACAAAAAAACTAGGAGGCAAAGAATCAAGATTAGGGTTAGTGTCAAAAAACAAAACTTCCTTATAAATTAAACGGACCAAAGGTTATCCTAAAGCTAATGCACTCTTGACCTCTCTTGTTCTCACATAAAAATTTTATTTTTACCGCCTCTTGCTTGTTTTCATTCACTAATAGGTTATTTATTTGTTTTGTTTCTTTTATGGCCTCTTTTTCCCCTTTCATTTATTTTTCTCTCTCTCTCACCCCTTGGGTTGAAACCTCTCTCCCCTTTTCTCTTTTGGCTGAAGCCCTTTTCTCGTTTTCAAACATTTTTGTTTGATCTTCATAAATCTCTTGAGGAGATAATGGGGATAAAATAACCTTTTTACCTATATAAGAAAAAGAAAATCTATTAGTGTACCCATTATGAATAACTTATCTATCAAACTACCAAGGCCTTCCCAAAAACAAATGGCCTACCTGCATCGGTACAACATCACACAAAACTTCATCCTTGTACCATCTAATAGAAAATGGTACTTTAACTTGGCGTGTCACCTTAACCTCTCCACTATCATTTAACCAATGCAACCTATAAGGTCTAGGATGCTTCTCACATGCCAAGTTCAACTTCTCAACCATACTCACACTAGCTACATTCGTACAACTTCCCTTATCAATAATGATTGTGCACACTCTACCATTAACTAAACACTTAGTGTGAAATATGTTCTCTCTTTGTTCAAGGCTATATTCTTTAACATTTAAGTTTAAAGCTCTCCTAGCAACTAAAGATCTCCCACTATTTGCAATTAACAACTCTCCTTCATTATCACAATCACTACAATCTTTTAAAGGAGGCATTTTATTATCACTACATTCTGATTCAGAAGTAATTTCCCCAGCATCCTAGCTATTATTACCCTCTTATAGGACATTCATGTGCTACATGCTCCTTACCCAAAAATTTAAAACATTTGATTTCTTTACTAGGGGTAGGAGTACTAAAGTTACCTTTAACACCTTTATTTGGAATTTGGGTAGCCTTTACTTCTTAGAACCCGAATCTGCTCCATAGGTTTTAGATACCCTAAAGTCCCTTTTCTCATTTTATTTGGTCCATTTAGACCCTAAATTGTTGTTTGAGTTGTTGCTGATCTTATTGAAGCTTTTACTTCTTTTTTGCTTTTCAATCTTCATTGTCATGTGTAACATTTCTTCCATAGAGTCAGATTGTATAACTTAATGGCATCATCAATCTCTTTGTTTAGTCCACTTAGGAATCGGGCTATGGTGACCTCCTTATCTTCCTTAATGTTTGCTCTCACCATGCACATTTCCATATCTGTATAGTAATCATCCACTGATTTTGCTCTTTGCATAAGTCTATGTAATTTTTGATGTAATTTTCTAAAATAATATGAAGGAACAAACCTCTTTCATATGGCTTCCTTCATATCCTCCTAGTTATTGATAGGATGCCTCCCCACATTCCTTTTACTTAAGTTGAGTTGATCCCACCAAAATATTGCATAATCAGTGAACTCTACAGCTGTAATCTTCACCTTATTTTCCTCTAAATATCTATTGCATTCAAATATCATATCCACCTTTCTCTCCCACTCTAAGTACTACTTTACACTATTTTGGCTTTTGAATGGAGGGATCTTGAGTTTGATGTTGCCTAAGTTCCTATCTATCATTGCACTATTTTCCTCTTCTTCTTTATCCTTAAAGTCATGCACTACATGTTGTTCAATAATTCGGCCTTTCCTTTTCGCTCTTCTAGGTACATTAGATGTACTTCTTTCAACCTTCTCTTCCATCCCATCCATTCTAAGGTTAAACTTCCAAAATTAACTAATGAATGCTTGATATAACATCTTGTTATCTAGTACACTAACATCTTCATCTCGAAAAATTCCTTTCCCATTAGTTTCTTTAGTCATGGTGTATTACCCTCTTAATGTTCTCACACTTTCTTGCCTTTTTTCACTCAAACTTGCAACTTTAAAATTGCACTTCAGAATTTAAATCACAAATCCAAAAAGTTGAGCACATTTAAGAAAGCATGGAAATAATAACTAATAATAAAAGATAGCTTAAAAACTAAAAAAGAAGACACTAGACACAAATAGAGGTGATACACGACCAAGAATGGTGTACCACTTGACGATAAGCAAATTAGAGTATTAGACAAGCAAAGATACTCTAACATTGTAAAAGCAACAAAAGCAAGCTTAAAACAAGGAAATAAGCAACAAGAATAAAAAATGACAATATGGATAAAATGGATAAACTTGATTCACTTCTAAGTAAACCAAATTTAGAACCTCATTATTCTACCCAACAAAGCAAGAAATCAACAAAGAGACATAATTAAACTAATTAGAGTAGATTGCATGCAAAACAATTCAATTTGGAGCCAAAATTATCACTAGGCCGAATGGTATAACAAGCTGGATTAGTGTATCAAGTCGTGTGCAAAAATGGTGGCAAAGTGATGGCAAAAAGATGGCAAAGTGATGGCAAAATGATAGCAAAATTTTCCAAAAATGGTAACACAAATGATGGCAAAGATACCAAAAATGGTTGCACAAATGTTGGCAAATGTTTCCAAAAACTGGTTGCATAAATGATGTCAAAGTTACCAAAAATGATTGTACAAATGATGGCAAAGTTACCAAAAATGGTTGCACAAATGATGACAAAGCTACCAAAAATGGTTGCACAAATGATGGTAAATGTTTCCAAAAATGGTAATACAAATGGACAACAAATGACATAAAATGTTGGCAATGATTAATAACAAAGGATAGCACAAATGTTTGCCAAGTGAAAATCATTGTCTAACTAGGATTAGGATGGTGAATCCAAGTCAAGTGTGGATTAGGATTTTTGAAAACCTAAACCTAAAGCAAGATTGATTTTCCTATTCTTTAAGCATTCTTAAAGGTGTTTGAAAAAAATTAATTGCTGCTCCTCCCAATCCTAAAACAGAAAGGATTATTTGTTCACACTTATAAAAGGATTAAGATTTTGTTTTGGCTATATAATCTCCCTTTGCCCAATTTTTTTCTAATTATTTTCTTTTGCTATCTTTCTTCTCTCTTTTTTTTCTTTTCTGTTCTCTTTTTTTTTTTAAATGAACAGTACCATAAACAATGTGATGAACAGTATCATAAATAATACCGTGAACAGTGTAATGAACACTACCACATTTGTTTAAATCAACACACCAATCTAAAGGCTACTACTACTATTACTACTACTACTACTACAGCTACTGCTACTGCTACAGCTACTGCTACAGCTACAGCTACAGCTACTGCTACAGCTACAGCTACTGCTACTGCTACTGCTACTGCTACTACTACTACTACTATTACTACTATTACTACTGCTACTACTGCTGTTAGAGAGTATGCCTTAGAGCCCATGTAAAAGGGATGAATTTTATATGTATGAATTTATATTCTTAATAAAAGGCATTATTCATTTATTAATGCTTTGTTTAAATACATGAGTTTGTAAATCTTAAATTAATAAATGAAGTCCTTGATATTATAAACATAGTGCAAAGACAATCATGAAAGTGTTCATGATATGAGGTGTCTATTGCATGCAAATGTGTTAATATCTAAATATCCCTAGTCATAGAATTAACAAGATAGGACATTGTTAATTCGGACAAATTAGCACATGTTATGCTTCATGAATGGTTCAAGTAGTGGTTCTCATAATTGTGATTATGGAAGATAATCAAAGCTAACATATGGATGCTTGTTAGAAGAACAAGTTCATTGGAGACCTGCATAGAGAATCCTCACATGGATATTAAATCTATGTTAGTGAGGAATCTCTTTATAGCGGTTGTGTAAGTATCCTTAGACTTGAGATCACCAAAGTTATCTTAAGTAGCAAGTGGTATATTTTGACTCCATAACTGATTACTTCCAACTGGGAGTGAACATAGTTAGGAGATTGGGTATATCATGACCTACTTGAAGATAGTTGAGTGATTGACAAAGGATTCACCATCCCGGATTTAATAAGGGAAGTTATCTCGCATGATTCTATAATTGCTTTGTTCAGAGAATTTCTGGCCAGAGTAATATGCCAAGATGGATAGAGATCCATAGAGGAAATTTTGGGAATAATGGTTAAATTAATAGAACATACATGATTACATTTATATGAGTTAACAGAAATCCATACTCAGAATCTAATTGAGATAAGAGTGGTGAAAGGAGTAATTGCACAGTAACTGTTTCTATGGAAGGGTATAGTCAAACCACTTAACTTTCTTGAAATTTGGGTAGTCATGATGCCTAGCTAGAGGCCAATCATAACTTTTATAATGATGTATCAAGAATATCAATAGGGATTGATAAAATTATTTAAAGGAGTTTAAATCATGTGAGTTTTGAATAGAACTCACAATTACATATTATACTGCCAATATGGACAGGAACCCAATAGGTCACACACATATAGAGAAAAGGATAAAATGGTAAAATGACAAGGATAATAATATTTGATATTATTATAGGGAGAGAGAAGTGAATATGAGAATAATTAATTAAAGAGTTTAATTAATTATGATCAAGTAAAATTGTTCGCGAAACTTTTGAGAAATGTTCTGTAAAATTGGACCTAATTGAAATAATGTATTTCATAATTAATTATTATGGACTATAAGTGTTATAAGGCTGATATAATAATTAATAGATCCATTGGAGGAATTACAGAGGCCCAGAGAAGTGAAGTTGGCACAGAAACCCTCTAAAAGAAGGGCCACACGCCAACTCCAAACAGAAGGCCTTAGAGGCCTATTTCTTTGACAAAAATAAATTAAATATGTTACATAAGTGTTTTGGAGCCTACATATTTAATTTGGTTGGATTTGGAATTCATTTGGATAATTAAATCCAAGTATATGTAGAAAGGGCCTAGTTTGTGGGTTTTGTGCATAGTCTTTTGTGAAAGGGCTTAAATTTGATTTAATTGAGCCCAAATAATTATAAATAATTCTAGAAGCCCAATTAATAATTCTCCAGAAATTTTAAAGAGCCCAATCCCATTATGAAGTTGGATTTTTAACCTAACTATAAAAATCTAATTGATGGGAAATTATGGTTAAGTGTGTGAACACTTAAGAAAGTCTTTTTTGCTCTTTTTCTCTCTACCCTAGCTGCCACTCTCAAGCTATCATCTAGGCATTTTTGGCCAGCCCTTGTTTTCTACCAATTGTTGGTTCATTCTATCATTCTTTAGTGTGGATTACTCATTGAAGGTGTTCGATTTTGGACACTGTGGTTTGCGACAACCCGGTGCGAAGAAAAATCAACTGTACAACAAAAATCAAAGATGATTTTTCTTATTCTCATTAATATGTATATTTTAAATTCATGGCAAGATCAGATATATTGGTTAAAAATTTTAAATTCCGCTTATATATGTGATGCATGTAACCTATAATCTCCAATAACTGTTACTACTACTACTACTACTACTACTACTACTACTACTACTACTACTACTACTACTACTACTAAGATTCAATTTTCATGCCAAAGATTCAAAGTTCAAGTTTGGTTTCTAAGTCTTTTTAACAAATCAAACATAAGGTAAGGGAAGAAAAGAAGGCTAAATTTAACACACAAAAGAACACACAAATAAAAACTTATTACTACCTAATTCAACATGCATATAAAAATCAAAGAAAGAAAACACAAACCTAATACTAAGATAAAGATGAATTTACCTTACTTTTGGCTCTGATACCAAATGATGTGAAACCCTAAGCTTAAAGTGTAATGACCTAATCATGGCCCTAACCGGATTATAGTAAAGTGACGAGAACTATGGTTAATTAAGGCAAATATTGAATTATTTTGCATTGTTAAGGTTAAGTCCCATTTGGGGTATTTTAGTAACTTTAGCATGAATGTAAATTATTTATGGTTAAAATTAAGATAAAGAGGATATAGTTAAAGTAAATTAGAAGTTTGGGGTGTTAAATGTTAAGAAAGATAAGTTGATGGGGTTAGGTTGTATAAGGGCAATTTTGGAAATTCACACAGTCAGATATTTACCCCACTAACTCCCTTAATAGCTTCTAGGAGAAGGAAAAAAAGGGTTTTGAGAGGGGGTATTGGCATTTTGAGGGACAACTCTCTCTCTCTCTCTCACACACTCTCATTCTCTCTCTCTGCTAGTTACGGGTTGGAGAATGGAGCTAGGGTTTGTGAGTGAAGATTAAAGGTAATGTCTTCAATTGAAGATCTCTTCTTCCTCATCTCTTCTTCATTTATGATTTTTGGTTATGAGGGATTACAAGATCCTGTTGTTATCCCTGTGAAATGAAGCTGGTATTTGAGGTACGGGAACTTTATGTAGATGGTTACTTGATGATTTTCTTTCTATGTTTTTGTATATGTTCCCTTAGTAGAAGTTAAGGGTTAAATTGTAGAGATTTAGATGAATTTACAACGAATTAAAACTAAGTGCTTAAGATGGGATTTGGGATTTGAGTTTCAAGTTGAAAAATCTGGGTTTTATCAATGGTTGCCGAAGTCCCTTACGTGGCCACGTGACTTGTTCCTCTTCTCCTTGCATGGCCACGCATACCCATGCTTTCTTGCTTCTTCAGTGCGTGGCCGTGCCTCCTCTTTGTTTCTTCTTTGCATGGCCGTGTACCTCCTTTTTGGTTGTCCATGCATGGCCACGTGATTTTCTTTGGATTTTTATGTGTGGCAGCGTGTTCCCTTTGGTTCTCCATGCATGGCCACGTGATGGCTTGGGTCTTTCCTTGCGTGACCGCGCACTGCCTTTGCCTTTCTCCTTGTATGGCCACGTGAATGGCTTACTTCTCCTTCTGCTTGGCCACGCGTTTGGCCTTTGTTCTCCTTGAGTGGCTGTATATGCCTACTCCTCCTTCTTTGGCACGACCATTCACATGTTTTCTTTTAATGGTTCTATTACACACTCTAAGCTATAAATTCTTTATGAATAATGAATCCCGTATTATAAAATATAATTGGAGAGAATTAAATGGATCATAAGTAATGTACATGATGTTTATGTTAATTAAAGTGGTGGTTAATAAGCCATAAGAATTCTAAATGAAATAATTGAACTTGGAAGTCTTACAAAGAAATTATAAATGACATAGGTAAATGTTAATCTCACATTTGAATACTTTCACTACTTGTGAGACATATAATGCATGTATATAATGTATTGAATAAAATGAATGTGCGATGACTATATTGAGTATAATGATACAAAGAGAAATGGTATTGAGGAACTACTCAGGTACGTTTTTCATTGAATATGTTTTACGTGTGGAGTCATGTACTCATGGTTTATATGACTATATGTATAGTTTCATTCTCATGAACTATCATCGGGTATTACCAAAGTCAACCTTAAAATTCAAATCATGTTGTTACTTCATGATCTTACATTCAATGATGTGTATTGCATTAGGTTCTTAAAACATTGTTTTGAGCTAGTATTGCATAATACTCAATTACCATTATGCTAAAGCATTCTAGTGTAAGATATAAGTTATCTAATGGCTATGCAAGTATATAAATAGGTGATATGCATTCTTGAATATCAGGGCTTTAAGCCAGTATTGCTATGTAAATGAATGATATGAGTTCATTGTAGAAAATGGTTTAAGAAAATGCTATATTAAATAAGGAAGAATATGATGAATTCAGTATGTTCTTAAAGTGATAAAGCCGGCGGATTTTAGTTTAGTTGTGGATTAGATAGGCATGCCTAGAGGGATTCAACAACTACCATAGTTGACCCCGTTTGGGTCTTGTTCCTTATGGAACCATCGTTCGGCCCATTTGGGTCTATTATTTGTTCCTTGCTGGAGCCATTGTTGACCTCGTTTGGGTCCATTGCTTTGTTCCTTTATGGAACCATAGTTCGGCCCTTTGGGTCCATCGTTTAATACTTGCAGTATCCATTGTTCTCGTTATTCACCCTTTGAACTAGTACTTAGGCAGGCTATTAAAAGTTAAAAGATTCAGCCATGTACTATTAAATGAGGATATATGTGTATATATATATATATATATATATAACAATTGCTTCACCTTTGTAATGTGAATATGATAAATGGCCTACTATATTGCTTGATTGAATTTCTTTTTGGCTAGAATGATATAAATGAAATGTAGTTCTCTGCTCTGTACTATATAGCTAAGGTTGCATGACATATGTGAAGTACTAACGCCTAAAATATCTCTTATAGATGATGTATGATATCTGCACTCCCTTATGCTTGGATTGAACATTGAAGGCATATCATACAAGATAAATGTGATTAAATGCTTACGATGAAAGCTGTATTATCAATTACTAGGAGGTTTAGATTATTGTAAGAATAATGTTCATGTTTAGGATTACGAGTTCTTTTGGTATAGCAAGGGTGAGCTCATTTAATATTGTTGACTTATATGTTTTCCTTAAATTAAAAAGTGTATAATGATTTTATGATATTTTATTCGAATTTATCCTTAGAGTTGGTTTCCCCACTAAGCTTTATAGCTTAACACGGGCTTGTTATCCATGTAGGTACTGGTTAAGCTCCAGTGGATCGATAGCTGGTGGCTAGTCTACCTCTGAAGAGAAGATATAACAGAGTGCAGTTGCCCTTGAGGATTCCATTATGTATTTTGGCATTATGTTAGGTCTTTTAATCATAAGTTGGTTTCAAGTTATTGTGGCATGTAATAATTATGGCTGTGCTGTTTGTTATTATCCATGCCTTATCTTTGCTAGGTTATGATAATGATTGATGTTTATACATGGTTAGTGGATTAGGGTGTTGCATAAAGAACCTAAAATCCCTTGAACATACACTTTGTTGGCAAAGACAAAAAAGATAAACACCCTCCCTATTGATCCCCTAAACAACAAGTGAATGGAAACACAAGTAATTAGGAAAGAAGAACCAAGTGATTGATAAGTAATTCTAATTCTTAATGCAATAGAAAAGAAAAGCAAACAGCTCACTATTCTCTCTAAAGTATTCGGCTAAGCCAAGAAGAGAAAGCTCTTAAAGTTTATTATTAATCAAGTGTTGAGTTTTTAACTCATAACAAGCTATTTATACTAAAACTAAACCTAGAAAGTGTATAAACCCTAAAACAAAAATCTAATAAGGCCTTAGATAAGAAGGCCTAACATAATTGGCCAACAATACATAGTAAAATCCTCAAAGGCAACTACAATCTGCCCGATCTTCTCTTTAATAGTGATCAAGCTGCTGAAGCTAAGAAACCAAAGTGGAGCTTAACCAAAAACTTACACGGATAAACAAACCCGTGCTAAACTATAAAGCTTAGTGGGGAACAAAACTCTACAGATAAGGTCTTACCAAATTATATATCATCAATACATTACAAGCTGCATAGTTAAAATAATATGTGTTTACAGTATTAATCATTTCATAATGACATTTCGGGGGAGTCTTTAACCTCAACAATACTAGTATACTTAAGGTAGTGTAGAGCATGGCGTGCTTCCAAAGACTTTAAAATTTACTTTGATAACTAAATCTCTTACTCGGTAAACTAGCATAATTTATAGACCTCTTAATTTTTTCATTCATTAATTTTGACCTCATTATTACTGATGGTACAACCTCCAATCAAAAGCATTTAATCCCATTAGTTACATAAAATATGCATTTAATGTTCATTCAAATCATAAGAAGTGCATGTGTCATGTAACTTATATAAAAGATATCGCTAGACATGATTACTTCATACATATATCATACAATCATAATTATGAAATACAATTATAACTCACAACTTTTGTTCACAACCATGTATTCCTTAATGCTATACTATTGTGGCAACTAAATGTCAACAAACATCATATTATGTCATACACCATCCTTTGGCTTATGTCAGAGTTATTGGAGTGTATATACAAGTGTAAACATTTATAGGTATTGACTAATTAGCTTTGCATGCAATCAACGAGAACAACTTTACGTATCATAATTACCCGCGAAGGTCCAATTATAACATACATACGTTCATAATCCCCAAAGTATATGAAACTCATTGTGTATGCTATAGCCCAAACAACTCTTATTATAACATTGCACGATTCCATCATAGCATGGCAATTTAAATCTCATAGATATGCATTCCAATAACTTCATTTAATTGAAATAGTTTATAGCCAAAAGAAATCATGATAAGTAATATAATAGGCCATTCATCATGCTTACATTACATAAGTGAAGCAATTAATGCATGTTTTACTTTATCTTGTGTACATTTTATCATTTTTAATAGCCTGCCTAAGTACTAGTTCGAAGGATGGATAATGGGAGCAATGGATACCTGAAGGTATCAAACTACGGATATCCGAAGATATCAAACAATGGACCCAAACTGCTTCAAACAATGGTTCCAGCAAGGAACAAACTATAGACCCAAATGGGGTCGAATAATGGTTCCACTAAAGAACAAAACCCAACTTGGGTCAACTATGGCAGCTATGACTGTATCCCTCTAGGCATGCATATCTAATCCATAACTGAACTAAGACCCATAGGCTTTATCGTTCTTAAGCATATTTCAATTCAACACATTCTTTTTTACTTAGTATAACGTCTTTACTTAATGCCATCATTTATATAAGAAAACACATTATTCTTATCATCCTGCAATATTGAGCTCTAGGCTCTAGTATACATGGATGTTGTCATATAATCTTATAGTTGCATCAATTTTTCATTCATTCATATCATAATAATGGTATGATTATGCAAACATAATAGAATATAACCTTTATTTAACCTATCTCATCATAGTCACAATTATGCATGATTTCCATAAGGCAATATGAAAGTATGGGTCTTGCTGCTAAAAGTATTCATAATGTTAAATGCATATCCATATACATATAAATGCAACTTGAATCATGGTAATACATGCTTTTGCTATTTATACTTGTTAATTGATTGAGTTAGACAACTTATCATAGCATAAATACATCACAATAGATATTACATTTATATACGTCGTCGACAGTTCTCAATTGCATACCTTATTGCTATTCATTGAGAGTAGCTTCCATACCGTATCATAGTCATTCTTATCAACACATAATTATTTAAATAATATTTAAGTAGCTATGATCGATATAAGAAGATGAATATGTTAATTACATCTTAAGGTCAACACTTGTTCTTAGTTAAGTCCTTAGTTCACTTTTATAATCTATTAGATCATGAACAACAGGTTATATACCCTAACGTGATCATATATGTATTAAATCATCATACTTGTACATTTTATCTTATAGTATCTTATCCTCAGTTAGGTTCATGCAATATTATCCCATCTTATATGCTAGCACACTACTTGTGGGTATGATTTTTTCATAGTAAAATGCTTGGCATAAGCAAACAGACAAACATGTTTCCCTATATCAAGGCTAATTACTACCTTCCAATATGACTTAAAGCATTACTTAACTTCTGTGGTCTCATGATTAAGCCTAAAAAGGCAATTTCCCAACTCCTTTAACTTAAATTTATAACCTCACAACTATTGTCTTATTGTCACTAGGCCACATCATAATGTTTTTATGTCATGCAAAGACACGTCCAGGCATAATATTAAAGTAGGATGATTTACTTGATAGGTCAAATCCTAATATAACCTTATGTGGCACATTAAATAATGCATAATCTTTAGGATATTATATTGTCTCTTACTCTTGTTAGTTATGTGCCCAAATAGCACCAATATACATTCTAACAATGAATCCTCTTAGCATTTCCCTATATAAGTATTTCTCTAAATTAGCTTTCAAGTGAAACCCCACCTTACCTCGGTAAATCTTATTACTCCAAACTCTTCACTCTTTGTGTATATAAATGCACTTACATACCTAGGATTTCCACCAATTAAGTGGTCACACCACCATTCATATCGTAAGGAGTTTATATAACTTACAATCTAGTTCAATCTATTCCCTCGTATACATACGTTCATGTCATTCAATTTCAAATAATAACTCATCCTATGGTTTTATCATTCTTACAGTATCTTACTAACTTTAACCTTGGAAAACTTTACAACTGTATTGATTCATCAGTGATCAAATAACATACTACCCACCACTATGATATATATATAATCATCATGCACATTACTCCTGGTTAGTTTAATTCACCCCAACTATGTGTAAATTTCCATATTGGGTTCATGATTTTTGGGTGATCTATAGCTTGAGGTGAAGAGTAGCCCATGAAAAGAAAGTGTACAAGTGGCCGTGCATTTCATGAGAAGAATGGCCAAGTGGTCATGCACTTTATGAGAGAAAAGGTCAAGTTGCGGTGCACTCAAGAAAGGAAACATATGAGTGGCCATGCATTCAAGGAAGGAATTACATAAATGGCCATGCATTTAAGGGAGGAATTACATAAGTGGTCATATATTCAAGGGAGGAATTACATGAGTGGTCGTGCATTCAAGGAAAAGAATAAAGTGGCCGTGCATGGAGAATACAAGAAAGCTAAGTGGTCGTGCAAGGCAACAAGGAAAAGTATGACTGGTCCTGCATTCTCAAGGAACTAAACCATACTTGGCCTTGCAAAGCAAGAAGAAAAGCCTTGCTTGCCCGTGAAAGGGAGGAAAAAAAACTATAAGTGGCCGTGCATTTCAAAGAGGAAAAAGCCGAGTGGTAGTGTAAGGGAATTCAGGCAGCTCAGAGTTCATAAACTCTCAGATTATACAGATCAAGTGTTTTAATGTCCAGATCTCCCCCGAATTATTCACATTAGTGAACATTTAAGCTTTAAAACATTTTTAACTCATTTAATTTACTAGATTGAACTCTTAATCTCACTAAGAAAATACATAAAACAAAAGAGGGAAAACATATATAGTAACAACTCGTAAATAATTCTTGTACCTGTTATTAAATCTTCAACTCCTTCAGTCCTCAAGATCCAACTCTACTACTCATGGTTCCTCTCTTCTCTTTCGAGAAGCTAAACACTCAAAACCCTAAGTTTCCTAGGAGAGAGAGAGAGATCTCCCTAAAAAAAATGCCGATCTTCACCTCTCTAGGAACCCTAAATAGGTGAGTGGGGTAAATATCTTCCCAAGGAAATTCCCATAATGCCCCTAAACACAAATAATCCCCTATTATTTCAATTCCTTTCAACTTAACCCAAAGACTTCCAATTTACTTCAATTGTGTCCTTTCCTTTAATTATAATTTAACTTAAATCATACACTTACATGTTGAAATTACCCAAATACCCCTCTTGGGACTTAACCTCAATAATTGCAAAATAATTCAAATTTTACCTTAATTAACGATAATCCTCATTAATTAACAATAATCCAATTAGGGTCACGATTAGGGCCTCACACTAGAACTATATCTAAGATGGTTGATGAACTTATAGTGACTATAACTTCTGGCCGGGCATATGCAATGAAGGCTTGTGAACATCAGGATGCCCTAGAAGTAATACTGGGTATTTTCTCCCTTTTTAATACTGATATGCATGTAATGACTAACCTAACATTTCCTGTTATCATATTCTTATTCATTACTATCATACATGTAGCCTTATATGTAATCAAGCATAATATAGTCCATGTACAAAATTATCACATCAATTAGCATGCTTTCTAACTAAATCATCACATTGGATAAGATTATATAAAAAGGACTACTTGTTATATTATGTTTTACAACTATTTTATTCTTTACAAACCACTTTACTTAGTACAAAATGGAAATGTACAAAGGCAAAAGCAAAAAGTAAGCATCTTCATACTTTGACTCTTTCTAGTGTTGGCCTTATCGCTGCAAATGTTACCCCTGGTGGAGAGTTCGAACTTGAGTATCAACACAAATGAAACCCATGCTAAGTAATACAACTTATTGGGGAATAATCAACATATGAATAACCACTCACAATGTTCATTGCCAAGCGCACCAATATGCCACAATAAAAAGATATATTTGTTTACATCGGAGAACTTTTTGACTAATAAAAATATTCTACTATATTACTTATAATGCAAGTGTAATCATGTGTAACATGTCACTATTTAGTAGTTTCTTTAACAATTCACTTATTTTCTATGAATGCCTGTCTAAGTTCTATAGGTATGGGTAACAGATGCTGTGATCTATCATATGAATATCAAAGATATTAGTCCTGCGGATAGCTAAAGGTATCAAACCTATAGGCCTAAATAGGGTTAAGACTATAATCCCAAATGGTGATAAACTATAGACCAAAACGGGGTTAAGATTGTGATAGGTTCATCTATACCTTATAGATATGCCTATCTATCCACAACCAAGCTCCAATGCATACATTAAATCAATTTTCATATCACTTTTTTGATTTTGTTCACTTCATTATATTGCATAATTACACATAAAAGTGTTCAAAATAATCACAACCGTTTTATTTGACTATCATTGTATAACCACAATTTTAATTGTATAATTATCATTGTATAACTTTACTTATGTAAACATACATATAAAATATGCTTTAGCTTTATTTTTATATGTCAATATGTTTCTCACATATTTAGTGTGACAAATTATCTTTATTTTTATGTTTAGAATGATCTAAAAATATTTAGGAAGGTTTAGAAAAACTTTAGTAAGAATTTCGGACAAAAAAATAAAGTTTAGAATTAAACAGGGGGGAGATGTAACGACCTAAAATAGGCACTAGTAGAATTCAAGGGCACTTTCATGTTAATAATGTTTAATCAAGCTTAATTAGATGAATTATTATAAGTTAAGACCTTGAGGATTAATGGTCATATGTGATAGAGGGTTAAATAATCAATTTGCATTATGGTATATAATTTTACAAATTGGAATAAAATATAGTTAAATAGTTAATTGAGATATAAATATGATTTTGAG
The DNA here is from genome assembly GCA_037975025.1 of Excoecaria agallocha. Classification (NCBI taxonomy): domain Eukaryota; kingdom Viridiplantae; phylum Streptophyta; class Magnoliopsida; order Malpighiales; family Euphorbiaceae; genus Excoecaria; species Excoecaria agallocha. The sequence goes on from CM075807.1 coordinate 80,478,142, forward strand.
GGTAATTATAATAAAAGAAAAGAATGTTAGGGTGTTATTAAAGGAAATAAAGTTATAATGGGTTAAAATTGAAAGAAAGGAAATACATTGTGGGTCATTATGTGAAGAAAGCATATGTGGGGTCAATTTTAATAAAAGAGGAAAGTAAGTGAGCGGTTAATTAATTAAAGAATATATAAGTGGGGGCAAATTTTATAAGAGAAATATATAAGGGGATTGAAATTGAAATAAAAAATTAAGTGGGATAGATTTTTAAGATCCAAATTGTTGGAGAATTAAGTTGGAACATTTCATCCTTGCACATACTTTAAGTGAATGCATGTAGGAGAGAAAAGATAAAGATTTTGGAGGTTTTAAAAGGTGGGTTGGTCAGCACTTTGAAGGAAGATTTAGATTTCTTCCTTCATTCTCTCTAAAGAGTTCCATCATCTCTCTTAAAGTTTAAAAGTATTCTCTTCTTTTCCATTAAAGAATTCGACCCTTTCATTCCTTGTAGGTTATTTTTAGCTTTTAATCTTCATGCATGTGGTTGAAACTTCATGAAAAATGTCTATAAGGAGATAAGTTAGCAAGGATTAAAGTAAGATGAAGATAGAGGAAGAGGAGTAGAGAAAAAAAGGTTTTGAAGAAAATTTAAAGTTGCATGTCCAGGTTTGGGAACTTTTTTCTTGTTGCATGTGATTTTCTTATCTTGTAATATTGATATAGTGTTTAATGGGTGTATTTTACGAAGATGCCATGGATATTAGGTTGAGAGCATGATTTGAGTTGAATCACTTTGAACTAGCTTCTATAATTTGAGCATATCTTAAGTTATATAACTTAGATTTGAGGATTACCAGTTGATGATTACGCCTAAGACATAGATCTATAATTTTATAGAAGGAATCTCCTTATGATTCAACATCTAACTATCTTTACTATTAACTTAAATTTCATAGTGAGATGTTATCCAGTTGTAGGTAACAGGTTCCTGTATTTTTGCTATAATTTTGATTGAAAAGCCTAAATCTTATAAGGAAAAATCTTCAATAAAATAAACTCAAAGGAGTACAAATTTCATGAAGGACCGTTGGCTTAATTCTATATGCATGTTCTTGTACAATTTTTCTAAATTATCATAAAATCTGGTCTTGGTATTGTGAACTACAGTCTAGTGTCAAAGAACAATTTTTAGTAATTTGGGCATAAATCTTCATATAGGAATCAAAATTCTATGAGGCAGAATTTTGGGCAAACTACACACCTAGGAGCACAACTTTCATGCAAAAAAGTTAGTCTAATTCTCTACTTATTTTCTTCTATGAATTTTGAAATGGTAACAACAACTGTTTTATATTTCATGAATAATTTGTGGTTTTTGTTGTATATATTGAGTTCTATATATGATATTAAGATGATTTTTGATGTTTTAGAAACTAGACACATAAAAAAATAAGTTTGTAAAAGACTACCTTTTCTAAAAATATCATTTTAAAGTTCTAAATTAATTTACAAGTTTAAAAATTAGTCTACCAATTGATAGAATGTAAGTCACAGTCATTAGAAAATTGATACTGATCGTGAGGTCAGTCCATAATTGAAAGTGCACCTATGTCACGGTTAGTACTCTTTTGGTACTGACCGTGGCCCTCCTTTGTTTAACTTAAACTTGATATTTAAGCCCCAAATTGACACCAAAGTTTGTCTAAATCTCTATAAATATTTTTAGAACATTATAAGTATAAAATAAACGTAAATTGTGACATCAAACATGTGTAAAACAAAATGATATCAGAGAATAAAGATATTAATGAACAATGATACTAGAAGACATGAATATACATGATTATTATTGATTTTTTGAGTTTATTGTTATGTTTATAGTTGAAATGTCAACTTTGCATATATAAAGAAGTAATGCTATTAGTAAGGTATATGTGTGATTATAAACATAAATATAGTGTGATTATACATGATTGGGTTTAAATCTTGAAATATGTCTTAGTGTAAAGATGCAAAGGATATGTTCAAAGTGAAATGTATAAATATGCCTTTACTTATTGATGACATAGATATGCATATGCATTTGCATATAATTATGATTCTTATAAATATATCATACAAGTATAATAGTAACAAACTAGTACAAGTATGAACTTATAAGCATATTTAAATGTGTTCTTAAGTTTATGGCATGTTTAGAAGAAATATGAAAATATAGATATATGGGCATGTATACTTTGAATAGAGGCACTCAATATAACATAATGATAAATATTATTTATATATGTGTTCATGTGGAGATACATGCCTTGATCTCCTTGCAAATAAACGATAGTAATGCTCAAAAGTGGAAATGGTCACATGTTGTTTACCTTACATAGTTTCACATGAGTATACATTTTTATAAATGTATATATATTTGAATAAAGTTAATAAAAAGGGAAGTGAGTTTTTGTAAAGAGATTTAATTACCTGCATTGAGTTTAGAATGTGGTTAGATAGGCATAACTATAAGGGTATCTTATTTTGTGCCTTTAGGTATCTTCTTAGTGCCTTTAGGCTGACCTATTTTAAACCCCATTTGGGTTGTAGTTGACCCTATTTTGGCACCTAGATAGACATGGTCCCATTTGGATCATAACAACCCCTTTTGGGCTGTTGTAAACCTTGTTTGGATCTGGTTGATGAGTTATAGAATAGATTTTAGTAACTTTGGCATAAATCTTGTTATAGGGGTTGAAATACTTTGAGAAAAAATTATGGGTAAACTAAACACTTAGGAGCACAACTTTCATGCCAAAAAGTTAGTATGATTCTGTACTTATTTTCTTCTCTGAATTTTCATATGGTAACAAAAACTGGTTTTGGAATTATGAATAGTTTATGGTTTGTCTTATATATATTGAGTTATAGATATGCTATTAAGGCAATTTTTAATATTATGGAAACTAGAAACAAAGAGAAATAAGTTTGTAGAGGAATACCTTTTCTAAAAATATTATTTTGAAGGTCTAAATTAATTTACAATTTAAACTTTTAGTCTGCCTATAGATAGAATGTATGTCACGGCCATTAGAAAAATGATACTGACTGTGAGGTTAGTCCAGATTAGAAAGTGCACCTATGTCATGGTCAGTACTCTTTTGGTACTGACTATGACCCTCCCCTGTTTCACTTAAACTTAATTTTTAAGCCCCAAATTAACACCAATACTTGTCTAAACCCCTATAAATATGTTTAGAGTATTATAAGTATAAAATAAAGGTAAATTGTGTCACTAAACATGCATGAAACATAATGATATATGAGAATAAAGATATTAATGAACTTTAAGACTAGAAGACATGAATATACATGATTGTTACTGATTTTTTGAGGTTATTGTTATGTTTTTAGTTAAAATGTCAATTTTGCATGTATAAAGAAGTAATGCTATTAGTAAGGTATATGGGTGATTATAGACATAAATATAGTATGATCATATATGATTAGGTTTAAATCTTGAAATAAGTTTTAGTGTAAAGATGAGAAGGATATGTTCAAAGTCAGATGTATAAATATGCCTTCACTTAATGATGACATAGATATGCATATGCATATACATATAATTATAATTCCTATAAAAATATCATACAAGTATGATAGTATAAAACTTGTGCAAGTATGAATTTATAAGAATATTTAAATGTGTTCTTAAGTCTATGGCATGTTTAGAAGAAATATGAAAATATAGATATGTGGGCATGTATACTTTGAAAAAAGGCACTTGATATAACATGATGATAAATGTTTTTTATATATGTGTTCATTTGTAGATACATGCCTTGATCTCCTTGCAAATAAAGGATAATAATGCTTAAATGTTGAAATGGTCACATGTTATTTACCTTACATAGTTTCACATAAGTATTCATTTTTATAAATGTATATAGATTTGAATAAAGTTAATAAAAAGTGAAGTGAGTTTTTGTAAAGAGATTTAATTGCCTACATTGAGTCTAAGATGTGGATAGATAGGCATGCCTATAAAGGTATCTTATTTGGTGCCTTCGGGTGACCTAATTCCTTCGGTATCTTCTCGATGCCTTCGAGTAACCTATTTTCAACCCAGTTTGGACTGCAGTTAACCCCATTTGTGCAACTAGATAGAAATGGTCCCATTTGGATCGTAACAACCCCAATTGGGTTATAACTAACCCTGTTTAGATCCGCTTGACTGATTTGATAGTTTTGTACTTTTGGGTGCCACCGTATAAACTCATTATCCACTTCTTTAGAAAAGTGCAGGCCTAATTCAAATTTAAAGAGAAGCATATTATGAAATTAAAAGACTAAAAAAGCATGTTAGTTATTAATTGACATTCATATTATTTTCACATGAAATCCTTATATAGCATACAGAGTACATGATACATATATGACGCTACATTATAAATATGAATACATGATCTTTATAGTCAAATGCTTCTTATATGATTATATATTCGTGTGTATATATATATATATATATATATATATATATATATATATATTATGTTACTTTCAAAAGCATCAATGTATAGCATATGAAAAGCATAACATGGAGTGAAAAAGTATGACATTATGGTATATATGAAAATCCTTGTGATGGATTCAAATGTTTCCTATACCTAAGAATGTATGATATATGAAATAGTACTTATGCAATGTGATGTTTTGCTAAGTTGTATAAGTAAATGTATATTACCACAACTACATGTTTCTTAATGAATATTGTTATGAGTATGAAATTGACAAGAAATGTAATATCAATAAGTAATTGATATTGGTTAAAAGTGTAATAAATGACATTATAACTCTAGGAGATTGTTGTGAATATATTTCATAATGATTTGTTTATATGCATTAAGATGCATATATATGTGTTTGCATCTTGATGACCTTTAAAGAGGTCATCCTCATGTTTTATGTTCCCCACTAAGCTTTATAGCTTTGAACATGTGTTTTATCCATGTAGGTTGAAAGAAAGGATTTTCTTCTCGGGATAATATCTACAATAGGATGGTCAACACAAGAGAGAGATTGAAAGTTTTATATATTGAAAGCATAGTCTATTGTTGAGTTCATTTTGGTTACAAGATCTTTATTTATTTTGATAAGGATTTAATGTATAAATTATTTATGGATGTAAATTTTGAATTGTTCAATGAGACTCTTGAGCATGTTGTTAAGTTTTAATAATATAGTTTTATATGTTGGATTTATGTTTTTTTTTTAAATTTTATGGGTATAAAAGCATAGCAAGCATGTTTATTAATATTGAATATAGTGATTACAGCTAAGTATAGGATAAGGGTGTTACAGGGGGGTCATGGTGGCAAATGATTTGTGGTGACCGTGAGATCGATGCAAATTTAGTTCTGGACTGGCTTACGGTGGTTACCCATTTGGTGGTGACTATAAGGTCCATTATGCCTTAAAACTCCTAAGGGTATATTTTCAACTTCAGTTTGTATGCTCTTCTAAACCTAATAAACAACATTTTTGGGTAAATTGGCCTTCTACAAAGTTTTTTTCCCTATGTATCTAGTTTTAAAAAAATTAAAAATCACTAAATGTAAACATGTAAATATCTATCAAACATCATAACTACTCCTAATGGTAGATCAACAGATATAGTTAGAGTTAAAGCTTAATTTTCATCACGTTAAAAAGGATTTAAATTTTGAATTCTGCATATCAAATATAGACATATGTGTCTAGTTTCTATTCCAACTAGAATTACTCAATTTGGTTTCCTATAGCTTAATTTATAACCAAAATAGTCCGAATTGCTCAAATAAGTCCTAAGATAGATTTTTTTTTTATTTTAAGAACAACTTTCCTATCTTGGTTCCCAAGCATTCTTGATATGAATTTCCATGATAATACCTCATTTTAGCATCTAATATCTCATTCCCTATGTCATAGACATAAGCTTACACATTTAAAATCATGAGAAGTTCCCATACCTCTTTAATAGGATACAACTTCTTCAAGCTCTTCCTTCTTTCTTTTCTTTACCTTTGCTAGTTTGCCCTTCTACAAAGAATAAATTCACATATTGTCATAATATAAAAAAATCTCTCTAATTAATTATCAAATTACAAGAAATAAAGAAGAAAAGAAAGAGGAGTTGTTACCCTAAAATTATAACCTCTAAATTCTCTCTACTCTCAATAATAAGGTTGAGCTTTTTAGGGATTATTTAATGGTTAAATGGGAGAAAAAAGGCTACCTTCAGCTCATTGAAGTTGCTGGCCAACCAGCCCCTTAAATTCCTTGAGTTTTCTTCATTTCTTAAGAAGAATCTAAGGAGGATAGGTGTCTTGATCCCACTGGCTCCCATATTAACTTCCTAATGAGTGCATTCAACTCCATTCTTTCCCTTAATTTCATGTTTCTTCACCTAAAATTTATCTTTTCCTTTTCAATTGAGTCATTTGATTCACATCTTTCCTATAATTAATCACATACATAACTTAATATAAAATGACCACTTCACTCCTCCTCTTTTAAGATATATAATTACCTCTATATCTTAACTTGCAATTCACTAACTATACACACATGCAATGATTATATTATCATTTAAATGCATGCGTGCATGCATAAACACATGCGCACACACATATATATATATTTTCCCAATGCCTAAATATGGGCTTCACAGTGCATGCACTTATTAATCCAGGTTCCACACATTCATACATTTGCATTAGGGATACGGGTGAAAAATGTCATTTATGGACCAATTGGATTTTGATGTATGTGTAACTAGTCCTTTAGGCCATAGTATTTGTATTAATAGAGTGTCTAGAAATTGTCCAATTTTGATACAAGGAAAAGAGTTATTGGCTTACTTGATTGAAATATCATTTCATGAATTTAATGTAATATTGGGTATGGATAGCTTAACCAAACATCAAGCGATAGTGAATTATAGGGCAAAAACAGTAGTATTTAAAAGTTCTATTGGTAAAAAATAGTGGTACAGGGTATATAATCCAAACCCCTAGCAAATGTCATATTAGCTATGCAAGCTAGACGTTTTCTTAGAAAGGGGTGTGAAGCATGCAAATGTCATATTAGTTATGCAAGCTAGATGTTTTCTTAGAAAGAAGGGTAAAGCATTCATAGTTTTGGTGCTTAATTTAAAGAAAGAGAAAGTAAACCTTCATGATATATCGGTGGTTAGTGAATTTCTTGAGGTGTTTCTAAAGGAGTGTCCTAGTCACCCACTCAAAAGAGAAGTGGAGTTATCCATAGAAATTCTACTTGGCACTGCTCCTATTTCAAGAGCACCATATAGAATGGCACCATTATAATTGAAAGAATTAAAAGTTCAATTACAAGAATTACTAGATAAAGGCTTTCTTAGGCCTAGTGTATCACTATAGGGTGCATAAGCTTTGTTTGTACAAAAAAGGATGGCACCTGAAGAATATGTATAGACTATAGACAATACAACAAAGTAATAGTAAAGAACAAATATCAATTACCACGAATAGAAGATTTGTTTGATCAATTAAAAAGTGCCAGTGTGTTTTTAAAAATTGATTAACGATTGGGATATTGTCAACATTGAGTGAAGGATGAGGACATTTTCAAAACTGCTTTTAGAACTAGGTATGTCCATTACGAATTTTTAGTCCACTACAAGAAAAAAAGGGTATTAGGGATCATGAAATAGGGACTAGTAAATGTTTTTATCCTTAAAAGTATACTAACAAGGACTAGTTTTTTTTTTTTATCTTGTTTGTAATTCTCAATTTCCCAATTTTAATTGTAAAAGGATTTATTTTGGTCCCTAATACATATAAAATCTAGTCTCTAATAGCTATATGTAGGGCAAAAATACACCATTTGATAAAAAAATTAAAAAAAATAAACGATGCTGGAAAGAAGGGATTTAAGTTATAATCATGTATCCATATTTCATTCCTTTTTTTGCTCATTCTATTTTTAGCAAGTCTTCAAATTTTAGCCAAAACGAAGGTAGGCTGCCTAAAATGTCCAAAATTTATCGATTGATGGCTTTTGGTTATGTGATAAAGTGATTATGTAAGGCCCCTAACATGACCCTAATTTAAATTGCATATTTAAATTGGGATTTTTAATTGATTAAGATTAAATTAAATGAGAATTTTGAATAATTATGGGTCAAGGGGGTAAATTATCATGTTATTATGTTAATTGCATGAAAAAAAAAATTTAAGAGTATGGTTAAATATTAATTGAGGGTGCAATCGAAGTAAAAAAATATTAATTTGGGGTAAATTTGTAATTTTGGAAATTTAAGGGTCCAATGTGGATAGAAGCATATATTGAGAGGTCAATTTAAAAGGTGAAATTAATTGATAGGTCAATGTATGAAAAGAATTAAAAGGAGTGGTTAAAGATTAACATGCAAAGAATAAATAGGTAAGTGTGAGACATGCAATTTTTAGGGGGACCAAAAGAGAACTTTTTCACCCCTTTATAAAGACTTAACTCTTGCATGTGGGAGAGAGAAATGCATTGGTTGGATGGAGAGGAGAGTGGGACGACAATAAGGAGGAGAAAATTTCAGATTTTTGCTTCTTCTATCATCTCTCAATTCTCTCTTCCTAATCCTTGAATGCATGAGATCTAATCAAGAAGTATAGGTGCAACAAATTAAAGGAATTTAATCATTTGAATTACTTCTTCTTCTTCTTCTTCTTATTTTACTCATTTTGGTGGAGGTAATTGATGAATAAGGTGCTGGAAATTTTTTAATTGAATGATGATGATGTTTGTGAAGGAGAAGAGGAGGGTAGAAAGAGTAAAGGAAATAAAATTGCAAGGGGTTGAAGACAAAGGGATTTTGGCCAAGGTATGGGAATTTAGGGATGTTCATGTGCATGTAATTTTCTGCTGGACATGATGAGTTGGACTTGAGTTTTGAATGATTTTTTGAGCATGAGAGATAAAGTTGCATTTGAAACCTTGATAGGATTTTTGTGACCTAGTAATGGAAATTCTATTGTAAATTGAGTTAGAGATCTCAAAATGAACTAATTAAAAATTATATAGTTAAATGAGACATAAACCTACAAAATTATAGAAGGGACTAGGCTTTGATTCTGCTTCTAACTAATATTTATAATTTATTGAAAAATTAGGTAAACTGTTAATGTAGATTCTGGAACAGCTTGTAATGAAATTGAGATAACTTCGTGTAAAATGATCATAATGATACAAAGTTAATTTATATGGAAATTATAATTCTATATCTACAATTCTTAACAAGAAAGCTAAGCTTAAATCTTCCTCTAAGTACACGGAATTTAGGGTTAAATCCGCACTAGTCCCCTGGACTGCTCATAGAAATAGAATTTACAATAATGGGCATAACATTTTGTAAAGATTTTGAAACGTTACAAAGTAAAATTATGGTAAAACTAGAGACATGAAAGTATAACTTTTATTAAGAAATTTTGGTCTAAATCCCTCTTAATTTTATGCTATGAATTTTTATAAGTGATAGTACACACTATTTTGGCTCTATGAACAACCTATAGTATTTTCCAAATATCTCGATATATAGGTCAGATATTGTGGTGAATTTTGATGCTCTGGAAACTAGACATATAGGGGAATAATATTGTATCAGATCGGTTTGCCTAAAAATGCCATCTTCAATTTCAAATATGGCTCACAAGTCGAGTCTAGAATGCTGTCCTATACAGATTTTTGCTATACTTTACCTTATGACTTTTAATTAATTGAGATAAAAAGGTGTTTATGTGATTGAAAAATAAATTGGTTAGGGCATGTAATATGACTATCAATGAAGGATCATATGGATACATATATATTTATATGTGTACATAGATAAAGATTAGTGATGAAAATATCTAACCTATATATATGTAAATGGATTTGTACATGATTGTCATATGCAAAATTTTTGTATATATAAGTATCCCTATGATGAGAAAGTGCATATTTTGACATGTACCTATGCTATGAAATAGGTAATATAATAGTATGACCCTGACATATGTATATGCCCATATGGAAACATATCGATATATGTATAGCACATGATTTGAATAATGATAAAGGTATACATATTGATAAACATACTTATAAGAATAAGCCTACTATATGTAAATGTACCTACAAGTATGTACATTTATGATTATGTATATGAGTGTATGAGCATGTAATTGCCCTATGAGATAAAAAATGCTTTAGCATGACTATGAACATGTGAGATGCTTAATGAGAACATATTCAAGTATATGATGTGATGATTATATGTCATGCCTATATGTAGTGATGTAAATTTTATAGTCACACAGATTAATTGAGCTACATGTATAACTTGTTATATGAAATGTGCATATATCTATCTATGCACCAGAGAACTTATAGTTTTACAAGACTTTGTATATGTACAAATAATATACTATGAATACAGTCTTAATATGTGAATTGAACATGAATATAGTTCTGCCTGCAATAAAGTTTCAGATGTGGATAGATAAGCACTTATAGGGAAAATTGCAACTGCCATAGTTTGGCCTAATTGGGTTTAAAGTATGTTTGATCCCGTTTGGATCATGAACAGCCCCATTTGGGTTGTTAGGTGACCCCGTTTAGGTCTGCTTGACCGGTCTAAAGTATAATTTGGCCCCGTTTGGGTCTATAGATCCGATATCTTTGGATATCCCTCATTTTGATATCGAAGTGTATCGACAGTTCCCATTATTCACTGATAAAACTAAGGCAGGCTAAACTTTATTTATAGTTATGATCATAATTGATTAGTTAAAGTTTATCTTACTAAGGATCGTTATTGTGGATCATATTGTTGGTTTGTCCATAGAAATTTGTGCTTCATTTGAATATGTTCACATGGGAAATTATCATCTATATGAATTATGAAAATGAAAATATTTGATACTCTCTTGGGTATAATGTTTATGTACATGAGGATAAGCTTTAAGCTTTAAGGTATTTGTTATTATTGACATGTTATGTTGTACATGTTATATATATATATATATATATATATATATATATATATATATATATACTGTATGTGTATATTTATCCGTGTAGGTTCAGTTATCAAGACTTTTGCTCAGGGACGATCTTTGCATCAGGAAGGGCCAACTACAGACTGTTAAATCTTGATGTAGGATGTTTTTTTGTATTACTATTATCATAAGTTTTGTATAATGGCAAGTTATCTTATAAATATGTATCTAACCTATGCAAAGTGTTGTAACTCACTAGTAGTAAAGCTAAGAAAGGGTATGTGTGTATGTGATATACATAAAGTAGTTTTCATATAGTACAGTATGCATGATTCTAAGTATGAAATGCAAAATGGGAATAGACTTGTAGCACGTACATAGGTATATGAAACAGTATGACATGATTAATGGTAATATGATGGTTAAGCGAATATTTAGTATAAGCATGATTAATAGTATTTAATTTATGAGTTAAATATGGTATCTGTATAGGGGGTGCTACAATTTGTGGTATCAGAGCCTAGGTTTAGCCTTTTCTGGGTAATAATGAACCTAGGATTCTATAGTATGATATAGTGTTTTGTTGGCTTGATGCAGAAGTCCTTGTTTTCTTATAGATTGAAGATGGAGAGCTCTAGAGATGCTTTTGAGGAATCGGCTGAAAGTAACAGGCCGGTTAGAACCAATCCTTCCAATCTTGGATCTTCATCATCCAATCCAAATGAGGTCCTGGCAGCCATTCCTGCAGAAGCATTGTTAAAGATATCACAGGATGTGGCTTAAATTCTTCAAAGGATGACAACACCTAAAGCTTCAATATCTAAAATTAGGAAGCATGGTGCCGAAAAGTTTTTAGAAACTAATCTGGAACAGTTTGAGGAAGCTGAATTTTGACTGGAAAGGCTAGAGAGATTTTTGATGAAATTCACTGTCTAGTAGGTCATAAGGCATCCTGTGCTGTGTCCTTATTACAGGGAGCAGCCTATGATTGGTGGAAGTTGGTGTTAAAGCAACCCCAGTTACTAGATCCCCTTACATGGGAATTTTTCACAGTTGAATTCAGGAAAAAGTATGTTACTGAGGCATACAAGCAAGAGAAGTTAAAGCAATTTCTCCACTTGAAGCAGAGAGTTATGTCTGTGGCTGAGTATGAGAAAGAATTCAGTTACCTATGCAAATATGTTCCTGATGAGATGTTAACTGATGCTTTTAAATGTAGACAGTTTAAAGATGGGTTAAATGATCGTATCAGAGAAAAGTTAATTGGATTTACATCTTTGCAAGTGGTTAACTTTACTCAACTGGTTACAGCAGCCTTGCGAGTTGAAAAGAATGAAATTGCAAAAAGGGAGAGAGAACAGAGAAGGAGTGGGTCTAAGGGTGGATCTTTCACTGGAAAGAGAGCTAGAGGAGCTCAAGGAAATCAACTAGCTATGTCTGGCTACAGTTCTGCAAAAAGGGACAAGAGACAAAAATCTTCTGCAGTGTCTAAACAGGGAAAGGAAGCTTCAGGAAAACAGAGTGGGGGGCAACCTCCAGTGTGTCCACATTGTATTAGGCAACATTGGGGTAGTTGCAGGAAATTGACTGGGGCGTGTTTCAGGTGTGGTGGTACTGATCACTTCATGGCAAACTATCCTTCAAAGACAGAGCAGGGTGATGGTTAGCATGGCAGTAGAGGAACTTTCAATGCACCATCTTTGGGTAAAGGTAGAGATAGAGGATGTGGGGGATCGAGTCATCAGGGATCCCAGTCCAGGAACATTTTTGAATAAGTTAATAGACCCACAACAACAGTTGTTCCTATTCGGGCTTACGCAATGAAAACTCGAGAGGATCAGAGTGCTCCAGAAGTCATAGCTGGAATTTTCTCTCTCTTTGATACTGACATGTATGCACTGATTGATCCTGGTTCCATTCATTCTTATTTTTGCACTGGGGATATGTGTAGAAATGAGTCTACTGTACATGAACTGGAATATGATATATGTGTAACCAACTCTTTGGGTCACATTGTTGTTGTTAATAGAGTTTATAAACAGTGTCCTATTGTAATCCAAGGGAAAGAATTCCTTGCTAATCTTATTGAATTACCTTTTCGGGAGTTTGATATCATACTGGGTATGGATTGGCTGTCCAGACATCATGCAGTGATTAATTATGAAGCTAAAACTGTAACTCTTATTGGTGTTGATGGTAAAGAAACTATAGTTCAGGGCATTCGATCTAAACCATTAGCTAATGTAATAATAGTTATGCAAGCTAAGAGATTTCTTAGAAAAGGGTGTGAAGTTTTCTTAGCACTTGTGCTTGATTCAAGAAAAGAGTGTTAGAGAGTATGCCCTAGAGCCCATGTAATAGGGATGTTTTTCATATGTATGAATTTATATTCTTAATAAAAGGCATCATTCATTTATTAATGCTATGTTTAAATACATGAGTTTGTAAATCTTAAATTAATAAATGAAGTCCTAGATATTATAAACATAGTGCAAAGGCAATCATGAAAGTGTTCATGATATGAGATGTCTATTGCATGCAAATGTGTTAATATCTAAATATCCCTAGTCATAGAATTAACAAGATAAGGATATTGTTAATTCGGACAGACTAGCACATGTTATGCTTCATGAATGGTTCAAGCAGTGGTTCTCAAAATTGTGATTATGGAAGAAAATAAAAGCTAACATGTGGATGCTTGTTAGAAAAACAAGTTCATTAGAGACCTGCATAGAGAATCCCCACATGGATATTAAATCTATGTCAGTGAGGAATCTCTTCATAGTGGTTGTTTAAGTATCCTTAGACTTGAGATCACCAAAGTTATCTTAAGTAGCAAGTGGTATACTTTGACTCCATAACTGATTACTTCCAACCGGGAGTGAACATAGTTAGGAGATTAGGTATATCATGACCTACTTGAAGAATAGTTGAGTGATTGACAAAGGATTCACCATCACAGATTTAATAAGGGAAGTTATCTCACATGATTCTATAATTGCCTTGTTCAAAAAATCTCTAGCCAGAGTAATATGCCAAGATGGATAGAGATCTATGAAGGGCATTTTGGGAACAATGGTTAAATTAATAGAACATACATAATTAGATTTATATGAGTTGATAGAAATCCATACTCAGAATCTAATTGAGATAAGAGTGGTGAAAGGAGTAATTGCATGGTAACTGTTTCTATAGAAGGGTATAGTCAAACCACTTGACTTTCTTGACATTTGGGTAGTCATGATGCCTAGCTAGAGGCCAATCATGACTTGCATAATGATGTATCAAGAATATCAATAGAGATTGATAAAATGATTTAAAGTAGTTTAAATCATGTGAGTTTTGAATAGAATTCACAATTACATATTATACTGCTAACATGGATAGGAATCCAATATGTCACACACATATAGAGAAGGATAAAATGGTAAAATGACAAGGATAATAATATTTGATATTATTATGAGGGTATAGGAGTGAATAAGATAGTAATTAATTAAAGAGTTTAATTAATTATGATCAAGTAAAATTGTTCGCGAAACTATTGAGAAATGTTCTGTAAAATTGGACCTAATTGAAATATTGTATTTCATGATTAATTATTAATGGACTATAAATTTTATAGGAATAATATAAGTTTTATAGGACTGATATAATAATTAATAGGTCCATTGGAGGAATTATAAAGGGGCTAGAGGAATGAAGTTGTTGAAGAAGCCCTTCTGTAGAGGGCCACACGCCAACTCCCAGACATAAGGCCTTAATGGCCTATTTCTTAGACCAAGTTAAATTATATATGTTACATAAGTGTTGTGGAACCTACATATTTAATTTGGTTGGATTTGGAATCTATTTGGGTAATTAAATCCAATTAGTTGCACATAGGGCCTAGTTTATGTTGGGATTTTATGGTTACATGCATCACATACATGAGCGGAATTTTAAATTTTTTTTAACCATATGATCTGATCTTGCCATGAATACACAATATAACTATATGAGAATAAGAAAAATCACCTTTGATTTTTGTTGAACAGTTGATTTTACTTCGCACCGGGTTGTCGCAAACCACAGTGTCCAAAATCGAACACCTCCAATGAGTAATCCACACAAGAGAGGGGTAAATTGAACCAACAAATTGGTGTTCAACTAGGGCTGGCCGAAATTCCCAAGAGCTAGCTTGGGAAGTGGCGCAAAAGGGAGAGAGTTTTTAGAGAAAAGACTTTCCTTTTGTTTTAATCACTTAACCCTAATTCTCATTAGTTGGCCTTTTATAGTTAGGTTAAAATTCCAACTCCTTAATGAGATTGGGCTCTTTAAAATTGCTGAAGAATTATTAATTGGGCCTCTGGAATTAATTATAATCATTTGGGCTTAATTAAATCCAAATTAAATCTTTTCATAAAAGACCATGCACAAAATCCACAAACTAGGCCCTTTGTGCATCTAATTGGATTTAAATACCCAAATGGATTCCACATCCAACAAAATTAAATATGTGAGTTCCATAACACTTATGTAACATATATAAATTAATTTGGTCCAAGAAAAAGCCCTCCAAGCCCTTCTGTATGGAGTTGGCGTGTAGCCCTCTTCTGGAGGGCTTCCTCCAACTTCTTCATTCCTTTGGCCCTCTATAATTTCTCCAATGGTCCTATTAATTATTATATCAGTCCTATAACACTTATAGTAGTCTTATAACACTTATAAGGCAATAATAATTAATCATGAAATACATTATTTCATTTAGGTCCAATTTACAGAACATTTCTCAAAAGTTCCGCGGACAATTTTATTTGATCATAATTAATTAAACTCTTTAATTAATTATTATCATATTCTCCTCTCTACCTTTATAATAATATCAAATATTATTATCCTTGTCATTTTACCATTTTACCCTTTTCTCTATATGTGTGTGACCTATTGGGTTCCTGTCCATGTTGGCAGTATAATATGTAATTGTGAGTTCTATTCAAAAATCACATGATTTAAACTCCTTTAAATCATTTTATCAATCTCTATTGATATTTTGATACATCATTATACAAGTCATGATTGGCCTCTAGCTAGGCATCATGACTACCCAAATGTCAGGAAAGTCATGTGGTTTGACTGTACCCTTCCATAGAAACAGTTACCGTGCAATTACTCCTTTCACCACTCTTATCTCATTTAGATTCTGAGTATGGATTTCTGTCAACTCATATAAATCTAATTATGTATGTTCTATTAATTTAACCATTGTTCCTAAAATGCCCTTCATGGATCTCCATCCATCTCGGCATTTTACTCTGGCCAGAGATTCACTGAACAAGGTAATTATAGAATCATGTGAGATAACTTCCCTTGTTAAATCTGGGATGGTGAATCCTTTGTCAATCACTCAACTATCTTCAAGTAGGTCATGATATACCCAATCTCCTAACTATGTTCACTCCCAGTTGGAAGTAATCAGTTATGGAGTCAAAGTATACCACTTGCTACTTAAGATAACTTTGGTGATCTCAAGTCTAAGGATACTTGCACAACCGCTATGAAGAGATTCCTCACTGACATAGATTTAATATCCATATGAGGATTCTCTTTGTAGGTCTCCAATGAACTTGTTCCTCTAACAAGCATCCACATGTTAGCTTTGATTATCATCCATAATCACAATTATGAGAACCATTGCTTGAACCATTCAAGAAGCATAACATGTGCTAGTCTGTCCGAATTAACAATGTCCTATCTTGTTAATTCTATGACTAGGGATATTTAGATATTAACACATTTGCATGCGATAGACATCTCACATCATGAACACTTTCATGATTGCCTTTGCACTGTGTTTATAATATCTAGGACTTCATTTATTAATTTAAGATTTACAAACTCATGTATTCAAACACAGCATTAATAAATGAATGATGCCTTTTATTAAGAATATAAATTTCATACATATGAAAAACATCCCTATTACATGGGCTCTAGGGCATACTCTCTAACAATCTCCCACTTGCACTAGAGCCAATCACTCATATGTCTCAGACCCATGCTATTTATATGGTGATCATGCTTTATCTGGAAAAGTGCTTTAGTGAGGGGATCCGCCATATTGTCATCTGTGGGAACCCTTTCTATTTTCACATCATTTCTAGCTACTATTTACCTTATGAGATGTTAGCATCTGAGAACATGTTTGGATCGCTGATGAGACCGTGGTTCCTTTGCTTGCGCAATGGCTCCATTGTTGTCACAATATAAAGGAATCGGATCAACAATGCTAGGCACCACTCCTAGTTCGGTTATGAACTTTTTGATCCAGACTGCTTCTTTGGCTGCTTCTGAAGCAGCAATGTACTCAGCTTCCGTCGTGGAATCAGCAGTTGTTTTTTGTTTGGAACTTTTCCAACTAACTGCTCCTCCTCCCATTATGAACACATAACCAGATTGTGATTTACAATCATCTTTGTCAGATTGGAAGCTGGCATCTGTATACCCATTTACTTCCAAACTGCCCTCTCCATATACCAAGAATATATCCTTAGTCCTTCTCAAGTACTTAAGAATATTCTTGACAGCTGCCCAATGTTCCTCTCCAAAATTAGATTGGAATCTGCTTGTGACACTCAAAGCAAATGCTACATCTGGACGTGTACATAACATAGCATACATGATAGAACCAATTGCAAATGCATATGGTATTCTATTCATGCTCTCTCTATCCTCCAGTGTCTGTGGACACATAGACTTAGAAAGGTGTTTCCCATGCAACATGGGTATAAACCCTTTCTTAGAGAGATCCATATTGAACCTCTTCAATACTTTATCTATATATGTACTCTGAGAAAGACCTAGCAACCTATTGGATCTATCTCTATAGATCCTTATTCCCAGAATATAGGATGCTTCTCCAATGTCTTTCATGGAGAATTGCTTGGATAACCATATTTTAACAGATTGGAGAAGAGAAATGTCATTTCCCATGATCAATATGTCATCTACATATAGAACTAGGATGACAATTACACTCCCACTGACCCTTTTATACACACAAGGTTCATCTTCATTCTGTGAGAAACCAAACTCTTTGATTGTCTCATTGAATCGTATGTTCCAGCTCCTAGAGGCTTGCTTCAATCCATAAATGGATCTTTGAAGCTTGCATACCTTTTTGCCATTTCCAGATGTGAATCCTTCTGGTTGTGTCACATACACATCCTCAGAAAGATTTCCATTAAGGAAAGCTGTCTTCACATCCATTTGCCAAATCTCATAATCATAATGAGCTGCAATGGCTAAAAGTATTCTTATAGACTTAAGCATCGCTACAGGAGAAAAAGTTTTGTCATAGTCAATACCTTCTTTTTGACGATAACCTTTTGCTACTAAGCGAGCTTTATAGGTAACTATATTACCTTCCATGTCAGTCTTCTTTTTGAAGACCCATTTGCACCCTATGGGCTTTATCCCTTCAGGTGGTTGAGTTAAAGTCCCTACTTTATTCTCATACATGGAGTCCATTTTGGACTGCATAGCCTTAAGCCATAAATCACGTTCTGAACTATTCAAAACTTTTTGATAGCTTGTAGGCTCATTGTCCTCTACTACAGTTATGCCTCTATCCGAATCAACGTGAAATCCATATCTCACAGGGACAGAACGCATCCTAGTAGATCTTCTAGGATTTTGTGTATAATCAGGTTCAACTGTAATCTCATCATTATGAAATTCAGTTTCGGGTTCAATCGGTTGATCTACTTCTATTTGTGGGTCCTGAACTTCACCAAGTTCAATTTTACTCCCACTGTCTTCTCGTAGGAGAAACTCTTTTTCCAAGAAGACAGCATGCCTTGAAACAAACACCTTTTGTTCTAAGGGATGATAGAAATAATATCCAAACGTTTCTTTTGGATATCCCACAAATAAACATTTATCAGACTTAACATCCAGTTTGTCTGACTTTGTCCTCTTCACATAAGCAGGACAGCCCCATACTTTCATATGAGAAAGCGTGGGTTTCTTGTTATTCCACATCTCATATGGAGTAACATCAACCGATTTACTAGGAACTCTATTTAACACATAAACAGCAGTTTCTAGTGCATATCCCCAAAAGGACTTAGGCAAATCCGCTCGGCTCATCATTGATCGAACCATATCTAATAGTGTTCGATTTCTCCTTTCAGATACACCATTGTGTTGTGGTGTATATGGAGGAGTCCATTGAGATAAAATCCCATTATCTCTAAGATAATCCTGAAACTCTTAACTTAAGTATTCTCCACCTCGATCTGATCTAAGTGTTTTAATACTTTTGCCAAGTTGTTTCTCTACTTCATTTCTGAATTCTTTGAACTTTTCAAATGCTTCAGACTTATATTTCATTAGATAGATGTATCCAAACCTGGAATAATCATCTATGAAAGTAATGAAGTAGGAGTAACCTCCTCTGGCATGTGTAGTCATTGGACCACATACATCTGAATGTATTAAGTCCAAAACCATTTTAGCTCGTTCTCTTTTACCAATAAAGGGAGCTTTTGTCATTTTTCCCAATAAACAAGATTCACATGTATCAAATGATTCATAATCAAATGATCCCAAATCACCTGACTTGTGTAACTTGGTCATGCGTTTTTCATTTATATGGCCTAAACGACAATGCCATAAGTATGAGGTATTAAGATTATCATGTTTCATTCTCTTGGTATTCACATTATGTACTTCTTTAATTAAATCAAGAACAAATATACCATTCTCAATGATAGCTTTTGCATAAAATATATTGTTCTTAAAAATGTAACAACATTTGTCCTTCAAAGAAATATCATAATCGTTCATCAAATGACTGAAAGAAATAATACTTTTGGATAAGGCTGGAACATAATAACAATTATTTAATTCTAGTACTAATCCACTAGGAAGAGGCAAATAGTAAGTCCCCACAACTGTTGTAGAGATGTTCTGTCCAGTAGCTGACTGCAAACATATCTCTGCCTTTCCAACTCTTCTAAAGCTTCTAAGCCCCTGTGGATCATTACATAAATGAGATCCACATCCAGTATCTAATACCCAAGATTGTTTTGAAGCAATAGAATAAGTATTAATTTCAATCATATGAATACCTGAAGTAGATGCAACAGCTTGCTTCTTCTCCTTAAGAGAATCTAGATAGGCCTTGCAGTTACGCTTCCAATGACCATCTTTTCCACAATGGAAGCAAGTTCCTTTGGGATTCTCTTTCTTGGCAACCTTCTTCTTGGAGATCCCACCATTCTTTGGCTGCGCCTTGGTTATCTTCTTCTTCTTCTGCTTCTTGCCTTTAGCAGAAGTGACAACCATGACACTTTTTGGATCTTTCTTAAATGATCCATCAGTTGTCTTGAGCATGTTGATTAACTCAGGAATGCATACTTGGATCTTGTTCATGTTGAAGTTAAGCACAAAAGGTGCATAACTTGGAGCCAACGAGTACAAGATTAAATCTATGTAAAGATCATTATCCATAACATAGCCAAGTCTACTCAAATGCTCAATATACCCATACATCTTCAATGCATGAGCAGCAGCTGAAGTGCCTTCCACCATTTTGCAACTAAATAGAGCTCGAGCAATCTCATATTGCTCAGTTCTAGCCTGAGAAGAATAAAGCTCCTCTAGATGCAAAACGATGGTTCTGGCATCCATCATTTCATGTTGCTTCTGAAGCTCCGAGGACATAGCACCCAGCATCAGACATGCTGCTGCTTCACTATCCTCCATGTATTTTCGATAAATGCCTTTGATCTCATCAATGGCATCATCTGATGGAAGTGGTGGTGGATCTTTATCCAAGACATAATGGATCTTTTCAGCCCTGAGAACAATTCTCACTTGCCTGATCCAGTCAGAATAGTTGTTACCAACCAGCTTGTTATCCAAGATTGATCGTATATTAATGTTTGATGTGCTCATGATGATGACCTAGATGTGAAAAAGAAAAGATATGAGAGTATGTTCATATATATGTATGCATTAATAAGGTCTTTAATTAATCCATTTACTCCCACTATTTTATTGCGAATTAATAGCCCTCACTATATAATTCGAGAAAACCCGATGGTTTTCTTAGTGGGCCAATATCCAATCCTTGATATGTAATTTAACCTTGACTGTGGTCAACAAGCCAAATTCCATACCCTTGAAAGGTAGGTATCCATATACCAATTGTGTCTCTACACAACTATTGGATCATTAGGTTATCAACTCTTGATGCATGCATATCATATATGCATTCCCTAATCTTGCCTCTAGAACCATTAGCCTTGACTGTGGTCAACAAACTAATGGGCTAGCTAAGATGACCCATTTAATTAGATTTGAACATATTCGATATAATGTGAGCTTGACTGTGGTCAACAACCCACACTATAAAGAACTCTGGTTCTCCTCAAATTAATGGAAGGCTTATATACCTTAGTATTTATTTGAGGGTTTTAGTTAATTAAGTCTCATCATACATGGTTGGCATACATTGGTATGCATCCTATATCTATCACATAAATATAAGCATACAAATATGGTATAGTTATGGACTTCACTACATTGATTTCCCCGAGCCAAGAGGGAAATCAAAAGGTCACAACTAGGTAGTATGCATGATTCAAATAAGAAAATAATTACATTATCTTCAAGCTTGTTGGATCTCCATCCGGCCCATCTTGCTCCTTGATATTGGTCTCCATCTCTATTTCTAATTCTAATCTAAGTAATCTAATTACATATTACAATTTGAAATGAAATACAAACCAAAAACAAGTGGCCGGGACATGAAAGTCCTCATTGGGCCAAAACATGCATAATGCTCAATCACATTGGGCTTTGTCCATAACTATCCATCATGCCAATCATACACCCTTATATGCCTTTCTAATGCATAAAGAAATGGATTACTAACTTTGTTTCAACCTTTGAAACTATATTTTGAGTTATTTTAATGATGTGATCAAATTAGGAAACTTTTTCCATTTTGGAAACTTTCATTTTAGGAAACCTTTTTGCATGAATGTGTTCTTGCCTTAATAATCAATCAAATTAATTATTAATTAATTATAAATTGATTATTTAATTAATTAATCATATTAAATAATTAAAAGAATCAATTTTGGGCTTAAAACAAGTGTAGGCCGAAACCCACAGAAGAAAAACCCTAAGTGTGTTCACACACAAACTAGTTTTGTGTCATTTGGACCATTTGGGCCTTTTGGAATGAGCCAAGCCCACTCCAGCCCTTAAAACCCATTAATAAACTTAATTAATGTTTATAATAGTTAATTTAAATCAGCTCATTGGGCCCACCAAGTCATTCACTAATTTAAACAAAGTCCGTAAACATAATTAAGCCCATTAAGTGGTTTTAATGAATTAAAATTAATCAAATTATTTAAGGCCCATTTTAATTAATCCAATTAATTAAAAACACTTTAATATATCATATATATTAGATTTAGAAGATCAAAAGTCGTTCTAACCATGAACACATCAAGAACACACGAAGAACACCAATTTATCGAACTTTTCGACAAAACTAGTTTTCATGCAAAACTTGTTCGATTTTAATTCCGTTCGATCCTACGGCTTAATATCACATATTAAAGACATAAAATATCATCTAAATGATTTTTAAATGGATCCATAAGAAATTAAATTAGAACAGCCCCTACATTACCTAGGGTTTCACGCCAAACCCTAATGGGTTTCACGCAAAACCCTAGTCACTTTTCTTCAAAAGTTCCGTTTTTGTTTCCGTCAAATTTATTTGATCACACATACAACCAGAAATCAATATTTCTCATTCATGAACAATCAAATCTAATATTTTAAAGTTCATGAAATAAATAACTCAAAACAAAACAAAACTTATTCCGCAGAAAAATATAGAATTGTGTATCCATGGTAAAACCGAGGCTCTGATACCATGTTGGGATTTTATGGTTACATGCATCACATACATGAGCGGAATTTTAAATTTTTTTTAACCATATGATCTGATCTTGCCATGAATACACAATATAACTATATGAGAATAAGAAAAATCACCTTTGATTTTTGTTGAACAGTTGATTTTACTTCGCACCGGGTTGTCGCAAACCACAGTATCCAAAATCGAACACCTCCAATGAGTAATCCACACAAGAGAGGGGTAAATTGAACCAACAAATTGGTGTTCAACTAGGGCTGGCCGAAATTCCCAAGAGCTAGCTTGGGAAGTGGCGCAAAAGGGAGAGAGTTTTTAGAGAAAAGACTTTCCTTTTGTTTTAATCACTTAACCCTAATTCTCATTAGTTGGCCTTTTATAGTTAGGTTAAAATTCCAACTCCTTAATGAGATTGGGCTCTTTAAAATTGCTGAAGAATTATTAATTGGGCCTCTGGAATTAATTATAATCATTTGGGCTTAATTAAATCCAAATTAAATCTTTTCATAAAAGACCATGCACAAAATCCACAAACTAGGCCCTTTGTGCATCTAATTGGATTTAAATACCCAAATGGATTCCACATCCAACCAAATTAAATATGTGAGTTCCATAACACTTATGTAACATATATAAATTAATTTGGTCCAAGAAAAAGCCCTCCAAGCCCTTCTGTATGGAGTTGGCGTGTAGCCCTCTTCTGGAGGGCTTCCTCCAACTTCTTCATTCCTTTGGCCCTCTATAATTTCTCCAATGGTCCTATTAATTATTATATCAGTCCTATAACACTTATAGTAGTCTTATAACACTTATAAGGCAATAATAATTAATCATGAAATACATTATTTCATTTAGGTCCAATTTACAGAACATTTCTCAAAAGTTCCGCGGACAATTTTATTTGATCATAATTAATTAAACTCTTTAATTAATTATTATCATATTCTCCTCTCTACCTTTATAATAATATCAAATATTATTATCCTTGTCATTTTACCATTTTACCCTTTTCTCTATATGTGTGTGACCTATTGGGTTCCTGTCCATGTTGGCAGTATAATATGTAATTGTGAGTTCTATTCAAAAATCACATGATTTAAACTCCTTTAAATCATTTTATCAATCTCTATTGATATTTTGATACATCATTATACAAGTCATGATTGGCCTCTAGCTAGGCATCATGACTACCCAAATGTCAGGAAAGTCATGTGGTTTGACTGTACCCTTCCATAGAAACAGTTACCGTGCAATTACTCCTTTCACCACTCTTATCTCATTTAGATTCTGAGTATGGATTTCTGTCAACTCATATAAATCTAATTATGTATGTTCTATTAATTTAACCATTGTTCCTAAAATGCCCTTCATGGATCTCCATCCATCTCGGCATTTTACTCTGGCCAGAGATTCACTGAACAAGGTAATTATAGAATCATGTGAGATAACTTCCCTTGTTAAATCTGGGATGGTGAATCCTTTGTCAATCACTCAACTATCTTCAAGTAGGTCATGATATACCCAATCTCCTAACTATGTTCACTCCCAGTTGGAAGTAATCAGTTATGGAGTCAAAGTATACCACTTGCTACTTAAGATAACTTTGGTGATCTCAAGTCTAAGGATACTTGCACAACCGCTATGAAGAGATTCCTCACTGACATAGATTTAATATCCATATGAGGATTCTCTTTGCAGGTCTCCAATGAACTTGTTCCTCTAACAAGCATCCACATGTTAGCTTTGATTATCATCCATAATCACAATTATGAGAACCATTGCTTGAACCATTCAAGAAGCATAACATGTGCTAGTCTGTCCGAATTAACAATGTCCTATCTTGTTAATTCTATGACTAGGGATATTTAGATATTAACACATTTGCATGCGATAGACATCTCACATCATGAACACTTTCATGATTGCCTTTGCACTGTGTTTATAATATCTAGGACTTCATTTATTAATTTAAGATTTACAAACTCATGTATTCAAACACAGCATTAATAAATGAATGATGCCTTTTATTAAGAATATAAATTTCATACATATGAAAAACATCCCTATTACATGGGCTCTAGGGCATACTCTCTAACAGTTTATGGGTTTTGTGAATAGTCTTTTATGAAAAGGTTTAAATTGGATTTAATTGAGCCCAAATAATTATAAAGAATTTCGAAAGTGCAATTAATAATTCTCCATCAATTTTAAAGAGCCCAATCTCATTATGAAGTTGGATTTTTAACCTAACTATAAAAAGCCAAATAATGAGGAATTAGGGTTATGTGATATAATACTTAAGAAAGACTTCTTCTTTTATTCTCTCTACCCTAGCTAGCTCTAGGGACTTTCGGCCAGCACTTGTCCTCTACCTATTTTTTGGTTCATTCTATCAATCTCTAATGTGGATTACTCATTGGAGGTATTCGATTTTGGACACTGTGGTTTGCGACAACCCGGTGCGAAGTAAAATCAACTGTTCAACAAAAATCAAAGGTGATTTTTATTATTCTCATCAATATGAATATTTTATATTCATGGCAAGATCAGTAACATTGGTTAAAAATTTAAAATTTTGCTTATGTATGAGATGCATGTAACCGATAAATTCCAACATGGTATCAGAGCCACGGTTTTGCCATGAATATGCAATTCTATATTTTTCTGCACAATAAGTTTTATTTTTTTTTGGGTTATTTATTTCATGAACTTTAAAATATCATATTTAATTGTTCATGAATGAGAAATATTAATTTCTGGATATATGTGTGGTCAAATAAATAAAGCGGAAACAAAAACAATTTTTTTGAGAAAAGAATTCTGTGTTTTTGCGTGTAGAGCTTTTAGAGTTAGGGGCTGTTCTAAATTAATTTTTTATAGATCCATTATAAGATCATTTAGATGATATTTTATGTGTTTAATATGTGATATTAAGCCATAGGATCAAACAAAATTAAAATCGAACATGTTTTGCATGAAAACTAGTTTAGTCGAAAAGTTCGATAAATTGGCGTTCTTCATGTGTTCTTGATATGTTCTTGGTGTGTTCTTGTTCAGAAAGATTTTTAATCTTCTAAATCTGATATATCTGATATATTAAAGTGTTTTTAATTAATTGGCTTAATTAAAATGGGCCTTAAATTAATTTGATTAATTTTAATTCATTAAAACCACTTAATGGGCTTAATTATGTTTACGGACTTGGTTTAAATTAGTGAATGACTTGGTGGGCTCAAGGAGCTGATTTAAATTAAATATTATAAAAAATAATTAAGTTTATTAATGGGTTTTAAGGGCTGGAGTGGGCTTTCCTCATTTCAAAAGGCCCAAATGGCCCAATAGACACAAAACTAGTTTGTGTGTGAACACAATTAGGGTTTCATTTGGTGGGTTTCGGCCTACCCTTAATCCTAAGACCAAAGTTGATTATTTTAATTATTTAATATGATTAATTAATTAAATAATCAATTAATAATTAATTAATAATCAATTAAATTGATTATTAAGGCAAGAACACATGCATGCAAAAAGGTTTCCTAAAATGAAAGTTTCCAAAATGGAAAAAGTTTCCTAATTTGATCACATCGTTAAATAACTCAAAAGATTGTTTCAAGAGTTGAAACAAAGTTAGTAATCCATTTCTTTATGAATTACAAATGCATATAAGGGTGTATGATTGGCATGATGGATAGTTATGGACAAGGCCCAACGTGATTGAGCATTATGCATGTTTTGGCCCAATGAGGACTTTCATGTCTCGGCCACTTGTTTTGGTTTGTATTTCTTTTCTAATTGTAATATGTAATTAGATTACTTAGATTAGAATTAGAAATAGAGATGGAAACCACTATCAAGGAGCAAAATGGGCCGGATAGAGATCTAACAAGCTTGAAGATAATGTAATTATTTTTCTTGTTTGAATCATGCATACTACCTAGGTGTGACCTTTTCATTTCCCTCTTGGCTCGGGGAAATCAATGTAGTAAAGTCCATAACTGTACCATATTTGTATGCTTATATTTATGTGATAGATATAAGATGCATACCAATATATGCCAACCATGTATGATGAGACTTAATAAACTAAAACCCTCAAAACAAATACTAAGATATATAAGCCTTCCATTAATTTGAGGAGAACCATAGTTCTTTATAGTGTGAGTTGTTGACCACAGTCAAGCTCACATTATATCGAATATGTTCAAATCTAATTAAATGGGTCATCTTAGCTAGACCATTAGCTTGTTGACCACAGTCAAGGCTAATGGTTATAGAGGCAAGATTAGGGAATGCATATACGATATGCATGCATCAAGAGTTGATAACCTAATGATCCAATAGTTGTGTAGAGACAAAACTGGTATATAGATACCTACCTTTCAAGGGTATGGATTTTGGCTTGTTGACCATAGTCAAGGTCAAATTACATATCAAGGATTGGATATTATCCCACTAGGAAAACCACCGGGTTTTCTCGGATTATATAGTGAGGGCTATTAATTCGCAATAAAACAGTGGGAGTAAATGGATTAATGAAAGACCTTATTAGTGCATACATATATATGAACATACTCTCATATCTTTTCTTTTTCACATCTAGGTCATCATCATGAGCACATCAAACATTAATATATGATCGATCTTGGATAATAAACGGGTTGGCAACAACTTGTCTGACTGGATCAGGCAAGTAAGAATTGTTCTCAGAGCTGAAAAGATCCATTATGTCTTGGATAAAGATCCACCACCACTTCCATCAGATGATGCCATTGATGAGATCAAAGGCATTTATCGAAAATACATGGAGGATAGTGATGCGACAGCATGTCTGATGCTGGGTGCTATGTCCTCGGAGCTTCAGAAGCAATATGAGATGATGGATGCTAGAACCATCATTTTGCATCTAGAGGAGCTTTATTCTTCTCAGGCTAGAACTGAGCAATATGAGATTGCTCGAGCTCTATTTGCTGTAAAATAGTGGAAGGCACTTCAGCTGCTACTCATGCATTAAAGATGTATGGGTATATTGAGCATTTGAGTAGACTTAGCTATGTTATGGATAATGATCTATACATAGATTTAATCTTGTACTCTTTGGCTCCAAGTTATGCACCTTTCGTGCTTAACTTCAACATGAACAAGATCCAAGTATCCATTCTTGAGTTAATCAATATGCTCAAGACAGCTGATGGATCATTTAAGAAGGATTGAAAAAGTGTCATGGTTGTCACTTCTGCTAAAGGCAAGAAGCAGCAGAAGAAGAAGAAGATAACCAAGGCGTAGCCAAAGAATGGTGGGATCTCCAAGAAGAAGGTTGCCAAGAAAGAGAATCCCAAAGGAACTTGCTTCCATTGTGGAAAGGATGGTCAATGGAAGCGTAACTTTAAGGCCTATCTAGATTCTCTCAAGGAGAAGAAGCAAGCTGATGCTTCTGCTTCAGGTATTCATATGATTGAAATTAATACTTATTCTATTGCTTCAAAATAATCTTTGGTATTAGATACCGGATATGGATCTCACTTATGTAATGATCTACAAAGGCTTAGAAGCTTTAGAAGAGTTGGAAAGGCAGAGATATGTTTGCAGTCAGCTGCTGGACAAAACATCTCTACAATAGTTATGGGGACTTACTATTTGCCTCTTCCTAATGGATTAGTACTGGAATTAAATAATGTTATTATGTTCCAGCTTTGTTCAAAAGTATTATTTCTTTCAGTTGTTTGATAAACGATTATGATATTTCTTTAAAGGACAAATGTTGTTACATTTTTAAGAACAATATATTTTATATAAAAGCTATCATTGAGAATGCTATATTTGTTCTTGATTTAATTAAAGAAGTACATAATGTGGATACCAAGAGAATAAAACATGATAATCTAAATACCTCATACTTATGGCATTGTTGTTAAGGCCATATAAATGAGAAATGCATGACCAAATTACACAAGTCAGGTGATTTGGGATCATTTGATTATGAATTATTTGATACATGCAAATCTTGTTTATTAGGAAAAATGACAAAAGCTCCCTTAATTGGTAAAGGAGAACGAGCTAAAATGGTTTTGGACTTAATACATTCAGATGTATGTGGTCTAATGACTACACATGCCAGAGGAGGTTACTCCTACTTCATTACTTTCATAGATGATTATTCCAGGTTTGGATACATCTATCTAATGAAATATAAATAAGAAGCATTTGAAAAGTTTAAAGAATTCATAAATGAAGTAGAGAAACAACTTGGCAAAAGTATTAAAACACTTAGATCAGATCGAGGTGGAGAATACTTAAGCCAAGAGTTTCAGGATTATCTTAGAGATAATGTGATTTTATCTCAATGGACTCAACCATATACACCACAACACAATGGTGTATCTGAAAGGAGAATCGAACACTATTAGATATGGTTCGATCAATGATGAGCCGAGCGGACTTGCCTAAGTCCTTTTGGGGATATGCACTAGAAACTGCTATTTATGTGTTAAACAGAGTTCCTAGTAAATCAATTGATGTTACTCCATATGAGATGTGGAATAACAAGAAACTCACACTTTCTCATATGAAAGTATGGGGCAGTCCTGCTTTTGTGAAGACGACAATGCCAGACAAACTGGATGTTAAGTCTGACAAATGTTTATTGGTGGGATAT
This sequence comes from Excoecaria agallocha, assembly GCA_037975025.1. Classification (NCBI taxonomy): domain Eukaryota; kingdom Viridiplantae; phylum Streptophyta; class Magnoliopsida; order Malpighiales; family Euphorbiaceae; genus Excoecaria; species Excoecaria agallocha. The sequence continues at coordinate 80,507,753 of CM075807.1, forward strand.
CCAAAAGAAACATTTGGATATTATTTCTATCATCCCTTAGAACAAAAGGTGTTTGTTTCAAGGCTTGTTGTCTTCTTGGAAAGAGAATTTCTCCTACGAGAGGACAGTGGGAGTAAAATCGAACTTGGTGAAGTTCAAAACCCACAAATAGAAGATGATCAACCGATTGAACCCGAAACTGAATTTCATAATGATGAGATTGTAGTTGAACCTGATTATACACAAAATCCTAGAAGATCTACTAGGATGCGTTCTATCCCTGTGAGATATGGATTTCACATTGATTCGGATAGAGGCATAATTGTAGTAGAGGACAATGAGCCTACAAGCTATCAAGAAGTTTTGAACAGTTTAGAATATGATTTATGGCTTAAGGCTATGCAGTCTGAAATGGACTCCATGTATGAGAATAAAGTATGGACTTTAACTCAACCACCTGAAGGGATAAAACCCATAGGGTGTAAATGGGTCTTCAAAAAGAAGACCAACATGAAAGGTAATATAGTTAACTATAAAGCTTGCTTAGTAGCAAAAGGTTATCGTCAAAAAGAAGGTATTGACTATAATGAAACCTTTTCTCCTGTAGCGATGCTTAAGTCTATAAGAATACTTTTAGCCATTGCAGCTCATTATGATTATAAGATTTGACAAATGGATGTGAAGACAGCTTTCCTTAATGGAAATCTTACTGAGGATGTGTATATGACACAACCAAAAGGGTTCACATCAGGAAATGGCAAAAAGGTATGCAAGCTTTAAAGATCCATTTATGGATTAAAGCAAGCCTTTAGGAGCTGGAACATACGATTCAATGAGACAATCAAAGAGTTTGGTTTCTCATAGAATGAAGATGAACCTTGTGTGTATAAAAGGGTTAGTGGGAGTGCAATTGTCTTCGTAGTTCTATATGTGGATGACATATTGATAATGGGAAATGACATTTCTCTTCTCCAATCTATTAAAATATGGTTATCCAAGAAATTCTCCATGAAAGACCTTGGAGAAACATCCTATATTCTTGGAATAAGGATCTATAGAGATAAATCCAATAGGTTGCTAGGTCTTTCTTAGAGTACATATATAGATAAAGTATAGAAGAGGTTCAATATGGATCTCTCTAAGAAAAGGGTTTATACCCATGGTGCATGGGAAACACCTTTCTAAGTCTATATGTCTGCATACACTAGAGGATAGAGAGAGCATGAATAGAATACCATATTCATCTGTAATTGATTCTATCATGTATGTTATGTTATGTATACATCCAGATGTAGCATTTGCTTTGAGTGTCACAAGCAGATTCCAATCCAATTTTGGAGAGGAACACTAGGCAGCTGTCAAGAATATCCTTAAGTACTTGAGAAGGAATAAGGATATATTCTTGGTATATGGAGAGGGCAGTTTGGAAGTAAATGGATATACATATGACAGCTTTCAATCTGACAAAGATGATTGTAAATCACAGTCTGGTTATGTCTTCATAATGGGAGGAGGAGCAGTTAGTTGGAAAAGTTCCAGACAAGAAACAATTGCTGATTCCATGATGGAACCTGAGTACATTGCTGCTTCAAAAGCAACCAAAGAAGCAGTCTGGATCAAAAAGTTCACAACTGAAATAGGAGTGGTGCCTAGCATTGTTGATCTGATTCCTTGATATTGTGACAACAATGGAGCCATTGCGCAAGCAAAGGAACCACGGTCTCATCAGCCATCCAAGCATGTTCTCAGACGTTACCATCTCATAAGGGAAATAGTAGCTAGAAATGATGTGAAAATAAAAAAGGTCCCTACAGATGATAATGTGGCGGATCCCCTCACTAAAGCACTTTCCCAGATGAAGGACGATTACCATATAAATTGCATGGGTCTGAGACATATGAGTGATTGGCTCTAGTGCAAGTGGGAGATTGTTAGAGAGTATGCCCTAGAGCCCATGTAATAGGGATGTTTTTCATATGTATGAATTTATATTCTTAATAAAAGGCATCATTCATTTATTAATGCTATATTTAAATACATGAGTTTGTAAATCTTCAATTAATAAATGAAGTCATAGATATTATAAACACAGTGCAAAGGCAATCATGAAAGTGTTCATGATATGAGATGTCTATTTCATGCAAATGTGTTAATATCTAAATATCCCTAGTCATAGAATTAACAAGATAAGGATATTGTTAATTCAGACAGACTAGCACATGTTATGCTTCTTGAATGGTTCAAGCAGTGGTTCTCATAATTGTGATTATGGAAGATAATCAAACTAACATGTGGATGCTTGTTAGAAGAACAAGTTCATTGGAGAAATGCATAGAGAATCCTCACATGGATATTAAATCTATGTCAGTGAGGAATCTCTTCATAGCGTTTTGCAAGTATCCTTAGACTTGAGATCACCAAAGTTATCTTAAGTAGCAAGTGGTATACTTTGACTCCATAACTAATTACTTCTAACTGGGAGTGAACATAGTTAGGAGATTGGGTATATCATGACCTACTTGAAGAATAGTTGAGTGATTGACAAAGGATTCACCATCCCAGATTTAATAAGGGAAGTTATCTTGCATGATTCTATAATTGTCTTGTTCAGAGAATCTCTGGCCAGAGTAATATGCTAAGATGGATAGAGATCCATGAAGGGAATTTTGGGAACAATGGTTAAATTAATAGAACATACATAATTAGATTTATATGAGTTGATAGAAATCCATACTCAGAATCTAATTGAGATAAGAGTGGTGAAAGGAGTAATTGCATGGTAACTGTTTCTATAGAAGGGTATAGTCAAACCACTTGACTTTCTTGATATTTGGGTAGTCATGATGCCTAGCTAGAGGCCAATCATGACTTGTATAATGATGTATCAAGAATATCAATAGGGATTGATAAAATGATTTAAAGGAGTTTAAATCATGTGAGTTTTGAATAGAATTCACAATTACATATTATACTGCCGACATGGATAGGAACCCAATAGGTCACACACATATAGAGAAAAGGATAAAATAGTAAAATGACAAGGATAATAATATTTGATATTATTATGAGGGTAGAGAAGTGAATAAGATAATAATTAATTCAAGAATTTAATTAATTATGATCAAGTAAAATTGTTCGCGGAACTTTTGAGAAATATTTTGTAAAATTGGACCTAATTGAAATAGTGTATTTCATGATTAATTATTATTGGACTATAAATGTTATAGGACTACTATAAGTGTTATAGGACTGATATAATATTTAATAGGTCCATTGGAGGAATTAAAAAAAGGGCCAGAGGAATGAAGTTGGTGCAGAATCCCTTTTGTAGAGGGCCACATGCCAACTCCCAGAAAAAAGGCCTTAATGGCCAATTTCTTGGACCAAGTTAAATTATATATGTTACATAAAAGTTGTGGAACCTAAATATTTAATTTGTTTTGATTCGGAATCCATTTGGGTAATTAAATCCAATTAGTTGCACAAAGGACCTAGTTTGTGGGTTTTATGTATAGTCTTTTATGAAAAGGTTTAAATTAGATTTAATTGAGCCCAAATAATTATAAAGAATTCCAGAAGCCCAATTAATAATTGCCCAGCAATTTTAAAGAGCCCAATCTCATTATGAAGTTGGATTTTTAACCTAACTATAAAAAGCCAACTAATGAGGAATTAGGGTTATGTGATATAACACTTACTAAAGAATTCTTCTATTATTCTCTCTACCCTAGCCGCCTAAACCCTTGCTAGCTCTAGGGTTTTTCAGCTAGCACTTGTCCTCTATCAATTTGTTGGTTCATTCTATCAATCTCTAGTGTGGATTACTCATTGGAGGTGTTCGATTTTGGACACTGTGGTTTGCGACAACTCGGTGTGAAGTAAAATCAATTGTTCAACAAAAATCAAAGGTGATTTTTCTTATTCTCATCAATATGAATATTGTACATTCATGGCAAGATCAGTAACATTGGTTAAAAATTTTAAATTCCGCTTATGTATGAGATACATGTAACCGATAAATTCCAACAAAGAGAATGTGAATCTCCAAGAGATTACAATGGTGAAAAAATTTCCTGATGTGTTCCCTGAAGACTTACCTAGTCTTCCACCTGAAAGGGATGTTGAGTTGTCTATAGAAATTCTACCTGGTACAGCTCCTATTTCAAAGGCACCATACAGGATGGCTTATTTGGAATTGAAGGAACTAAAGGTTCAGTTACAAGAGTTGCTTGACAAAGGCTTCATTAGGCCTAGTGCATCACCTTGGGGTGCACCAATTTTATTTGTAAAGAAAAAGGATGGGTCTATGAGAATGTGCATAGATTACAGACAGTTAAATAGAGTAACAGTGAAAAATAAGTACCCTTTACCAAGAATTGAAGATTTATTTGATCAGTTAAAGGGTGCCAAAGTGTTTTCCAAGATTGATTTGCGATCGGGTTATTATCAACTTCGGGTTAAGGATGTGGATGTTTCCAAAATAGCCTTTAGAACCCGATATGGGCATTATGAGTTTTTGGTGATGCCATTTGGGTTAACAAAGGAACCGAATGCATTTATGGATCTTATAAATAGGGTATTTAGACCCTACTTGGATCAATTTGTTGTTTTGTTCATAGATGACATTTTGGTGTATTCGAGAAATGAAGCGGAACAAGCTGAGCATTTGACAATTGTTTTACAGGCTCTGAGGGAGAATAAGTTGTATGCTAAGCATAGCGAATGTGATTTTTGGCTTAAGGAAATTTCTTTCCTTGGTCATGTAGCATTGTTTGAAGGCATTAGAGTGGATCCAGCTAAAATAGAGGCTATAGTGAATTGGAAGCAGCCTCGAAATGTGATAGAAGTGAGAAGTTTTTTGGGCTTAGCAGGATATTATCGTCGTTTTGTGAAAGGCTTTTCGGTTATAGCTGCACCACTCACTAAACTATTGAGAAAGGGTATAAAGTTTGAGTGGACTGACTGGTGTTAGGGAAGTTTTAATCAGTTGAAGAAATTATTGACAGAGGCTCCAGTTTTGACACAACCAGTTACAGGAAAGAAGTATGCTATGTATAGTGATGCTTCTAGAGTTGGCTTGGGTTGTGTGTTAATGCAAGATGGTAAAGTAATTGCCTATGCATCTAGACAGTTGAAGCCGCATGACCAAAACTATCCAACCCATGACCTAGAATTAACAGCAGTAGTGTTTGCCTTAAAAATTTGGCGACATTATTTGTATGGGAAAAGGTACAAAATCTATACAGATCACAAGAGTCTCAAATATTTGCTCACTCAAAAGGAACTTAACTTGAGGCAGCGAAGATGGTTAGAACTATTTAAAGATTATGATCGTATAGTGGATTACCATCCAGGAAAAGCTAATGTTGTAGCTGATGCCTTGAGCTATAAGATGATGGCTGCTATGATTGCACATCATTGTAGATGGAAACTTGCATATGATGGTGCTTTAATAGCACAGTTAAAGGCTAGACCTTGTTTGAGGCAAACAGTGATCGATGCTCAGAAACATGATGAAAGGTTTCAACAGATTTTGAAGTTTTCAAATGAAGGGACCTAGTCTGAGTATTCAGTGAAAGAGGATGGGAGTGTGTATTATCAGAATAGATTATATGTTCCAGATGACAAGGAATTAAAAAGAATAGTATTGAATGAGGCTCACAATATAGTATTTACTATGCACCCTGGTGGAAATAAGATGTATCGGGATTTGAAAAAATGTTATTGGTTGCCTAATGTGAAGAAAGATGTGGTAGCATATGTCTCCAAATGTTTGACTTGTCAGTAGGTGATAGCAGAGCACCAGTTACCCTCTAGTTTTTTGAACCCCATCCCAATTCCACAATGGAAATGGGAGGATGTTATCATGGATTTTGTAACAGGATTGCCCCTTACACAAAAAAAACATGATGCAGTTTGGGTTATAGTTGATAAGATGACTAAATTAGCTCATTTCATACCAGTTCAGATGGATTACTCTATGGATAAATTGGCGGAACTTTATGTAAATGAGATTGTTATACTGCATCGCATTCCGATGTCAATAATTTCTGATTGAGATCTGAGATTCACATCGAGATTCTGGCAAAGTTTGTAACAAGCACCGGGAACTCAGCTTCGTTACAGTACAACATTCCACCCTCAGACAGATGGGCAATCTGAACGGGTTATCCAAATTCTAGAGGATATGATGAGAGGATGTGTTTTGGATTTTGCAGGAAGTTGGGATAGATATTTAGCTTTAATGGAGTTTGCCTATAATAACAGTTATCAAAGGAGCATTGAGATGGCACCATATGAGGCCTTGTATGGCCGAAAATGTAGAACTCCCATTTACTGGACTGAATTTGTGGAGCGCAAAATTATTGGTCCAGATATTGTGAAAGATACAGAAGAAAAGGTACAAATTATCAAGCAGAGATTGAAGGAAGCTAGTGATAGACATAAGTCATATGCTAATTTAAAAAGAAAAGATATTGAATATCAAGTGGGTGACAAAGTGTTTTTGAAAGTGTCCCTTTGGAGAAAAGTATTGAGATTTGGGAAAAAGGGTAAATTAAGCCCAAGGTATATTTGCCCATATGAGATTATTCAAAGAGTTGGGCCAGTGGCATATAGGTTGGCTCTCCCTATGGAATTAGACAAACTTCATGATGTATTTCATGTTTCTATGCTTCGAAGATATCGCTCAGATGAATCTCATGTAATACCAGTTCTAGATGTTCAAGTATAGCCAGAATTTAGTTATGATGAAGAGCCTATAGCAATTCTGGCTAGAGAAATTAGACAGCTAAGGAATAAGCAAATTCCACTTGTTAAAGTGCTCTGGCAACATCACGATTTACAAGAAGTTACTTGGGAGCCAGAAATAGCTATGAAGGAACAACATCCTCCCTTTTTCAAAACATGTATGAATTTCGAGGACGAAATTCTTTAAGGGGAAGAGAATTGTAAGGCCCCTAACATGACCCTAATTTAAATTGCATATTTAAATTGGGATTTTTATTTGACTAAGATTAAATTAAATGAGAATTTTGAATAATTATGGGTCAAGGGGGTAAATTATCATGTTATTATGTTAATTGCATGAAAATAAAATTTAAGAGTATGGTTAAATATTAATTGAGGGTGCAATCGAAGTAAAAAAATATTAATTTGGGGTAAATTTGTAATTTTGGAAATTTAGGGGTCCAATATGGATAAAAGCATATATTGAGAGGTCAATTTTAAAGGTGGAATTAATTGATAGGTCAATGTATGAAAATAATTAAAAGGAGGGGTTAAAGATTAACATGCAAAGAATAAATAGGTAAGTGTGAGACATGCAATTTTTAGGGGGACTAAAAGAGAACTTTTTCGCCCCTTCATAAAGAGTTAAATCTTGCATGTGGGAGAGAGAAATGCATTGGTTGGATGGAAAGGAGAGTGGGAATGCAATAGGGAGGAGAAAATTTCAGATATTTGCTTCTTCTCTCATCTCTCAATTCTCTCTTCCTAATCCTTGCATGCATGAGATCTAATCAAGAAGTATAGGTGCAACAAATTAAAGGTATTTAATCATTTGAATTTCTTCTTCTTCTTCTTCTTCTTCTTCTTCTTTCTTTTTCTTCTTCTTCTTCTTCTTCTTCTTCTTATTCTTCTTATTTTTCTTTTACTCATTTTGGTGGAGGTAATTGATGAATAAGGTGCTGGATATTTTTTAATTGAATGATGATGATGTTTGTGAAGGAGAAGAGGAGGGTAGAAAGAGTAAAGGAAAGGAAATTGCAAGGGGTTGAAGACATAGGGATTTCAGCCAAGGTATGGGAATTTAGGGATGTTCATGTGCATGTAATTTTCTGCTAGAAATAATGATTTGGACTTGAGTTTTGAATGATTTGTTGAGCATGAGAGATAAAGTTGCATTTGAAACCTTGATAGGGTTTCTTTGACCTAGTAATGGAAATTCTGTTGTAAATTCAGTTAGAGACCTCAAAATGAACCAATTAAAAATTATATAGTTAAATGAGACATAAACCTACAAAATTGTATAAGAGACTAGGCTTTGATTATGCCTCTAACTAATTTTTATAATTTATTGAAAAATTAGGTGAACTGTTAACGTAGATTCTGGAATAGCTTGTAATGAAATTGAGATAACTTCGTGTACAATGATCAGAATGATGCAAAGTTAATTTCTATGGAAAATATAATTCTATATATAAAATTCTTAAGAGAAATCTAAGCTTAAATCTACCTCTAAGTGCACGTAATTTAAGGTTAAATTCGAACTAGTCCCCTGGACTGCTCATAGAAGCAGAATTTACAATAATGGGCATAAATTTTTGTAAAGATGTTGAAATGCTACAAAATAAAATTATGGTAAAAATAGAGACATGAAATTGTAACTTTTATGAAGAAATTTTGGTCTAAATCCATCTTAATTTTATGCTATGAATTTTTATATTTGACAGTACACACTGTTTTGGTTCTATGAACAGCCTATAGTATTTTTTAAATATCTCGAGCTATATGTAAGATAATGAGGTGAATTTTGATGCTCTGGAAACTAGACACATAGGGAAATAAGATTGTGTAAGATTATTTTGCCTAAAAATGACATATTTAATTTCAAATGTGGCTCACAAGTCGAGTCAAGAATGCTGCCCTATGCAGATTTTTGCTATACTTTATCTTGTGACTTTTAATTAATTGAGATAAAAAGGTGTTTATGTGATTGCAAAATAAATTGGTTAGGGCATGTAATATGAATATCAATGAAGGATCATATGCATACATATATATTTATATGTGTACATAGATAAATATTAGTGATGAAAATATCTAACCTATATATATGTAAATGGATTTGTACATGATTGTCATATGCAAAATTTTTGTATACATAAGTATCCCTATGATGAGAAAGTGCATATTTTGACATGTACCTATGCTATGAAATAGGGAATATAATAGTATGACCATGACATATATATATATGCCCATATGGAAACATATCGATATATGTATAGCACACGATTTGAATAATGATAAAGGTATACATATTGATAAACATGCTTATAAAAATAAGCCTACTATATGCGGATGTACCTACAGGTATGTACATTTATGATTATGTATATGAGTGTATGAGCATGTAATTGCCCTATGAGATAGAAAATGCTTTAGCATGACTATGAACATGTGAGATGCTTAATGAGAACATGTTCAAGTATATGATGTATTGATTATATGTCATGCCTATATATTGTGATGCAAATTTTATAGTCACATGGATTGTATGAGCTACATGTATAACTTGTTATATGAAATGTGCATATATCTGTCTATGCACCAGATAACTTATAGTTTTACAAGACTTTGTATATGTACAAATAGTATACTATGAATACAGTCATAATATGTGAATTGAACATGAATATAGTTCTGCTTGCAATAGAGTTTTAGATGTGGATAGATAGGCGCCTATAGGGAAAATTAAAGCTGCCATAGTTTGGCCCAATTGGGTCTAAAGTATGTTTGATCCCGTTTGGATCATGAATAGCCCCGTTTGGGTCTGCTTGATCGGTCTAAAGTATAATTTGGCCCCATTTGGGTCTATAGATCCGATATCTTCGGATATCCCTCATTTTGATACCGAAGTGTATCGACAACTCCCGTTATCCACTGATAAAACTAAGGCATGCTAAACTTTATTTATAGTAATGATCATAATTAATTAGTTAAAGTTTATCTTACTAAAGATCATTATTGTGGATCATATTGTTGGTTTGTCCATAGAAATTTATGCTTCATTGGAATATGTTCACATGGGAAATTGTCATCTATATGAATTATGAAAATGAAAATATTTGATACTCTCTTGGGTATAATGTTTATATACATGAGGATATGCTTTAAGCTTTAAGGTATTTGTTATTATTGACATGTTATGTTGTACATGTTATATATATTTATATATATATTTTATTTATTTATTTATATATATACTGTATGTGTATTTTGATGACCGTTGTGACTGGTCATCCATCTGTAGACATTCCCCACTAAGCTTTATAGCTTAGCATGGGTTATTTATTCGTGTAGGTTCAGTTATCAGGACTTTTGCTCAGGGACGATCTCTGCATCAGGAAGGGCCAACTACAGACTGTTAAATCTTGATGTAGGATGTTTTTTTGTATTACTATTATCATAAGTTTTGTATTATGGCAAGTTATCTTATAAATATGTATCTAACCTATGCGAAGTTTTGTAACTCACTAGTGGTAAAGCTAAGAAAGAGTATGTGTGCATGTGATATACATAAAGTAGTTTTCATATAGTACAGTATGCATGATTCTAAGTATGAAATGCAAAACCAGAATAGACTTGTAGCACGTACATAGGTATATGAAACAATATGACATGATTAATGGTAATATGATGGTTAAGCGAATATTTAGTATAAGCATGATTAATAGTATTTAATTTATGAGTTAAATAGAGTATCTGTATAGGGGGTGCTACAGATTAGGCATTTCTCTTCCAATAAATCCCTCAAATCAATCTCCTTTTTCCCTTTGCCTATCAACACCATCCACTGCTAATCACCACCGCCTACCATTCTTCAGTTATAGGTGAGTCATCCGTTTTTCTTCTTCGTTCTACTTTTTTTTCTTCGTTGAGTTTATCATTTATTTCTATTGGTTCTATAATTCTTTGATTTTGATTTTTTTTTGTATTGAGAAGATGAGAATTGCCAATCTCTCTTTTATTGGTTATGTTTCTCTTTGGAGTAGGAGTTTTTATTCAGCTATCTCCCATCATTTTTCCATAAAAAAATAATAATGAAATTAATGATTAAAGTTTAGTCTTTTTAGTTAATTTGATTTGGGTTTTTCTTAGCAACACCAATTAATGGATGGCCAATTTCATCAGATATTAAGGTTATTCATACCAGAGGTTTCCTCTTCCTCTATATGTATATTGGTGCTCTCTTTTCTTTTTCTTTCAATCCAATTTATAGAATGTAAATGGTGGGTGCAAGTTACATATGTTATCTTTATCCGAATTCAAATATTCATTTGGTCTCTTACTTTTGTATTGAATTGATTAGCATTCTAAAGATGATTAGCTCTAATATGGAAAGACACAATGAGTATCGTCACAAATGAATACAGAGTTATGAATGGAGAAAGTTAAGCTAAGTAGCTTACCAAATTTGGTTCAATAATTAGACAAAGATATTTTTTCATAATTAAATTAGCCACTTGGTTAAATGTGATTATTTGGAAATTTATATTTTGCCATCTTTAGCTTTAGTTATCATTAGCTTCGTGGATTTTCTTATTTTTTTGCTATTTTTTTGGTTCTTTGGTCTCTTTCCTGCTATGATGATTATGGATTATTGTTAAATTTGTTATTTTTTTTGGGTTGGGTTATTATAATTCTGTTTTACTAGTTTTTAAGTTTTTGTTGCTCTTCGTATTCTTATGCTTTAAGAGCCCAGTCTTTGGTGCTTTACTGGTTTATAGGTAATATAACAATGGATAAAGAATGCCAACCTAGTGCTGAGAGGAACTCATGCAAGTTAGTTGATATTGCTTTTTATCTAGATTGGAAACATGACATCTAAGTTTTATCTAGGCAACTGACAACTTCTTTCATGTAATGTTTTGATAAATGGAGTGTTCATTAGTATCACTAGCATCTAGCAATTGGTGTTCAAAAAGCAGCTGAATGCAATCTTAAAATGCTTATTTCATTATAGTGTATCCTTTTTCCTTGGTTATTTTTCTATAAAATGTTGAATATAATTCATTACAACCATATTGTGGTATCTTTATACAACAATTTCATAACTTGGAGATCCTTTAGGGATGAGGTAACTATACTATTTTATCCGATTGCAATATGTCAAATCCTTGAGAGAGCTAGTGTCTAAGCATCTATGATTACTAGATATTGAGGAAGATCTAGCCTTTAGAGGATGGATTTGGAGATAGAGAATGCATGTAGTTTAGCCAGATCCCATCTAGTATGTGCATTATTATTGCAATATTTCATATCCTCAAAACCATAATTACATTTAAATATGTAGTATGAGGTTTCATTTCCTATTAGGAAACATGGATTGTTAAAAACCATAATTAGACACATAGCCAATATTGCCTTTCTAATTATGTAAGTTACTTATAGAAGATAAAGTTTTCATAGCATTAAAGGGTCTTAATGGATTGATACAAAATAAGAATATATATATATATATATATATATATATATATATATATATATGTATGTATGTATGTATATTTTAATATATAATTTTCTCTTTATTCCTTAGCAACATTATAAGATAAAATAAAATTTATTACCATAAAAACTACACATCAAAAAGGTAAATTATTAATGATACATATTAAAAAAAATTCACATTAAACCACCAATGTAAGGCATTGAAGTATTGGGCAAACAGAAATATCCCCGTTTGAAGTTAGAAATAGTGAAATTAAAAGAATTAATGGCATTAATTACATGATAATTTGGCTATGTAACTCTGTTACTAGTATTTAATCCTAGTCCTCTATCAAATTCTACAAAATAAATTGTAGATAGAGAAAAATCTCCAGACCACTCTAACAAGCAAGATCAATAAGGTTATCTATAAAAGAATGCATCAAAATAATTTTTGAATACTCCTTCCATGGCCTCCCTAGGTATGACTTTATATCGCTTGTTGCTAAGTGGTCAGTCACTAATATGCTGTAATTATGTATCAAAATTCTCATGTTTTAATTATGGTCAGTTCTACCTTGTGTTGTTACTATATTGTATAGGTTATGCATAGGTAATTTGAAATAAATGTTTAGTTGTATAGAACAACTACAACATTGCCAAATATGTAGTTTATTGTTCCATAAACTAAAGGAATATATACAAGGCTTTTGAGTAGTTGTCTTTGCTGAAATAATTAAATTTACAATTCGCATTCGATAGATTTTGTCATCTTGATGAGGCAATGAGCCTAGTTATATAGTATGCGCACTGCTTATGAAGTTATGATTTTATACATGTGTATTAGGATTTTTATTTTAATATCCTCCTATTATGTTAAGTTATGATTTTGTAGCCACACACTAGTTGTTTCCTTTGAAATAGAGTTATTTCTTAATGTTTGAGACCTTAAAATTAATATGGATGCATCTTAAATATAAATTTTCAATTCTTTAGAATTTGACCTTCTCTAATGAAAAAGTAACATTGAGTCATTTTCTATATTATTTACAAAAATTTTAAGGTTTAAAATAATTTAAAGTACTTTGTAAGCCATAAATTAAAATATCAACTTCTAAAATATGAGAACCTAGATCACTCAATGGTTTTTCATTGAATTTAGAAATGGTAAGTTTAACACCCTTCTAACATTTGTGATTTTCGTATATAGTATATAGTTTATGGTGATGTTGTATGTTATTATTATAATAAATCATTAAAATTAATGTTTAATTAAAATCCTAAATTCATCCCTTGGGTTCTAACTAATATTTAGTATTGTTAAGTTACTATTCATTTGGTAAAATTTTTGGTAGCATAATGGCTTATAAATCGTGCTAACCAAACTTACAAATTTGAAATTTAACATTCCCAATAGACAACCTCCACCTCCAATACTCTATTTCAATAAATAGCACTTCCAAAAATAATCAATCATTCATATCATAGAATAATCATAAGTCCATCATGCATACATTCACAAAGGTATATTAGTTTACTATTAATTGGTGTTTTATAAAATGTAATACTTATATTACTTGCCATTGTCCAAAATAAGTTTAATGTAAAAGAGTATTAAACTTTTCCTTTAATGCCACATGTACATGCCAACTTGCTGAGCTTTCTTGGAGCCTCAAAATGTACCTATCGTTGCATGCTATCACAAAACCACGTGCTAAGCAACACTGTTGCCTAGTGGTGGATACAATTAAACAAATTTTTATTGAATGCAATTATTTTTACTAAATTACCTTTTTAACCCATAATTTTAATTTATTAATTATTTAATTTAATTTAAATAACTTGTTTTATTGACTAAATTAATTACTTAAACCTTTTATGCTTTTTTTTCTTCTTAATTGCTATAATATTCCCTCTTAAATGTAAATTAGATCCTTAAATTTTTTTTATTTATCATATTTGACCTTGTTTGACTTCAAATTTAACTCTTTTTTACTTTCTTTAACTTTTAACTCAACTTATATGGAAAATTTCCTTTTTGGTCATCATATTTGCTTGTAAGATTGAAAATTATGTTTTGGTCCCTAAACTTTGTTAGAGAGTATGCCCTAGAGCATATGTAGAAAAGGATGTATTTTATGTATATTAACTCATTTCATTTATAAAGGCAATATTCATTTATTAATACTATATTTAATTACATGTGTTTACTTATCTAAAATTAATAAATGAAGTCCTTTATATTATAAACAAAGTGCAAAGGCAATCATGAAAGATTTCATGATATGTAATGCCTATTGCATGAAAATGTGATGATATCTAAATAACCCTAGCTATAGTATTAACATTATAGGATATTGTTAGTATGGATAAACTATCACATGTTATGCTTCTTGAAAGGTTTAAGCAGCAGTTCTCATAATTGTGATCGTGGAAGATGATCAAAGTTAACATATGGAATCGTAATAGAAGAATAAGTTCACTGGAGACCAGTGAAGAGAATCCTCATATGGATATTAGATCTATATCAGTAAGGAATCTCTTCATAGTAGTGGTGCGAATATCCTTAGACTTGAGATCACCAAAGTTATCTTAAGTAGTAAGTAATAAATTTTGACTCTATAACTGCTTACCTCCAACTGGGGTGAACATAGTTAAGAGGTTTTGTACATCATGACCTACTTAATGGTAGTTGAGTAATCAATAAAGGATTCACCATCCTAAATTTATTAAGGGATGTTATCTTGTATGATTTTATAATTAACTTGTTCAGAGAATCTCTAGCTAGAGTAGGATGCCAAGGTGGATAGGGATCCACAAGGAACATTTTAGGAACAATTGTTAAATTAATAGAACATACATATTTAGGTTCATATGAGTTAACATAAATCCATACTTAGAACCTAAATGAGATAAGTGTGGTGAAAGGAGTAATTTCATGGTAACTATTCTATAGAAGGGTATAATCAAAACCACTTGATTTTCTTGACATTTGGGCAATCATGATGCCTAACTAGAGGTTGCTCATGACTTGTATAATAATGTATCATGAATATCAATTATGGATTGATAAAATGGTTTAGAAGAGTTTAAATTATAAGAGTTAGAGTTCAACTAGGATTCTTGGTGAAGAGTCCTAGTTTGAGTGTAACTCTTAATTACATATTATACTACCAATATGGATAGGAATTTAATAGGTCACATATACAGAGTAAGGATAAAATGATAAAATAACAAGGATAATAATATTTGATATCATTTTGGGAGAATAAAAATAAATAATAAAATAATTAATTAAAAATTTTAATTAATTATGCATAAGTAAAAAAGTTTACAACGCTTTTTGGAAATGTTCTGTAAAATGGTCCTAATTGAAATATTGTATTTCATAATTAAATATTATTGGAATATAAATGTTATAATGATAAAATAATATTATTAGGTCCATTAGAGAAATAATTAAAGGTCCATAATGTTATATTATATACAAAAGCCCTCTAGAGCATGGCTTTCACGCAGAACCTAGACATAAGGCTTTAAAGGCCTAATTTTTGGACTAAAATAAATCAAATATATTTCATAAGTGTTATGGAGCCCACATATTTTATTTGGTTTGATTTGAAATTGATTTGGGTAATTAAATCAAAGTGTGTGTATAGGTGCCCATTTTATGGTTTATATGCAGAGTTCTTTATGAAGGGGCATAAAATGGATCATAATTAGGCCCAAATGAATTAGTAAAGTTCCAGCAACCCATTTGATTTTTCTTTAGAATTTTAAATGGCCTGATCCCATGAGGAATGGATTTTTCCACCTATATATAAAATCCTAGCATGAAGGGAGTAGGGTCAAGTTGCATTTTTATTATTTTTCTCTTTCCTAGTTTCCACCACATGGTAGCATCAAGGTAATTTTAGCCTTCTTTTATTTTCATCAGATTTGATTCATTTTGTTCCTCTTTAGTAAGGATTACAACTGGAGATGTTCAAGTTTGGACACTGTAGTTTTTGATAACCCAGTGAGAAGGAAAATCAACTATTCAACAACAATCAAAGGTGATTTTCTCTATTCTTATTGACATATATATTGTATATTCTTGGTAAGATCTATTATATTAGTTAAAAACATTAATTTACACTTATACATGTGATGTATGTAATCGATCTAACTTCCAACATGGTATTAGAGCCTAGGTTTTGCCATGAATCTACAATTTTATATTTTCACAAAATATTTTTCTATTTTTAATTATTTATTTCATGAACTTTAAAATATCAATTTTTGATATTCATAAATGGGAAATATTGATTTATATATATATATGATTAACTAAATAAAATGGATGAAGAAAGCGATTTCTTTTATGCAAAGAAAGGTTCTATGTACAAAGAATCATTCTCCAAGCATAGAGAAGTTTTTTCAATGTAAATAAAGAGCTAATTTTAATTAAAATAATAGACTTTAATTAAGTTTTTTAATGGGTTTTAAGAGGTAGAATGTGCTTGTCACATGTTTGGCTTATTTTGAACGCCTAAATGACCCAAAACACACAAAACTAATTTGTGTGTGAACACACTTTAGGGTTTAATGTGTAGGTTTTGGCCTACCCATTATTTTAAGCCCAAAATTGATTTTTTAATTATTTAATCTAATTACATAATTAAGAAATCAATTAATAATTAATTAAATTGATAATTAAGATAAGAACAAGTGTAAAAAGTTGCCTAAAATGAAAGTTTTCAAAATGGAAAAAGTTTCCTAATTTGATCACACTATTACAATACCTCAAAAGTAAGTTTCAAGAGTCAAAAAAAAGTTAGTATTCCATTATTAGGCTCTAATTTTATGCATTAGAATTGTATATAAGGGTTTATGAATGACATGATGGATAGTTATAAACAAATCCTAATGTGATTGAGCATAATGCATGTTTCATCCTAATGAGGACTTCCATATCCAGACCACTTAGTTTGTATTTTCTTTTCAAATTGTAATATGTAATTAGATTTCTTAATTTAGAATTAGAAATAGAAATGAAAACCACAAGCAAGGAGCAAGATGGGCCAGATGGAGATCCAACAAGATTAAAGATAATGTAATTATCTATATTTGTTTAAATTATGCATATTACCTAGGTTTAAATTTTTGTTCTCCCTTTTTTATCGGGGAGGTCAATGTAGTAAAGTCCATAACTATACTATATTTGTATGCTTATATTTATGCGATAGATATAGGATGCATACCAAGGGATGTTAACCATCTATGGTTAGACTTAATTAACGAAAATCCCTTAAACTAATACTAAGGTACATAAGCCTTCCATTAATTAGAAAAGACCTATAGTTCTTTATAGTATGGATTGTTGACCACAATCAAGCTCACATTATATCAAATATGTTTAAATCTAATTAAATGGGTCATCTTAGCTGGCCCATTAGCTTGTTAACCACAATCAAAGCTAATGGTTCTAGAGGTAAGATTGGGATTGCCTATATGATATGCATATATCAAGAGTTGATAACCCAATGATCCAATATTTATTTAGAGACACAATTGGTATAGAGATATCTGCCTTTTAAGGATATATAGTTTGACTTATTGACCATAGTCAAGGTTAAAATTTATATCATGGGTTGGATATTGGCCTACTAAAAAAACCATAAAGTTTTCTCGGATCATATAGTGAGGGCTATTGATTCACAATAAAATAATGGGAGTAAATGGATTAATTAAAGACCTAATTAATGCATACATATACTTAAACATATTCTAATATATTTACTCTTTTCACATTTAGGTCATTGTCATCAGCACATTGAACATAAACCTAACATCAATATTGAATAACAAGCTAGTTGGTAGCAATTATTCTAATTGGATTAGGTAAGTGAGAATTGTTCTCAGGGCTGAAAAGTTCCAATATGTCTTCGATAAAGATCCACCACCACTTCCATTAGGTGATGCAGCTAATGAGATTAAGGGTATCTATTATAAATACATGGAGGATAGTAAGGCAATGACATGTCTGATGCTGGGTGATATATCCTTAGAGCTTTGGAAATAATATGAGAAGATGGATACTAGAACCATCATTTTACATCTAAAAGAACTTTATACTTCTCAAGCTAAAACTGAGAAATATAAGATTGCTTAAGCTCTTTTTAGCTACAAAATGGTGGAGGGCACTTTGGCTACTACTCATGCATTGAATATGTATGGGTATATTGAGCATTTGGGCAAGCTTGGTTATGTTATGGATAATGATTATATATAAACTTGATCTTATACTCATTGGCACCAAGTTTTGCACCTTTTGTGCTTAACTTCAACATAAATTGAATTCAAGTAACCATTCCTAAGCTAATCAAAATGCTTAAAATAGCTAAAGTATCCTTATTAAGCATCATAGTTAGCACTTCTACTAAAGGTAATAAGCAGAAAAAGAAAAAGGTGACCAAGAAATAATCCAAACATGGTGGGATTTCAAAGAAAAAAGCTACCAAAAAGGAGAATCCCAAAAAGACTTAATTTCACTGCGGGGAGGATGGCCACTAGAAGTGAAACTGCAAGGCCTATCTAGATTCTATCATGGAGCAGAAGCAAGTTAATGCTTTTTTTTTTAGGTATTTACATGATTGAAATTAAAACTTATTCTCTTGCTTCAAAAAAATCCTAGGTATTAGATATTGGATATGGATCTTATTTGTGTAATGATCTACAAAGGCTTAAAAGCAACAGAAGAGTTAGAAAGGTAGATATATGTTTACAGTCAGCTACTAGACAAAATATCTCCACAACAGTTGTGGGCACTTATCATTTGCCTCTTCTAAGTGGATTGATACTAAAGTTAAATAATTATTATTATGTTCCAACATTATCTAAGAGTATTATTTCTTTCAGTTATTTATCAAACGATTATGACATTTCTTTTAAGGATAAATGTTGTTCCAATTTTAAGAACAATATATTTTATGCTAAATCTATCATTGAGAATAGTATATTTATTCTTAATCTGATTAAAGAAGTTCATAATGTGGATACTAAGAGAATAAAAGAAGATAATCTAAACACCTCATATTTATATCATTTATATCATTGTTGTTTAGGCCATATAATTATGAATCATTTGATACACGTGAATCTTGTTTATTATGAAAAATGACTAAAGCTCCCTTTATTGGTAAATGAGAATGAGATAGAGGGACTTTGGACTTAATAAATTTAGATATATGTGGTCCAATGACTACATATGTCCAATGACTACATATGCCAGAGAAGGTTACTCCTACTTCATTACTTTCATTGATTATTACTCCAGGTTTGGATATTTCTATCTAATGAAATATAAATATAAAGCACTCAAAAAGTTCAAAGAATTTATAAATGAAGTAGAGAAACAACTTGGCAAAAGTATTGAGACACTTAGATCAAATCGAGGTGGAGAATACTTAGGTCAAGAGTTTCAAGATTACCGTAGGGATAATGGGATTTTATCTCAATGGACTCTGCCATATACACTACAACATATTGGTGTATCTGAAAGGAGAAATTAAACACTATTAGATATGGTTCAATCCACGATGAGCAGAGCAGACTTGCCTCATTTTTTTTAAGGATATGCACTATAAACTACTATTTTATGTCGAAAATAGTTTTTAGTAAATTGGTTGATAATACTCCATATGAGATGTGGAATAACAAGAAACCTACACTTTCTCATATGAAGGTATGGGGCTACCCTACTTATGTGAAGAGGACAATGTTAGACAAACTAGATTTTAAGTCTAACAAATGCTTATTTATGGGATATCTAAAAGAAATATTTGCATATTATTTCTACCATCACTTAAAATAAAAAGGTGTTTATTTCAAGGCATGCTATCTTCTTAGAAAGAAAGTTTATTCTACGAGAGTATAGTGGACGTAAAATTAAACTTAGTGAAGTTTAACACCCACAAATAGAAACACATCAACCGATTAAACTTAAGACTGAATCTCATAATGATGAGATTGTAGTTGAACCTAATTACACATAATATCCAAGAAGAACTACTAGGATACAAGAAGTAAGAAGTTTTTAGGGTTTGGCAGGTTACTATCATCATTTTATAAAAGGGTTCTCAATCACTATTATCCGCTCACTAAGCTATTGAGGAAGAATATAAAGTTTGAGTGGAAAAATCACTATCAAACATATTTTGATTAGTTAAAAAGAATGTTAACAGAAGCTTTGAATTTGAAACAACCAATTTTAGGAAAAGACTATGCCATATACAGTGATGCTTCCAGAGTTGGTTTTGGTTATGTGCTTATGCAAGATGGTAAAGTGGTAGCTTATGCTTTTAGACAACTAAAATTGCATGAACAAAACTATCTTGCATACAATTTGGAGGTGGCACTAATAGTATTTGTTTTAAAGTTTTGGTGGCATTACTTGTATGGAGAAAGATGCAAAATTTTTATAGATCAGAAGAGTCTCAATAGTTACTCACCTAGAAGGAACTCAACTTGAGGTAGCACCGATGGTTAGAGTTATTTAAGGATTAGAACTATATAGTGGACTACCACCAGGGTAAAGCTAATGTTGTAGCTTGTTTCATAAGTCATAAGACAAGAGCAGCTGTGATGTTAAAACAGTGCATATGGAAATTTACATCGGATAGTGCTTTGATAGCTTAGTTGAAGGTTAGGCCTAATGTGTGGAAAACAATGATAGATGCTCAGAAAAGTGATTAGAGGTTATAGTAAATTATGCTATCATTGTATGAAGGGAATCCATCTAAGTATACAGTAAAGGAAGATGGGAAAGTGTATTTATAAAATATGTTATGTGTTTTAGATGACAAAGAGTTAAAAAAAACATTGTTGCATGAAGCTCACAACATAGTGTTCACTATGCATCCTGATAGGAATAAAATGTATCAAGATTTAAAACAATTTTATTGGTGGCTTGGAATGAAGAAAGATATAGTAGATTATGTTTTGAAGTGTTTATCTTGCTGACAAGTTAAAGCAGAGCATTAGTTTCCCTAGAGATTGTTAAACCTTATTCCAATTCCACAATGGAAATGGGAAGATATTACTATGGATTTTGTTATAGGATTGCCTTCCATTAAAAAGAAGCATGATGTTGTATGGGTAATAGTTGATAAGTTAACTAAATTTGCTCCTTTTATATCGATTTGAATATATTATTCTATAGATAAATTTGCAAAACTTTATGTAAATGAGATTGTTCGGTTACATGATATTCCAATGATGGTAATTTTAAATAGAGATTCAGGTCTACATCTAGATTTAGGAAAAGCTTACAACAAACCTTGGGAACATAGCTTTAATACAATACAACCCTCAAACTGATGGACAATCTGAAAGGGTCATCCAAGTTTTAGAGGATATGTTAAGAGGATGTGTTTTAGATTTTTTTGGAAGTAGGGAAAGATATCTGGCCTTAATAGAGTTTGCTTACAATAAAAGTTATTAGAGGAGTATTGATATGTCACCATATGAGGGTTTGTATGGTAGGAAATGCAGAATCCAATTTGTTTGACTGAGCTATGAATGCAGAGTGATTGGTCTTGACATTATTAAAGACACGGAGGAAAAAGTATACCGTATTAAACAAAGGTTAAAAGTAGCTAGCAATAGGCAAAAATCCTCTATGAATTTAAAAGAAAAGTTATTGAATATCAACCAGGTGATAAAGTGTTCTTAAAAGTGTCTTATTAGAGAAAAGTACTAAGATTTGGAAAGAAAGGTAAATTATGCCTAAGGTATATGAATTTTTTCAAAGATTTAGACCGGTGGCATACATATTGGCTCTTACAATTGAATTAACTAAATTATATGATATATTTCATGTGTCTATGCTTTGGAGATACCATTTGGATGAATCACATGTGCTACCAATATAAGATATTCAGGTTCAGCCAGATTTCTCACATGAAGAGGAATTGAAAGAGATTTTGACTATAGAAGTCAGACAGTTAAGGAACAATCATATTCCATTTGTCAAAGTTCTTTGCCAACATCATAGGGTATATAAAGTAACTTGAGAACTAGAGGCATCCAGAAAGAGCAATATCTCTAACTGTTTAAAATAGGTATGAATTTTAAGGGTAAAATTCTTTAAGGGAAAGAGAATTGTAAGGCCCTAACTTTGATCCTAGTAGGAAATGCATGATTAATTATGTCATATAATTGATTAACATTTAAATAAACAAGTGAAATTCAGATTTGAGTTATAAAAAGGGCAAAGTGGTAATTTTACTTCAAGTTATCTATGCGAATGATAAGACATAATATTATAAGGGTATAATTAAAAAGGAAAAAGATAGTTGGAGGGTGGAATTAAAAGAGGATAGTAATCTTGGGGTCAATATTAAAAGAAAGACTATGTAGGGTAGATTTTATAAGAGAAAGAAAAAAGAGGGGATAATTTTATTGCATGTAATTAGATGGAGGAACTAAAGAGAACTTTTCCTCCGATTTTAAATATAAGAGTCTTGCATGAAGGAGAGAGAAAGTGCAAATCTGAAGGTGATTGTTGGCTTGGTCGGCTAGATAAAGAGAGGAAAAATACAAAATTTCATCTCTCATTCTCTCATTTTAAAATTTAGAATCTTTTCTCACCAAGTCTTTAAAAAATCTCTATTGGAATGATAGTAATTAAGAGGTTTTGAGTTGAGAGTTATAAAGAGAATAGGATTTATTACATTATTCATCCTCTTCATCTACTTTACATCTGCTATGTTACACTTCAATGGAAGAAAATATTTTGTTAATGCATGAAAGGATTTTCTGTAGAAGAAAAAGAGAATAGGAGGAACAAAGGAAAAAAAGGTGATTAAAGATTAAAGTAAAGGTGGATTTCGGCTAAGGTATAGGACTTAGTGTGATCATTGAAAGGCATGTATGATTTTGGATGATTTTGATGAATTTAAATTTAAATTAGGAAATGAGATAAAGATCTTTATATATGTTCAAAATAATTGGCTTAGTTGATAAATGAAAGTTAAGTTCTTTAACTAAAACATAAGAACATTGAATGCATGCAAGAGTAAAGTCTAGTAGATAATGGGTCTTTAAAGGTCTATTCCCTTAATAGCTTAATCACAAACTTGATTATAAAATTTCTAAGATGCAAAAGACCCTATAATTCAAAAATCCTTGCCCAATTACGGTAGAGCATAATGCTCTATTTAAGTTGATCTTAAAATATAGAGTTTAACTTAAAGAATTGTTATGAATCCTTTGATGAAATTCTTGTTACATCATAGTGCTTAAAATACTTTATAAATAAAGTAAATGTCAAGAAAAGCAAATCAAGTACTGCAAGATGAGTTTGCTGAATTTACCATTGTTGAATGTGAGGTTGAAGACTTAGTCATGTCTATCGCACCCGTGATAGAGCCCACCATCTCTCTTTTAAATTCTTTGCTTATTTCTTTTATATTCTTCTAGCCTTCTCTATCTTGTTCGGGATCCACGTTGCTCTCGTAGGTCAACCTTGTAAATACTAATTTTCTTTCTCCTTTCTCTTTAAAGTTAAACCATTGGAATATTAATTGAGGTAATTAAATCAAACATGATATAGATGACTATATGGTTAATATATTAAAAGGAAGGATAATGAAATATAGAGTTTTCATTAATAAAGAAATAAGTTACATAAAGAGAGATAAGTTCATTGGATATATGACAATACCATTTTGTAAAGAGGCATTATTAGTTGATAAAGCATGTTATATGGCAATTACAAGAACATGTAATTATTTACCTATTTGAGATACCATGACATGCTTATATGTTATGATTATATGTCATGCCTAAACATTAACATGCTAAAATACATGATTGAAATGATATATGTTCAATTATAGTTTCTCACATTGTTATTTGAAATTGTGAATACATGTATATACACCAGAGATTGTGTATTTTTTTATATGATTACACACACACACACACACACAGATATATATATATATATATATGCAAATTGCAAAATAAAGGTACAGGAATGATAAATGAAATCGATTTTAACATAGCTATGCCTACAAATAGAGTTAAATTGTTCATAGATAGGCATGGCTATAGAGATAATGTACAGTTGCTATTGTGTGATCCCATTTGGATCACAAAGTATAGAGATGGTCCCATTTAAATCATAAACAGCCCTATTTGGGTTGTTAGCTAATCCCATTTAGGTTGGATCAGTTTAGAGTATAGTTTGGTCTTATTTGGGTCTAAAGTTCGATGTCTGTGGATATCTAAAGTTTTGATACTTAAGGGTACTTAAAGTTCCCGTTATCTAGTTTCATAACTTAGGCAGGCTAATTACAATTATATTATAATTACAGTATTTAAATCAAAGCATAAAGGCTCAGATGTTTGATAAAGTACATGATTTACTTTAATTACAGTAATTGTACCATTGGTATAAATACACAGATTTTATCAATCAACCATATGATTTATGCATGCAGTGATATTGTTAAGCTTTGTTATCTTATTGAATATATATATATATATTGTTATATTATCATTGTTATTAATATTATTATTGTATTGCCTTTGAGATATTATCTTTACATGTGATGCATGTTGAGTGTTTGTTGGTGACCACTATTAGTGGTCATCTATTATAAATTACCCCCACTAAGCTTTATAGCTTAGCATGGGTGGTTTTACTGTGTTGGTTTAGTAGATAAAACTTTTGCTCAGGGACATTGTCTGCATCAAGAAAGGCCAATACAAGTATGTTAAGAAGTTCAATCAGGGAGCTTTGGTTAATGATTTTGTATGAAATTATATTATGAGTAATATGTATATAATTATGTATGCATTATGGAAAGTTTTAAGTTGTAATAGGTTGACTATGTAATTAAACAATATATGCATGCATATAAGATCTAAAACAACTCATACCTGATATGATATGCATAATGCTATATATAGAGATGAGCATGAAAATACTGATAGTAATACCTAGTATAGGTATGATATGTGACATGTGGTGAGCACTAAAACATGATAATGTATAAGATAATAATTATTAGGACAAATAATAGAGAAATGTATGATTAATGGATATAATTGACATTAGGCATTCGACTATTAGTATGGGTTTGTTACAATAGCATTGCCTAGTACATAGTTTGTTAATTGCAATGAAATGACACGTACATTTATTACTTTTAAGAATGTGGAATCAAACATTTTATGTAATAAGTCTTTGAGTAGTTTGTATGTAAGGTATTATGTTGTATTATGGATACTAATTAATAGTGATTACATATATATTAAGATATACATGAATGACGAATGTGTAATTGTGGTTGATGGATGATATTAAAAGTGCTATAAATGCAATTAGACTTTTGGTGGCAGAGGTTACTTTTGAAAGTGTTAATTTGCCAATTTACAAGTTTTGATAGCATGGTTTACAAGTTGTTATGTTGTCAAAATTTATAACAAATGAATAGTAACCTCATGATGATAAGAAGGAACTTAAAACCTAAAGCATAATTTAAGCTACTAACCAATAATAAAAGTTGTTAGTCGCGTTAGTAATCATATGATGTCACCTATAAGAAAATATGGGCCATGGAATTATGCATGAAAGTAAGGTGTTACACATAACATGTCATGAAATACATGTAATCCATTATTGACCATTGAGATAAAATTATAAAGTAAACCAAAACATGAGAAATTACATATGAATGATTTTGTTTATGCTACTACTAGGTCTACCCATTAATTTTATGCATATATACATGAACATGCATTAGTATATGAACATGTACAATTGATAATATACCAATAAGATGATTGCATATTTATATAAATGCTTATGTTTATAAGATAATGCATTAATAATCAATGCTATAATAATATTATTATATGTGGATGCTTGTAGGTACATAAATGTAAAATGTGATGAATTGAACATGATGAAGGAAATAATGTGAAAGATGATTTAATCCCTGCATATTGAACTTGGTTATGGATAGATAGGTATGCCAATAGGGTATAGTTATAGCTTCCACAGTCTTAATCCCATTTGGGCCCATAGTCTATCCCTATTTAGGACCACTGTTTTGACCTCATTTGGGTCTACATATTTAATACTTTCAAGTATCTATAGGATTAATACCCACAAGTATTCACATGATCGATACCTTTGAGTATCCACCGTAACTGTTATCCACACTTATAAAACTTAAGTAGCAAATTACAGAAAATAATAAAGAGATAAATATATATTACCAGATGATATATGATATGATTGGACTTATAATACAAAATATTCAAAGCAATGTCCATACTATTAATTGATTTAATTGCTTTATGGTTTAATGCAAATGGATTATACCATATCCATGCCTATTGTTTAGGAATGACCATTATAAATGGTTGTTCAAAACTAATTGTTCTCCTCTAAGGTTTATAGCTTAGCATAAGTGCTTATTCGTGTAAGCAGAATGGCCAACATAAGATGTAGGAAGGGACATGATCTGCAACAGTCTTAAATGAGACACTATTATTACATTAAATCCCAACTCTTCCATAAGGACATAATCTGCAGCAGAAAGACCAACATAAGATGTCGGAAGGGTTGGTTGTATGAGCCTTATATTTTTTCTTTTGTCCATTTATATGGTATTTTGTTTATAAAGAAATGTTTTAGCGTAATATTGGTTGGATAAAACTAAAATTTTTTAAAGTATGATAGTACATATGTCAAAATATGGTTGAGTATGTAAATATACTTATGACATTTTTAATCCTTGACTTTAGGATTTATACATGACTTTATATTGTACGAACTTGATATGTTCTTCAATAACAGATACAAAAGATATGTAATTAGGTTATGTTTATTGTAATACACTTATACCCTTTAAAAGGAATATAAGAACGCGACGGGTTTGAACGAATTTATCCTGTTAAAGTTATTACTCAACTGCGAGTTCTGAACGTCTTGTGGTTAAGCCATTACCCATTTTACATTACTTTATTCAAATATATATACATTCCATTTACAACACAAACAAATACATTTATTAACTCGAAAAGCTTATAAACTATTTACATTACTTGTTCTTTACATAAATTACTAATCATTTACATTTGCAATTCAAAAATGACCACATATCAGAAATAACCTTCAAGCTTTGTCCTTAGTGCCCTATAAATGTTGACTTGAAAATAAACACTTATACTCTACTTTTGTATACCTACATGAGAAGAATGCCTATGTTGAGCAATGGCTCAATAAGGAGTAAAATAATGCTATAGACTTTTAAATGAAGTCTCAAACACAAATAATACAATATGATAAAATGAATTACTCAATAGTATTTGATAGTTAGCATACCCTAATGATCACATTACACCATAGTGCACATGCATTCAATGTAATAATTCCATGCATTTAGTGACACCTTAATACCATTAACACAATGAATCACATTAACAATGTAAATGAGAGACACTATTATTACATTGAAGCACTAATGCATTCACACTATTGATCATTAACTATTATTCATTAATCATATCACTTTTATCACTTGAACTCCCATTAATAGTGGATAATGGGTTCAAATACTAGACACTAATAGGCACTATTATAAACTTGGGACATAATTATCTTGAGGCACTTGATACCAATATGTATCGAAACACTAGACACTTTTTAGTGACAACACTAGTAGCGGCAATCTCTATCCATTTATAAGCATGCCTATCTATCAACTATTATGTGAAATTCAAGCTATCAATAAATATTTAATCACATAAAAACATTACAATTAATACATTTATAATTATGGAATCAATACACACAATAGATCATGCAACCATATCATTATGTCATGTCATTCATATTCAATTACACTTGTGATACAATATAACATGCTCATCATTCATCCAGTAACATATGACATTGCTAATACAACTATTAATGTTTATTTACATTCACCAAAGTGTATTAAAAGGACATATATATAAGTTTAATGAAAGCATTGATCAATTCTAAATCATACATTCACTTAGATTCCATTTCATTATTAAAATTTTAAAATAACATAGTGTGTTTATAGGTTATTTTTATCATATTTCATGTTTAAAATGCATCGGGGCACTTTACATTTAAAGAATAGTGCTTCAAAAGACAAAAAAAAAAGGTTTAGGTCTATGCCCAATCAATATAGGTGGTGCTGACTCATTATAGAGGCCCAGGGTGTTGACTTGTCACAAGGGTGCCAACTTGTGATAAGATAGCTTCCTTTGTTTATTTTGTTTTGCTTTTTTTTTACTAGCTTCTAACAAGCTTTAAGTAAGGTGGTCTTCCAAATTTTTGTTCCTCTATGTCTTTAGTTTCCAAATCATTAAACATCTCCCCATTTAGCCTTCTAATAATAAAGATACTCATGAAATAGTGAAGACTGTCCTAGATGATAGGGCAACAACTATCACTCAATTTTAAGCCATATTTAGAGGACATTAGAGGTAGAATCAGGGTTTGATCTCTTCTACAAAATTATAGATATGTGTCTTATCTTTAATCACCAAATGAAATTTCTTCATTTGGACATTTGATGAAAGATGTATAACTCTACACTATAACTAGTTCAAGTGAACCGAGGATGGACTATCACTAAATTACTTTTCATGCTTAATCATCATTTTCATGCAATAAAAACATTATCAGTTAGTTATAACATAAATTGCAAAACATTTATAGCACATACACTATCTTAAATCAATTAAACATATAGCAAAGAGAATTGAAACTTCCAAACCTCTTTGGCACGCAACACACCTTTTCTCTATGCTTTTTTTCTTCCTTCTCTTTGCCCTTGCTTGATTGTCCTTCAATATAGAATAAATTTGTAGATGTAAACAATCATCTATCTCCTTATTTTAATGTTTAATTGTCTATCTCTTGAGGCAAATGAAAGAAAAAAGAAGAAAAACCCTCTCTCTTCACAAACATTATAGCTAAAATTAGGGGTTATTTCTATGGTGGAATTAGTTTTATTGGGAAGAAGTGTTAGAGAGTGTGCCCTAGAGCCCATGTAAAAGGGATGAATTTCATATGTATGAATTTATATTCTTAATAAAAGGCATTATTTATTTATTAATGCTATGTTTAAATACATGAGATTGTAAATCTTAAATTAATAAATGAAGTCCTTGATATTATAAACACAGTGCAAAGCCAATCATGAAAGTGTTCATGATATGAGGTGTCTATTGCATGCAAATGTGTTAATATCTAAATATCCATAGTCATATAATTAACAAGATAGGACATTGTTAATTCGGATAGACTAGCACATGTTATGCTTCTTGAATGGTTCAAGCAGTGGTTCTCATAACTGTGATTATGGATGATAATCAAAGCTAACATGTGGATGCATGTTAGAAAAACAAGTTCATTGGAGACCTATAAAGAGAATCCTCACATGGATATTAAATCTATATCAGTGAGGAATCTCTTTATATATAGCGGTTGTGCAAGTATCCTTAGACTTAGAAAGGCAGAGATATGTTTGCAGTCAGCTAGTGGATAGAACATCTCTACAACGGTTGTGGGGACTTACCATTTGCCTCTTCCAAGTGGATTAGTACTGGAATTAAATAATTGTTATTATGTTCCAACTTTATCCAAGAGTATTATTTCTTTCAATTGTTTATTAAACTATTATGACATTTCTTTAAAGGACAAGTGTTGTTACATTTTTAAGAACAATATGTTTTATGCAAAAGCTATAATTGAGAATTGTATATTTGTTCTTGATTTAATTAAAAAAGTGCATAAGGTGGATACCAAGAGAATGAAACATAATAATCTAAATACCTCATACATATGGCATTGTCGTTTAGGCCATATAAATGAGAAACGCATGACCAAATTACACAAGTCAGGTGATTTAGTATCATTTGATTATGAATGATTTGATACACGCGAATCTTGTTTATTAGGAAAAATGACAAAAACTCCCTTTATTGGTAAAGGAGAATGATCTAAAATGGTTTTGGACTTAATACATTCAGATGTATGTGGTCCAAAGACTACACATACCAGAGGAGTTCCTCCTACTTCATTACTTTCATAGATGATTATTCCAAGTATGGATATATCTATCTAATGAAATATAAATCAGAAGCATTTGAAAAGTTCAAAGAATTCAGAAATGAAGTAAAGAAACAACTTGCCAAGAGTATTAAAACACATAGATCACATCGAAGTGGAGAATACTTAAGCCAAGAATTTCAAGATTATCTTAGAGATAATGAGATTTTATCTCAATGGACTCCACCATATACACCACAACACAATGGTGTATCTAAAAGGAGAAATTAAACACTATTAGATATGGTTCGATCAATGATGACCCGAGCAGACTTTCCTAAGTCCTTTTGGGGATATGCACTAGAAACTATTGTTTATGTGTTAAACAGAGTTCCTAGTAAATTGGTTGATGTTACTCCATATGAGATGTGGAAAAACAAGAAACCCACGCTTTGTCATATGAAAGTATGGGGTTGTCCTGCTTATGTGAAGAGGACAATGTCAGACAAACTAGATGTTAAGTCTGACAAATGTTTATTTGTGGGATATCCAAAAGAAACCTTTGGATATTATTTCTATCATCCCTTAGAACAAAAGGTGTTTGTTTCAAGGCATGCTGTCTTTTTGGAAAGAGAATTTTTCCTATAAGAGGACAGTGGGAGTAAAATTGAACTTGGTGAAGCTCAAAACCCATAAATAAAAGTAGATCAACCGATTGAACCCGAGATTGAATTTCATTATGATAAGATAACAGTTGAACCTAATTATACTCAAAATCCTAGAAGATCTACTAGGATGCATTTTATCCCTATGAGATATGGATTTCACGTTGATTCCGATAGAGGTATAACTATAGTAGAGGACAATGAGCCTACAAGCTATCAAGAAGTTTTGAACAGTTCATAACGTGATTTATGGCTTAAGGCTATGCATCTGAAATGGACTCCATGTATGAGAATAAAGTATGGACTTTAACTCAACCACCTAAAGGGATAAAACCCATAGGGTACAATTGGGTCTTCAAAAAGAAGACCGACATGGAAGGTAGTATAGTTACCTATAAAGCTCGCTTAGTAGCAAAGGGCTATCATAAAAAAGAAGGTATTGACTATGACGAAACCTTTTCTCCTGTAGCGAAGCTTAAGTCTATAAGAATACTTTTAGCCATTGCAGCTCATTATGATTATGAGATTTGGCAAATGGATGTGAAGATAGCTTTCCTAAATGGAAATCTAACTGAGGATGTGTATATGACACAACCGGAAGGGTTCACATCAGGAAATGGCGAAAAGGTATGCAAGCTTCAAAGATCCATTTAAGGATTGAAGCAAGCCTCTAGGAGCTGGAACATACGATTTAATGATACAATCAGAGAGTTTGGTTTCTCACAGAATGAAGATGATTCTTGTGTGTATAAAAGGGTCAGTGGGACTGCAATTGTCTTCCTGGGTGGATGACATATTGATAATGGGAATTGATATTTCTCTTCTCCAATCTGTTAAAATATGGTTATCCAAGCAATTCTCAATAAAAGACCTTGGAGAAGCATCCTATATACTGGGAATAAGGATCTATAGAGATAGATCCAATAGGTTGCTAGGTCTTTTCAAAGTACATATATAGATAAGGTATTGAAGAGGTTCAATGTGGATCTCTCTAAGAAAGGGTTTATACCCATGGTGTATGAGAAACACCATTCTAAGTTTATGTGTCCACAAACACTAGAGGATAGAGAGAGCATGAATAGAATACCATATGCATCAGCAATTGGTTCTATCATGTATGCTATATTATCTACACGTCCAGATGTAGCATTTGCTTTGAGTGTCACAAACATATTCCAATCCAATTTTGGAGAGGAACACTAGGTAGCTGTCAAGAATATCCTTAAGTACTTGAGAAGGACTAAGGATATATTCTTGGTATATCTAGAGGGCAATTTAGAAGTGTAATTGGTATACAGATGCCAGCTTCTAATCTAACAAAGATGATTGTAAATCATAGTCTAGTTATGTGTTCATAATGGGAGGAGGAGCAGTAAGTTGGAAGAGTTCCAAACAAGAAACAACTGTTGATTACATGATAGAAGCTGAGTATATTGCTACTTCAGAAGTAACCAAAGAAACAGTCTGGATCAAAAAGTTCATATCTGAACTAGGAGTGGTGCCTAGCATTGTTGATTCGATTCCTTTATATTGTGACAACAATAGAGCCATTGCGCAAGCAAAGGAACCGCAGTCTCATCAGCAATCCAAGCATGTTCTTAGACGCTACCATCTCATAAGAGAAATAGTAGCTAGAAATGATGTGAAAATAAAAAGGGTCCTTACAGATGATAATGTGGCAGATCCCCTCACTAAAGCACTTTCCCAGATAAAGCACGATCACCATATAAATAGCATGGGTCTGAGACATAAAAGTGATTGGCTCTAGTGCAAGTAGGAGATTGTTAGAGAGTATATGCCCTAGAGCCCATGTAAAAGGGATGAATTTCATACGTATGAATTTATATTCTTAATAAACGGCATTATTTTTTTATTAATGCTATATTTAAATACACGAGTTTGTAAATCTTAAATTAATAAATGAAGTCCTTGATATTATAAACACAGTGCAAAGACAATCATGAAAGTGTTCATGATATGAGGTGTCTATTGCATACAAATGTGTTAATATCTAAATATCCGAAGTCATAGAATTAAAAAGATAGGACATTGTTAACTCGAACAAACTAGCACATGTTATGCTTCTTGAATGGTTCAAGCAGTGGTTCTCATAACTGTGATTATGGAAGATAATCAAAGCTAACATGTGGATGCTTGTTATAAGAACAAGTTCAATGGAGACCTGCAAAGAGAATTCTCACATGGATATCAAATCTATGTCAGTGAGGAATCTCTTCATAGTGGTTGTGCAAGTATCCTTATACTTGAGATCACCAAAGTCATCTTAAGTAGCAAGTGGTATATTTTGACTCCATAACTGATTACTTCAAACTTGGAGTGAACATAGTTAGGAGATTGGGTATATCATGACCTACTTAAAGATAGTTGAGTTGTTGACAAAGGATTCACCATCCCAGAACATACATAATTAGATTTATATGAGTTGACGGAAATCCATACTCAGAATCTAATTGAGATAAGAGTGGTGAAAGGAGTAATTGCACGGTAATTGTTTCTATGGAAGGGTATAGTCAAACCACTTGACTTTCCTGACATTTGGGTACTCATGATGCCTAGCTAGAGGCCAACCATGAATTGTATAATAGCATATCAAGAATATCAATAGGGATTGATAAAATGATTTAAAGAAGTTTAAATCATGTGAGTTTCGAATAGAACTCATAATTACGTATTATATTGCCAATATGGACAGGAACCCAATAGGTCACACACATATAGAGAAAAGGATAAAATGGTAAAATGACAAGGATAATAATATTTGATATTATTATGGGAATAGAGAAGTGAATAAGAGAATAATTTATTAAAGAGTTTAATTAATTATGATCAAGTAAAATTATTCGCAGAACTTTTGAGATATGTTCTGTAAAATTGGACCTAATTTAAATAATGTATTTCATAATTAATTATTATTGGACTATAAGTGTTATAGGGCTAATTTAATAATTAATAGATCCATTGGAGGAATTACAGAGGCCCAAAGAAGTGAAATTGGTGCAAAAACCCTCTAGAAGAAGGGCCACACGCCAACTCCAAACAGAAGGACTTAGAGGCCTATTTCTTGGACCAAAATAAATTAAATATGTTACATAAGTATTATGGATCCTACATATTTAATTTGGTTGGATTTGGAATTCATTTGTGTAATTAAATCCAATTATATATACAAATGGCCTAGTTTGTGGGTTTTGTGCATAGTCTTTTGTGAAAAGGCTTAAATTAGATTTAATTGAGCCCAAATGATTATAAATAATTCCTAAAGCCCAATTAATAATTTTCTAGCAATTTTAAAGAGCCCAATCCCATTATAAAGTTGGATTTTTTAACCTAACTATAAAAATCTAAGAGATATGGAATTAGGGTTAAGTGTGAACAATTAAGAAAAGCTTCTTCTCTCTTTTCTCTCAACCCTAGCCTCCATTCCCAAAGCTAGCATCTAGGGATTTCGGCCAGCCCTTGTTTCTCCCAATTGTTGGTTCATTCATTCCTTCTCTAGTGTGGATCACTTATTAGAGGTGTTCAATTTTGGACACTGTGGTTTGCGACAACTCGGTGAGAAGGAAAATCAATTGCACAACAAAAATCAAAGGTGATTTTTCTTATTCTCATTAATATGTATATTGTAAATTCATGGCAAGATCAGATATATTGGTTAAAAAAATTTTAAATTTCGCTTATGTATGAGATGCATGTAACTGATACTTCCCAATAGTTGGTTCATTCTATCCTTCTCTTGTGTGGATTACTCATTGGAGGTGTTTGATTTTGGACATTGTGGTTTGCGACAACCCGGTGAGAAGGAAAATCAACTATTTAACAAAAATCAAAGGTGATTTTTCTTATTCTCATTAATATGTATATTGTAAATTCATGGCAAGATCAGATTTATTGGTTAAAAATTTTATTTTCGCTTATGTATGAGATGCATGTAATAGATAATTCCCAACAAGAAGAATAACACAAAATGGGTTCCTCCAAAGTGGTGGCCTACCATTATAGGCTTTAAACTCATGATTCCTCTTTATTTCTCTTGAATTTTATAAAGAAAAGGCTAAGAATTAGGCTTTACCCTATAGGCCTACTTTAGGGTCATAAGTAAGCCTTTTTAACTTTCCTTTATCCTTGGTTTATTCCTTTATTCCTTTCCTATTTTTTTGCTTTCTTTTATTTTTTAATCCCCTAAATTACACTTGCTTCTAGTTATGCATGTGCATGCTTATATGAAATGACCATATTGCCTCTACTCTTTTAAGATAATTTGTTTATATGTCCCAAAATACACTTCATTGGGTAACCAAGCTTATATTAATTACATTACCACCTAAGCATACATTCATTATCCTAAGGTATAAACAGGGCCCTCACATTTCTCTCTCTTAAAGAGTTTCTTACTTAAAATTCTTCTCGTCACTAAACGTAACATTATAACATTTTTAAATACCAACACCATAAAAAATAACACTAGATAAATTGTACTAGGTAGACTTTCTAGACCATTCTTGCCCTTTCCGATCATCATATACACTTGAGCCAAAGTGTCAAAAGTAGTAGGTTTCTCTACAATCTCAAATGGTGGTTGTACTTTTTTACCTTGACCTCTTCTAGTAGCCCTAAAAATATTAACATTACCTCTACTTGCTTGTGAGGATAAACTCTCTCGAGTTTAAGGATAATTAGCTAGCATGTGTTCCATGCTGCTACACTTAAAGTTTTCTCCAATGCGCTTTTTACACATACCCTAGTGTTTCTTTTGATAATGTTTGTATGTTGGTGGAGTGCTACCTCTACTAGATGGTGCTATAGCACTAATCACTGAAGCTAGCTTCTAAATTAAACCTTGAGTAACTTATTTGCCTTGGGCCTCATAAACCTTTTTAGTAGCTTGTTACTCCATTATCTTGCATTTTACTCTTTTATTCTTTATTCTCCTTCAATTGTTCAATTTCTTCCATTTTTAATGTAGCCTTAACCAATTTATAATAAATCACTTTTTGTATGGCCATTAGTGGTATCAAGCATCCTCGAATGGTCTTATTTAGACCATCCTTAAATTGGCTACATTGGAATTCTTCAGTCATCAACGTGTTAGGTGCATACTTGCTAAATTGTCTAAACTTCTTCTCATATTCAGCTAATGTCATATTCTTTTTTCTTTAAGCTCACAAATTCTTTCCGTTTAACCTTTTTGTAAGCTTTAGTAACATATCACGTCTTAAATTCTAGGATGAAAAGGCCCAATTTTAATTCAGTAGGCCATTGAGGATTTTGGAGCACTAGTTTCTAGGAATCGTAAGCTGAACCTTTTGATAGGGACATGATATATGTAACTCGTTGATCTTACAGATAATTAATCTCTTACAGTATCCTATCTACTTTTTTTTAAAAAACTTAGCTACATCTAACTCATTTACTGAAGTACCTGTAAACTCTTATGCTCGTTTCTTACTAATAAGATTGATCAAAGCATTTGGAATAGTTAATCTATCTATTATATACATTAATCTTTGCACTAACATTGGATTACCTTAAGCAGGATCTAAACCCCCTTCTGGTGGTTCCTTAGGTATAGATGGATTGTCACGTGCTAGGTTTACACTTTCAGCAGTCCCTGTTACATATTCACTAGGGTCTGATTCCATCTTTACCCTACTCAAATCAACATCTGCATTAAGGTCACAACATTATATAGACAAACATATATCTAGACTATTCTCTAGCATCTTATAGTCTAGAATTACCTAAATCTATGCTATGATACAAATTAAATTGTAATACCTTTATACCCTCTATCGAAATATAAGAGTGATACGAGTCTTAGCAAATTCATCTTGTTAAAGTTGTTACTTAACTATGAGTTCTGTATGTCCTGTGGTTAAACCTTTATGCATTTTACATTACTTTATTCAAATGTATATACTTTCCATTTGGAACACACACAAATACATATATTAACTCAAAAAGTTTATAAAATATTTTCATTACTTGTTATTTACATACATTATAGGTCATTTATATTTACAATACAAAAATAACCACATATCAAAAATAACCTTCAAGCCTTGTCCTTAGTGGCATACAAATATAGACTTGAAAATTGACACTTTCACTTTACTCTTGTATACCTACACGAGAAGAAAATAGAAACACCCCAACTAATATCTTTATTAAATATAATGCAATCTACTTAAATCATGTTATGTTAAGCAATTAACTCAATTAACATCTAAAAGCATTCATGTCATCTGATCCGTCTAATCATATAACTGGTATTCTAATTAGGCTTCTCACATCTTTCATGTACATTTCATTTTCAATAAGCATAGTGACTCAATATGCATCCCATTATCTTAATAATACTAGATTCTACTATCTTAGTCATTTTACTATCATGCATAGCATTCAATACTTCAGCACATTTGAATAAAGTCATTATAACTTCTAGATGCATGCATATTCTAGCATTCTCACTATGAGCTTATTACAACCTTAACCTCTATATGACATACATATATATTACAAACTTTTTACATATTAAACATGTAAGGAACTATACAAAATTTATCAAAATTCCTACATCAACTTCTATAGATTGGTATGGGCCTATCTTGATGTAAAAAACGTTCCTGTGAAAAAGCTTTGACTATCAAAACCTACACGGATCAAAATAACCTGTGCTAAGGTATACAACTTAGTAGGGATTCTAAACAGGAAAGACAACCACTCACAGTGGTCGACAGAAATATAGGATACACAAAACAATTGAAATTAATAATATTTACATATTAGGAATAAGTATAAGATAAAGCACAATATCTTACACAATAAGATAACCCTTCAATTAATTCGGCATACTTGAATTCAAACAATTCATAAGGAGATCTGTACATAATGTAAATATATACCAATCCATGCTTAAGGAACCACTGTTAAACATGATAAACCATATATTATATGCATAATTCATACTGTGATTAATTGTGAAACAATAATGCTTTACTTTAGCGTGCTCAAGTTCTAAGAGTGGATAACAGGATCGTTGGATACCCGAGGGTATCAAACGGTGGATATCAAAAGATATCAAAGCTATGAACCCAATCGAGGTTAGCTGTACGGTGGACCGGTCAAAAACCCAAACAAGGTTGTGAATGATCCAATTGGATCAAATGTACTTTAGGCCTAAAGGTCGACGGTGGCAGCTGCAATATCCCTATAGGTGCTTATCTATCCACAGTTAAACTTTAGTAGTAGGCAATATAGTTTTTCATGTTCATTTAAAATATCATGCTAGTACTTATATCATACACCCTATACATGCATATATTCATATTATAGTACACAATTCTCCGCTGTATAAACATGCATTCATGCACACATGTAGAAATTCGAGTGTCGGTAATTGAACATACCTCTCATCATGAACTTATACCTGAACATGCTATTCTTTAGGCAACACATCATATCACCATCATGTTAACATACATATATGACCAATGATAATTTCATAAATTTATACTTTAACATATTTAAATACTTTAATGAGAGTTCCAATATATGGTAACAACATATCTTTATAACTTTGTTTTTATAAATCATTAAATTAAACTCATATGTTGCTATTACATAATACTCTCTTATTTATATTTTTAAAATGTTCCAAACTCACATATTAATGCCATATTTTAAGTTTAATTACATGTTTTAACATACTTTAGATGAGTTTCAAAATGTTAAGGTAACTGTTGATATTTGAGAAGGCTAAAAATCGTGTATAACTACTAAAGGAAAGGGCCACGACTGAGACAATTAGTTCCACCCGAGACTAAAGGCTGAAATTGAGATCAGAAGGTGCACACGGCTAAGAAAAATGGTCTCGGTTGTGACTTCTAAAAATACCTTAAGAAAATTTTGCAAAATAGTTTTTCTAGATCACATTGTACATCATTTTAGACCTCCCAAACGGCATTTTCAGTGCAAATGGTATTCTACAACTTTGTTCCCCTATGTTTTTAGTTTATAAAACATCAAAAATATCTACAATATCATTTCTAGAACTCATGATAAAAGGAATTTACTAATGAAAGTTCATTAGGGTAAGCAACACAAAATTCCGATTTTCAAGTGAAAATTAAGCAATCTTATAGGCATTATTAGACTTTTCTTTCTCATAAAAATTGTATTTTTTGAAGTATATTTTGAGTAGGAATTAATCTCATGTCATTCTGATCATTGTACAAACAAATATTGAGATTTTTCCACAAACTATTCCAAAACTGGAATTAACATTTAGCCTAACATTCAATAAATATAAGGATGCTTTAGAGGCCAATTTAGTGCTAGGTTTCAACTACAATTTTATACATATAACTCTTTTGTAACTATAGAAATTAACGTGGTCTCAATTTAAGGTTCCTAACTCATTTTATGACTAAATTACAACCATTATTTTCATCAATTTTTCAAGCAACACTTATTGTAACACATCCTAACTTCATACCTCATCCCATTTATTCAATACATATCAAATATGTATCTTAATGATACAATTATTATTCACATGCATGCAAGATAAGCCCTATGCCATACCTTTATCGAAACCAATAGAAATCCATACTCTTTCAAAACTCCTTTGCCCTTATTCTTCTTACTACAATCTTCCTCTACAACAAGACACGTATATTTGCATTAAAAATCCAGAATTCTCCTTTCCACTAAAGTGTACAATCTTTCCATTGAAAAAAAAGGAGAAGAAGAAAAGAATGCTCAATTTCTCCTTACCTTATCAATTGAGTTCAAAGATTATCCCATACAAAATCACATGCATTCGAATTCTTGAAAATAAAATTGAGGAAAAAGGTTTGATCTTTTGAAAGAAGGGAACAAAGAAGAAAGGGGAATGAAAAGAGAGAAGGTGCCATCCAAGATGAATACCACCAGTAAAATGATTTTCTTTTCTCTCTCCTACTAAGCTCTTTCCATTTATATGAGTGGTAAACTTCCTTTTTACTCCTTTTAAACTTTGCACGTCACACAACTATCACACACATTTTTGCATGCTATAGTTTGACCCCTCCTTTTAATCTATTTTTTAAATAAACCTCTCCATTTAATCCCTTTGATAAATTGACCTCTCAATTATTTATTTCTTCACATTTGCCCCTTAAGATGTCATATTCATAAATGGAGCCCTAAATTAATACTTCATACTTAAATTATACCCTTGAAAATTTTAAACTATAACATTAAATTTTATTTTCATGCAATTAATATAATAACTAAATAATTTATCACTTGTCCCATACTTTGTATGGAATTTTCATTTGTAATTTAATCATACCCAAATAAAATCCTACTCAAAATATGAAATTTTCAATTAGGGTCATGTTAGGGGCCTCACAAATCTCTCCCCCTTAAGGAATTTCGTCCTCGAAATTCATACCTGATTCAAACAATTGAGGATATGGCTTTCTCATAGCTGCCTTTGGCTCCCAGTTTCTTCTTGTACACCATGATGTTGCCAGAGTACTTTAACTAGAGGGATCTGCTTGTTCCTAAATGTCCTGATTTCCCTAGCCAGGATTTCCTTCGGTTCCTCATCATACGTGCAATTCGGTCGTAATTGAATACCTTGAACTTGTAACTTAAGAGATTCATCAGAGCGATATCTTTGAAGCATAGACACATGAAACACATCATGAAGGTTGGCTAATTCCATAGGAAGAGCCAACCTATTAGCCATTGGTTCGATTCTTTGAAGAATTTCATATGGACCAATGAATCTCGTACCGAGTTTTCCCTTTTTCCCAAATCTAAGCACTTTTATCAAGGGAGATACCTTCAAAAACACTTTGTCACCCACCTGGTATTCGATATCTTTTCTTTTAAAGTCATCATATGATTTTTGCCTGTCACTAGCTTCTTTTAGCCTCTGCTTGATAACTTGAACTTTTTCCTCTGTGTCTCTAACAAGGTCATGACCAATTATTTTACATTCAGTCAACTTAGTCTAAAAGACTGGAGTTCTACATTTCCTGCCATACAAAGCCTCATATGGTGCCATTTGAATAGTCTTTTGATAACTTTTATTATAGGCAAATTCAATTAAAGCCACATATTTATCCCAACTTCCAGAAAACTCCAAAGCACATCCCCTCATCATATCTTCTAGAATCTGAATAACCCTTCCGGATTGTCCATCCGTTTGAGGATGAAAAGCTGTACTGTACTTGAGCTGTGTTCCCAAGGCCTCTTGCAGACTCTACCAAAATCTCGATGTAAACCTTGGATCTTGATTTGAAATTATAGATACAGCTATACCATGTAACCGTACAATCTCATTCACTTATAATTCTGCAAGCTTATCCATGGAATAATCTATTCGAACCGATAAAAAGTGAGCTACTTTTGTTAACTTATCCACTATTATTTAGACATCATCAGATTTTTTTGAGAAAGAGGCAAACCAGTAACAAAATCCATGGTAATTTCTTCCCACTTCCACTGTGGAATCGAAATGGGATTCAAGAGACTTGAAGGAAACTGATGTTCTGCTTTCACTTGCTGACATGTTAGACATTTAGAAACATATTCAATAATATCCTTCTTTATGCCAGGCCACTAGTAAAACTATTTCAACTCTTGATACATCTTGTTCCCACCTAGATGCATAGTAAATGCGGTATTATGTGCTTCATGCAACAATATTCTTTTCACTTCTTTGTCATTAGGAATACACAACCTGTTATGGTAATATACACCACCATCTTCTTTCACTAAAAAATCTGATTGATCTCCTTCACAAACTGCTTTGACAATCTGTTGTAACTTTTCATCATCCTTCTAAGCATCTATCACTGTCCACCTAACCATGGGCCTAGCTTTAAGCTGTACTAATAATGCACCATCTGTAGCAAATTTCCATCTGATTATTTTAACATCAATACTACCATTGTCTTATGACTCAAGGCATCAGCAACCACATTCGCTTTTCCTGGATGGTAGTCAACTATATAATCATAATCTTTAAATAATTCCAACCATATTCTCCGCCTCAAATTAAGTTCTTTCTGAGTAAGCAAGTACTTGAGGCTTTTATGATCAGTGTAAATCCTGCATTTTTCCCCATACAAATAATTTCGCCAAATCTTTAAAGCAAACACCACAACTGCCAATTCTAGATCATGAGTCGAGTAGTTATATTCATGTGGTTTGAACTATCTAGATGCATAAGCTACAACTTTACCATTTTGGATTAATACACAACCCAAACCAACCTTAGAAGCATCACTGTACATTGCATACTCTTTCCCTGACACAGGTTTAGTTAACATTGGAGCTTCAGTCAACATCTTCTTTAACCTTTCAAAACTTGCTTGACAACGATCAGACCATTCAAACTTAATATTCATCCTTAACAGCTTAGTGAGGGGTGAAGTAATGATAGAAAAAACCCTTCACAAAATGACGATAGCAACCTGCCAACCTGAGAAAACTTCTAATTTCATGTAAATTCTAGGGTGGTCTCTAATTAACTATGGCTTCAATTTTATTTGGATCAACCCTAACACCTTCAGCAGTTACAACATGACCTAGGAAGGAAACTTCCTTAAGCCAGAAGTCACATTTACTCAATTTGGCATACAACTGATTTTCTTTGAAAGTTTGCAATACAATTCCTAGATGTTCTGCATACTCAGCTTCATTTCTGGAGTAAATTAATATATCATCAATAAACACTACAACAAATCGATCCAAGTAGGGTCTGAATACCCTATTCATGGGTCCATGAATACAGCTAGTGCATTAGTCAACACAAATGGCATAACTAAAAATTCATAATGCCCATAACGAGTTCTAAATGCAGTCTTAGGAACATCCCCATCTTTAACTCTGAGCTAATAATATCCTGTTCGCAAATCTATCTTTGAAAACACACCAGCACCACTGAACTGATCAAATAAATCCTCAATTCGTGGCAAAGGATATTTGTTCTTCACTATCGCTTTGTTTAACTATCTATAATTGACATACATTCTCATAGACCCATCCTTCTTATTAACAAATAAAATCGGAGCACCCCAAAAGGACACACTAAGTCCGATGAAGCCTTTGTCTAACAATTCTTGTAATTGAACCTTTAACTCTTTTAACTCAAATGGAGCCATTCTGTATGGTGCCTTGGAGATTGAGGCTGTACCAGGTAACAGATTAATAGACAACTCAACATCTCTTTCTGGAGGAAGACCAGGTAATTTCTCAGGAAATACTTCTGGAAATTCTTTCACAATTGGTATATTCTCAAGGTTTACTTTATCCTTTTTTGAGTCAAGGACTAAAGCTAAAAATTCTTCACATCCTTTTCTAAGACAACGCCTAGCTTGCATTGCTGATATAACATTAGTCAGTAGCTTAGAATAATTGCCTTCTACTACCACTTCCTTTCCTTCGTCATCCCTGAAAGTTACTATTTTCATTTCACAAGTTACCACTGCATGATGCTTGGATAACCAATCCATTCCTAAAGTTACATCAAACTCATGAAAGGGCAACACAATCAAATTTGTTGGAAACTCTCTCCCTTGAACTACAATAAGACAGTCTTTACACACCTTATTAACAATTACACTATGTCCCAATGGACTAGTTACACAAACATCAAAATCTAACTGTTGTGTTTTAAACCTATCTCTACTTGAAACCCCAATACAAACATATGAATGAGTAGAGTCAGGATCAATAAGTGCGTGTATGTTACAATTATAAAGAGAAAAAGTACCAGCTATAACTTTTGGAGCATTTTGTTCCTCCCGAGACTTCATTACATAAGCCCGTCTAGCAACCGTTTGAATAGAAGGTGTATCAACTATTTCTGACATATTATGGGAATGAGATCCATGATGAGCTGATTCACCCCTTCCTCTGCCTCTACCACTTCCAGATGGGGGTGCATTAGAAGTTCCCCTACTATCCTATTGCTTAAAACCTTGATCCAATTTGAAAGGACAATTTGTCATAAAATGGTCAGCACTGCCACATCTAAAGCATTCTCCAGCCAGTGTCCTGTAATTACCCTAATGGTGACGGGAACAATGTTGACACTCAGGTGCTTGACCCCCACTCTATCTTCCAGAAGCTTCTTTCTCATTTTTAAACTTGGCAGAAGATTCTTGTTTCTTTCCTTTATTAGCAGAACTAAAAATAGACTTTGTAGGCTAACCTCCTTGAGTTCCTCTAAATCTATTTCCAGTAAATAATCCTTCCCTGGAACCACTTCTTTTGTGCTCCCTCTCTCTCTTAGCTATCTCATACTTTTCAACTTTTATAGCAGTTGTAACAAGTTGATTAAAAACTACCACATTTAGAGATGTAAATTAAAATAATTTTTCTTTGATTCGGTCATTCAGCCCATTTTCAAAGTGTTTTCATTTAAAAACTCCTATCAACATCTCCTTGAGAATATACTTGCATAATCGGCTAAATTCTTTTTCATATTCTGCCACAGATAGAGCTTTTTATCTCAAACACAGAAATTGCTTCAATTTCT
The DNA here is from genome assembly GCA_037975025.1 of Excoecaria agallocha. Lineage (NCBI taxonomy): Eukaryota > Viridiplantae > Streptophyta > Magnoliopsida > Malpighiales > Euphorbiaceae > Excoecaria > Excoecaria agallocha. Next base: position 80,552,262 of record CM075807.1, read on the forward strand.
CCTCTTTGTAAGCCTCAGTAACATATTTCTTTCTGAACTCGCCCTTAAAGAATTACCAGGTAAGTAGGTTAGGTAACTAAGGTTGTCTTAATATCAGTTTCCACCAATCATAAGCCATGCCTTGAAGTAAGGACATAACACAAGATACCTTGTGATTTGCAGGGCAATTAATTTCATCAAATATCCTCTCTAGTCTTTTCAACCGCAACTCAACTTCTTCAAATTGTTCTAAATTAGTGCCCAAAAATTATTGTGTCCCATACTTCCTAATTTCAAATATTGGAGCTTCGGACATAGTCATTCTTTGCAGAATCTGGGCCATATCCTGAGAAATCTTCAACAAGGCCTCTCCAGGAACTGTAGTAGAAATTTCATTTTGATGTGATGATGAAGTCGTTGGATTAGTAGGATTTCATCTAACCGAAAAATTACTTTCAGCCGATTCTTCTATAGTATCCCTAGAGGAATTCCCCATCTTTAATCTATAAGAAATTAGGAACTTCTGCATTAGGCCAACACAACACTATCTCATATTAAAAGATCCTATACTCACATTCCCCAGAACAGCTAAACCATGCTTTGATAACAAATTGAAACACCCCAACTAACATCTTTATTAAATATAATGAAATCTACTTAAATCATGTTTTGTTAAGCAATTAACTCGATTAACATCTAAAAGCATTCATGTCATCTGATTCGTCGAATCATATAACTGGTATTATAGTTAGGCTTCTCACATCTTTCATGTATATTTCATTTTGAATAAGCATAGTGACTCAATATGCAGCCCATTATCTTAATAATACTAGATTCTACTATCTTAGTCATTTTACTATCATGCATAGCATTCAATATTTCAGCACATTTGAATAAAGTCATTATAACCTCTAAATGCTTGCTTATACTAGCATTCTCACTATGAGCTTATTACAATCTTAACCTCTATATGACAAACATATATATATTACAAACTTTATACATATTAAACATGTAAAGAACTATACAAAATTTATCAAAATTCCTACATCAACTTCTATAGATTGGTGTTGGCCTGTCATGATGCAGAAAACATTCTTGTGCAAAAGCCTTGACTACCAAAACCTACACGGATCAAAATAACCAGTGCTAAGCTATACAGCTTAGTGGGGATTCTCAACATGAAAGACAACCACTCACAATGGTCGTCAGAAATATAGGATACACAAAACAATTGAAATTAATAATATTTACATATTAGGAAGAAGTATAAGATAAAACACAATATCTTACACAACAAGATAACCCTTTAATTAATTCGACATACTTGAATTCATATAATTTATAAGGAGATATGTACATAATGTAAATAGATACCAATACATGCTAAAGGAACCACTATTAAACATGATAAACCATATATCACATGCATAATTCATATTGTGATTAACTATGAAACAATAATGCTTTACTTTAGCCTGCTCAAGTTCTAAGAGTGGATAACGGGATCGGTGGATACCCGAGCATATCAAATGGTGGATATCCAAAGATATCAATGCTATGAACCCAATCAGGGTTAGCTGTATGGTGGACCGATAAAAACCCAAACAAGGCTGTGAATGATCTAATTGGATCAACTGTACTTTAGACCTAAATGGTTGACGGTGGCAGCTGTAATATCCCTATACGTGCCTACCTATCTATAGGTAAACTCTAGTAGCAGGCAATACAATTTTTCATGTTCATTTAAAATATCATGCTTGTACTTATATCATACACCCTGTACAAGCATATGTTCATATTATAGTACACAATTCTCCACTGTATAAACATGCATTCATGCACATATGTAGAATTTCGAGTGTCGGTAATTAAACATACCTTTCATCTTGAACTTATACCTGAACATGCTATTCTTTAGGCAACACATCATATCACCATCATGTTAACATACATATATGATCAATGATAATTTCATAACTTCATACTTTCACATATTTAAATACTTCAATGAGAGTTCCAATATATGGTTACAACATATCTTTACAACTTTGTTTTTATAAATCATTAAATTAAATTCATGTGTTGCTATTACATAATACTCTCTTATTTATATTTTTAAAATGTTCTAAATTCACATATTAATGCCATATTTTACGTTTAATTACATGTTTTAACATGCTTTAGATGAGTTTCAAAATGTTAAGGTAAGTGTTGATATTTGAGGAGGCTAAAAATCGTGTATGACTACTAAAGGAAAGGGCCACGGCTGAGACAATTGGTCCTAGCCGAGACTAAAGGCTGAAATTGAGATCAGAAGGTGCACACAGCTGAGACAAATGGTCTCGGTCGTGACTCCCAAAAATACCTTAAGAAAATTCTACAAAATAGTTTTTCTACATCAAATTGTACATCTTTTTAGACCTCCCAAATGGCATTTTTAGTGAAAATGATCTTCTAAAACTTTGTTCCCCTATATTTCTAGTTTCTAAAACATCAAAAATCTCTACAACATCATTTCTAGAACTCAAGATAAATTTAATTTACTAAAGATTTTTCATTAGGGTAGGCAACATAGAATTTTGGTTTTCAAGTGAAAATTAGGCAATCTTATAAGCGTTATTGGACTTTGCTTTCTTCATAGAAATTGTAGGTTTTGAAGTCTATTTTTAGTAGGAAATAACCTCATGTCATTCTTATCATTGTACAAACAAATATTGAGATTTTACCAAAAACTATACCAAAATCAGAATTAACATTTGACCTAACATTCAATAAATATAAGGATAGCTTAGAGGCCAATTTAGTGTTATGTTTCAACTACAAATTTATACATATAACTCTTGTGTAACTATATAAATTAACATGGTCTCAATTTAAGGTTTATAACTCATTTTATGACAAAAATACTGCTATTAGTTTCATCAATATTTCATGTAACACTTATTGTAACACATCCTAACTTTATACCTCATCCCATTTATTCAATCCATCTCACATATGCATCTTAATGATACAATTATTAGTCACATGCATGCAAGATAAGCCCTATCCCATACCTTGGCCGAAACCAATAGAAATCCCTACTCCTTCAAAACTCCTTTGCCCTTATTCTTCTTACTACAATCTTCCTTTACAACAAGGCATATATATTTGCATTAAAAATCTAGAATTCTCCTTTCCACTAAAGTGTACAATCTTTCCATTGAAAAAGAAGGAGAAGAAGAAAAGAATGCTCAATTTCTCCTTACCTTAGCAATTGAGTTCAAAGATTATCTCATACAAAATCACATGCATCCGAATTCTTGAAAATAAAATTGAGGAAAAAGGTTTGATCTTTTGAAAAAAGGGAACAAAGAAGAAAGGGGAATTAAAAGAGAGAAGGTGCCATCCAAGATGAATACCACCAAAAAAATGATTTTCTTTTCTCTCTCCCACTAACCTCTTTCCATTTATATGAGTGGCAAAATTCCTTTTTACTCTTTCTAAACTTTGCATGTCACACAACTATCACATAACTTTTTGCATGCTATAGTTTGACCCCTCATTTTAATCTATCTTTTAAATAAACCTCTCCATTTAATCCCTTTGATAAATTGACCTCTCAATTATTCATTTATTCACATTTGCCCCTCAAGATGCCATATTCACAAATTGACCCTTAAATTAATACTTCATACTTAAATTATACCCTTGAGAAATTTAAACTATAACATTAAATTTTATTTTCATGCAATTAATATAATAACTAAATAATTTATCACTTGTCCCATACTTTTTATGGAATTTTCATTTTTAATTTAATCATACCCAAATAAAATCCTACTCAAAACATGAAATTTTCAATTAGGGTCATGTTAGGGGCCTCACAAAAACCCATGCTGAATAATAGCTCAGTAAGGAGTAAAACAATGCTTCAGACTTCTAAATGAATTTTTAAACACAAATAATACAATATGAAAAAATGCATTGCATAATAACATTTGATAGTTAGCATATCGTAATGCTCACATTACATCACAATACACATTCTTTCAAGGTAATAATTCCATGCCATTAGTGATGCTTCAATACCGCTATCACAATCAATCACACTAATAATGTCAATAGGAAACACTATCATTACATTGAAGTACTAATGTGCTCACACTATTGATCATTCACTATTATTCATCAATCATATCATTTTTATTTATTAAATTACCATTAATGGTTGATAATGGGTACAAACATTGGATAATGATGAGCATTATCAAACACTTGGTACATAATAGTCTTGGATCACTCGATACCAATAGGTATCGAAACACAAGACACCTTTTGATGACAACACTAACAGCTGCCATCACTATCGCTTTATAGGCATGCCTTCTATCCACTATTATGTGAAATTCAGGCTATCAACAAATATATAATCTTTTAAGAAATTACACTTAATACATTTTGAATTATATAATCAATACACATAATAGAGCATGCAACCATATCATTATGTCATGTCATTCATATTCAATTGCACTTGAGATATAATACAACATGCTCATCATTCATCTAGTAACATATGGCATTGCTATTATAGCTATTTCTATTCATTTACATTCACCAAATTGTGTTGTTGATTCTAGCAAGTGCACTTGATCAACAGGTAATAAAGTAGGGTATAGTTAGGACCCTTAAATATCATACCTAAGGGATTGTGTGTGTAAGCTATGGAAATTAATTGTATGTTAAAGACTTACCAATTGTTTTGTGTGTATAAGTTATCTATTTTCTATAATGAAGACTTTAAACAACTAAAATGTGCAATAAAGATGTTGCTAAATGAAAACTAGTAGTGATTTTAATATAAGTTAAACTATGGACAATCAACAAGTATAAAAATTCAATATAGAGGAAATATTGCTCGGGTTCACTCATTCTCCCCACACCAAATGTGAATTAATTCAACCTAATGTTATACAAAAATGAATTCGAGATCACCCTCTTAGCCCAAGCATCCCATTTCGGAGCCAGCTACTCTAGTTGCAAAGTGTCCCATTCCAGAGCAAGCCTTATAACTAGCCTAAGCATGGGTCTTAAATCCTAAGTTCGGTTTGTTTCCCTATTTTGTAGCCAAACAAAACAAAACTCATTTATTTCACTCCACACTTTAGTCCTTAAACCATAAAACACTGGACATCTAGAATCCCATTTCGAAGTAGTCTAAAATATATAACATTCATGATAGAAAAATTGAGCAAAATCATTCACAACATTCAATCCACATAAGCTCAATATCCAATAAAGATTTAAAATAAAAACCATTCATCCAAGCTGGAAAATAAATTAAGAAAGTTAAAACTAATGAAATAAAAGTAAGCAATAGTGAAATAAACCATTCATTCATATATATAAACTTGAAACATGTTCAATATTCACATTGTAGGTAAAGGATTCAAGGATCCCCTAAATAACTTGAATACTACTCACTACCCATTACAAAATAATAAGAGAAAATGATAGAATAAACCCTAAAAAATTGCTGTAGAAGAAAACTGAACTGAATCCCAAGTTCTTTAATCTTTTTCTCCAAGGCTTATATGGAAATGAGCTCTAAACTATGTAAATCTATACTTCTAAGCTATAAATCTATGTTTAATATATGTATTTCACTATAAATCTATCTATTTTTAACTATATTTATTTATCTATGTATGAAAAATGAACAAAGAAATGAAAGATAGAAGAAATACAACCCTACATCTCAAAGAAAAGCCAGCCTCCCAATTTTGTAGAAAAATCTGCTATATATAGGCCAACATAGGTCACGATCATTAGAAATTCCTTGCTGACCATGACTTACTTAAAAATCCCTCTTTTAAATGACATGAGTCATGATCATTAGGAAATTTCAGGTAACTATGATGTAGCTTCGATCTACTTCTGGATAAGGGGTCATAAACATTATAAAAAACCTAATAACCATGAAATAGCTCTCCTTTGCATTTTGGACTGACAGCATGACTACCTCACGGTTATTACCAAAAACCTGGTAACCGTGAGGTACTTCTTTCTTAGGTCCTGTATTGAAGAGCTCTATAGGTAACGGTGAACACCTTTATATGCAAAATTGCCCTACTGACCGTGACCTATCCCAAAATAGTGCATTTTGACAAAAGACTTAGGTCACAGTTACTAGAAAAACCTAGTAACTGTGAGGTCCCTACAAAATTCACAATTTAGCACAAATTCCATCAAAAGCTCTCCAAATCACATAAAAGCTAGAATTAATTGAGAATGGGCATAATTAATTAAATGCAAGCAAAATAAAGCAAAAAAACCATTAGAAAGACACTAAAAACTAGACTTAAAATGACCTAAAACTAGACACTGATTTGGAGTTATCAAAATACCCCACACTTAAACTTTGCTTGCCCTCAAGCAAATGAATTATCCACAATCTTGAAAATTCAAACTCCAATTGAGAATAAGTAAACTCAGAGAGGCCAAAATAACACTCAATAGAAGACACTTAAATGGAAAATTCAATCAAACAGATTCAAACTAATATATATCAAGCAATTTCTTATGTATGTGTGTTAGGACAAAATAGATTTATAGCTTTTCAAAACCTTAAAACTACTAGTGAATTCCAACAATAGAGCAAATAGAAAAAATATGTCAATTTCGGACTTCAAACTCGGAATAACCATAAGCCTCTCCTTTAGTACCTGAACCACAATGGTCATCCCCATAAAGCAACTCAAAACAAAACAAGATCACCAGGTTTTACATTAAGGTTGTAACATGGAAAAGGTATTGGCTCCAAAGAAGTGATCAAGTTAGCAAAATAGAATCAGCCACACTACCTAAGAAAAATACCACCTAATTTTCTAACAATAAACAACTCTTTTTATAATTTATGCCTTCTTTTAACAAAACTGAAGATAAATCTCAAGATATTAATTGGATTCTTAAAATTACAGGAAGCGATAGCTAAAATTCCTTGGCTTAATCATTTGACACTTTCCATAAATGCTAGGTACCCCACACTTATTTTCTGCAGTAATGAGTCAAACAAAATTTTTACAGAATAACATCTATGCTTTTTTTTTCTTTTTTTTTGAAATTTATTCAAATGATTGAAGGGAGTACCAAAAGCACTAAATTCTTACCATCCAAGTATAAAAATTTTTCAAAAATTTAAGCTCACAAACCCCCAAAATTAGATTCAAACCCATCATGCCATTTTTCATTACCCAACCTAGAGTGGCCAATTCTAAAATGGGAAATATAAAGGCATTTAGGTTATATGATTAAATATCAGTGTAACAATAAAATTCAAATAGTTTGCTTTTACCTTACCAATTAAGCTCAAAAAGGCTAACAATGGTAGAATTAAACACTAGGTAAGTCAAGAGTTATTTACAATGCATTTGCCAAAGAAAGGCTGCCTGGATAATGTCTTAATCCTGCCTGAGTTGAATATTTATTTCAAAAGGTGATGAGAAAGATTCTAGCTATTCTAGGATTTCTTCACTCCACTACTCTTACTCACTGGTTTTTTTGCAATATTTTAGCCTACTGTGCTCAATAGTTTAGAAATTGGGTGATAAGTGATTATTTGAGATCAATTCAACAAAAAAATTTTGTTGAATAATACTACTGCTCTCTAGCTACTTAGGCTTTCTAAAATGATAGTTCACAAAATAAAGTTCAAATTTATCCAATTCAAGATTAACTGGCCGGCTTAGATGAAATATAAGATAATTAACAACTCGACAGATAAATTTATTCTAACTTAAATTTAAAGGGAAAGATGAAACATTAAAACATAATAAACTTACTTAAAATAAAAGGCATGGCAAAACATAAAGTAAATGATATTGAAGTAAAAGAACTACTTTAAATCAAAACTAAAGAAAATCCAAAATGCATAATTTTTTGAAAATAAAAATGTGCTAAAAAACCTAAAAATCAACTAAACAGATTTATGGTTCAAGAATTTCACACTTTCAAGCCTTTGAATCCAATCATCTTTCTCCAACAAAAAAAATCTGTGTAAGAAAGATTCTTCACAAAAAGATTGTTTTCCTATAGTTAGCCTTAAACCTTCATAAAAATTAACAAGTTCCATAATTATCCGCAAAACAATATTGTTCAAATTTTAACAATAATAACTGTCCTACCCCACACTTCAAAACTTGTTGTCCTCAGCAAGAATCAGAAAAAGATTAAAAAAAATCAATGGGTAAGAAAACTCCCTAAATCAAAAGTGAAAGGGGTTAGATGGGGTAGCTGTATCAATCATAAAAGCTAGAGTGGCCAAAGCTATGATTATCTGCTACTATTGCTTGAATTCCTCTTGATTTGCAGCAAAAGCATCCATTTTATCCATCAGAGTAGTGTACTGGGCAGAAGATGGGGTCACGACTCCTAAATTTGGCGTAGGAAGAGGATTGTATAGGCTTCTCTGCATCTTTCTCAAGCACTCCTCTTTGTCAGTGAGTCTGAAGCCATGCTTTGTAGTCTCATCTGATACAACCACTTTCATATTTGTTAGAATTTTCTTGTTAATGTAAGCCATTATAGGGAGGGCTTTGTCCTTATTCAATGGGTGCCAAAATCCCTAGCAAACATAGTAACCCATCCTCCAAAAGATATTTTCTTGATCTTAGTAGGCTGTTACTGTATCCCTTCTAGCTTATTCCACCAATGGTAAGCTTCATTGATTGTGAATCTCCTGGCCATACATGATAGGATGAGCACCTCTGGTAGATTGACTTATCTTGCACTCTATACATATGACATAAAGGATATGGAGAAAAATGATATAAAATTCAAAAAGCATGATCCCTTAAGTTATGGGACTTAGTTATCCCTAAAATGTAAGGCCTCCAATTTATGGATCTTTGACTTTATCCTAAGCAGTGTTCTTATCATAGTCTGGATAAGTAAAAACACCATCAGTGGGGAATCCTAAGGCTTTAATAACTTATGCCAAGATTTGCTCATAATATGTTCCCTCTAGATAAAAAGAAACCATATCGAGGAAGTCACCATACCCAAAATGAAACTTAATTGTGGTTACAAAGTCCCTAATCTAGTTGTGATATACCAGCTTCGTGCATTGAAAGAATTTTTGCCACTGTATTGCTAAAATGTGATGCTTAATCTCTTCTTAAATTCCTAGCTTCTCCAAGAGACTGGAGTACAAATAAATAGAAGGTGAAAATTCACAGTTTGATAGAATTTGGTAAGTTGTGTGCATCTGCTTAGGCACCCATTTTGGCACTTTAAGCCCTTTGGATTTCTTCTTCTTTTGTATATGAACAGGTACTGGTTGAGGCAACTGACTAGGCTTTGCCTAGTCTTCAGATGGTAAAGGTTGGCTAGAGATAGGCAAAATGGCCAGGGTTTTAGATGATAAAGGATTAGGAGCATGTGATCATTTTGGTGCCACTAATAAGAAAAAAATTAACAAAGTTAAATAAACTCAACATTGCAAAAGAAGCTCAAGAAACAAATGAGCAATGCTAAGATAAAAGTTTAGTCCAATTTAAAATTTGATAAGGTGTTAGCAAGAGAAATAGTGAACAAATTCAATCTAAACAACCCAAACAAAATTGGCAATTGAGGTTAGCAAAAGACTCGTTGAATAAAGCAATAAGGTTTTAAATTATTAACATGCATCTTTAAATTGCTCAACAAGAAAAGGGTGGACTCCATAACCTTATAAAGAATAGCCAAAGGGAAATGAGAATGAGAAGTTTAAGGTTCTAGGTTCAATTCCCAATCATATACCTTGCAAATAATATGCCACTAAAAACCAAGCTTTGGCTCAACAATTGCTATGATCTAGCGTCATTCTCAAACAACTATGGATATTTAGGCACAATTACCCAATAGAAAAGGGACAATTATAGCAACTATTCACTTTTAAGGATAGAGACATTAAGAATTTGGGTGCAAGAATATAAGAGTCATCCATTTCAGTCAAGATAGGCAACTAAGAGCGCTCTATTTCCCAAAAAAACATGCATTGACTAAACAATATAGAAAACATAGAAAAAGACTTTCTACTTGCTTGTTCATCACTAATCACACATTCAAAATACATCAATGAATAAAAATAATCAAGCAACTGAAGCCCCCTATGAATATCTAAAATGAAGAACAAATTTTTTTTAAGACTTACAAATAAAAGAAACATCATAAAAAACCAAAAACATAGACAATCATTCTAAACACAATGAGTTCACAAATTAAACACAATCAACAAGTAAGATAACCAAAAATAAAATTAAAAAGGGCAAAAAGAGAAACTAACTTGTCTAGCTTCCATTCACCAAATTGAACTGGAATAGTAAAGAAAATTAAGCAAAAAAGCAATTAAAATTAAGAGCTTAACAAAATCATAAAGGAACCATATAAAACAGACCAACTAAAACAAAACTAAAACTTAAATTAATTGAGAAATAAAGATTAAATAAGATTTATCTACTTTTAGCAAAGAGACTAAAACAAGAACACTTACTTGGCTTGGATTTAGTGAAAATTTATCTGAGAGTGAGGTGTGAACTGATAGGCAACTAAAAGCTAAGGAAAAAAATGTGAGAGAAACTCTCTCGAACAAAAGCAATGCAACAACATAACCTCAAACAAAAGAAATAAAAACTACTTTAAAAATAAATAAACAAACTCGAAATTTAAATGAAAAAAAACACAAACAAGAGATGAAATAAAATTAAAAAGGGAGAAAAAGGGTTTCTGTACTTAATTATTAATGTCTCTCAAGGAAAAATGACTACAACATAAACAAAAGAGCAAAATAAACAACAAAGAAGAAAAGAAGGAAAAGAAAACAAGGTTAGAAAAATAAGGACGAAGAAAGCTAAAAGAACAAACAAACAAAAATACAAGAAATAGAGAAATAAATAGAAGAGAAGAAGAAAAAAAAGAAAGAAAAGAAGTTAGGAGAATACCTGTCAATCGCGATTGGCAATACAGTAGAGAGAGAAGGAGAGGAAAAGAAGAAAGAAAAAGAGAGAGAAGAGTGAGAGAGATCGAGAAAAAACTGAAAAACAAAGAAAAAGGGTAGGAAACCTTAAAAAGAAATAGGCTAAAATGGTAGTGTTTTAGAGTTAGAGTTAATTTTTTAATTTTTTTATATAGGGTCACAGTCAATATGTAAAACCTGCTGACCGTGAGATAACTCAATTTTGGCTACTAGATTGAAAAAGAGGTAAGATCACGGTCATTACCAAAATTATAATGATCGTGAGATAAAGTGCATTTTTCTACTAGATTGAAAAAAACTATACTCATGGTTACTAGATAAAACCTAGTAACCATGACCTAACATGTTTTATGATCCAAAAGCAAAAACTCACCTATGTCACGATTACCAAAAAAACTTGATAACCATGATTCCCTAAAATCTTCACCAAAAATTTTATTTTTATTACAACTCCTCCTAGCCATTAGACACAACTTTCAAACCTACTCAAACTAGAAAAAAACACCAAAATTGTGACTTAAACTCACATTCTCTTGAACCACTCTCTGAATCACAACAATCACAAAAACAAAATGAAACAAGGCAATCCTAAAAGTAAGGATTTAGAAGTAGATATGTGTTTACCAAGTTAACAACAGGAATTTTAATAACCTTTAAGGATCATTGAGAGTGAAAATCACTAAAGTGCCATCAAATGTTGATTCAAAGTATGGCTTCAAATGATGTCCATTAACTTTAAACTCCTCATCCCTCGGGTGCTTTAATGTCACCATGCCAATTTTATCAGCTCCTACAAATTCGAAAAGCCCTTTCCACCTCGATTTCAACTTTGCTGTCGGCTCCTCCATATGAGATGATGATGAAGGCAACTTATCTTTCTTTACTCCTTGTGTTTTCTCCTTACCACTACTCAATGTAATGGCCTTGGCCTTTTCTTTGGGATTTTGATCAATATTTGAAGGAAAAGTGCCAGGTTGTCTATTAGATATTGAGTTTGAAAGCTGGCCCAATTATGTTTCTATGTTCTTCATTGAGGCATTTTGATTTCGGTTCCACTATTTTTGTGATTTTCACATCGTCTCTTGACTAGCCATATATTACTGTTGACTATTCATGAAACTTGCTAGCATATCTTCAAGATTAGGCTTCTTCTCATATACAAGTGGTTTTGGTTGATATCCTGGTGGGTGATGTACTTAAGGTTAGGGTTGGTTTGAACTCTGACCTTGATGATGATGTGGTTTATATAGGGCTTGGTAATGAGTTGTTGCTTAAGGTTGGTAAGGTTAGTTATAGTTATAATGGGCATTTTGGTTGAAAAGAGCTCCTGAGGGCTGTTGAGAAAATGAGGAATGATGATTTCCATCCTTCCAAGAGAAATTTTGGTGATTCCTCCACCCCAAATTATATGTATTATTATAGGGATCATTTCTTTGATAATCTCCCATAGCATTTACATCACCCACAGCTCCAACTTCTTGAACATATGGTCCGCCTTCGTATGACCCACACTCTTGAGCAACTGAGGCTATATTTTGCACCTTCAAACCACTTAGCTCTTTCTTCAATAATTTTAGCTGTGCCTTCAACAATGCTACTTCATCTACATTATACATCCCTTGCCTCATTGGAGCTAATCTAGGAGTAGTCCATTGAGAATCATTTGCTGCCATCTCGTCTTAAAAATGAAAGGCTTCTCAGGTAGCTTGTTTAAAAATGATCTCTAGATGATGTATCCAATAGTGACCTTGTTTGTGGTGTAACTCCAACATAGAATATTGTAATCAATTAGTAATTAGCTATATTATAGCTTCTTAATGGCCTTCCAAACCTCTCCCAAACCTCATGAAAAGGCTCTTCATTCATTTTGTGAAACCTCATTATATTGTTATGAATACTTACAGCCTTTATCGGAGGCAAGAACCTCATCAAAAACTTTTCTTGCAACTGATCCCATGACCAAATTGACTTGTTTGGTAGCATTTGAAGCCATTCCCTCACCTTTTCAATCAATATGAAAGGAAACAACTTCAATCTAATTACATCAATAGGAACTTTCAGGATTTGAACTGTATCACTGACCTCCAATAATATATCAATGTGTTAAGCAGGATCTTTCACCCCTGAACTGAGAACTAATTTCTCTGTACCATTATGATGGTGGCAGGTTTAAGCTCAAATTGTACCCTTTTTGGTAGCAAAATTATCCTATGATCTTCATTCCACCTTGGCATATCATAATCTCTAATAGTCCCCTACCTAGGTACTTTTTCTCTATATCTACCCGACATTTCTTCTTGTGCCCTTAGCACTTGTTCATCTTCAGGAAATTCATCAATAAAAGGTTCCGGTTCCATGTCATTTTCCCTATTAGCTCTCCTTCATTTATGTAAAGTCATTTCAATTTCAGGGTCATAAGGTGTTACTTACCCTTGTCTCAATCTATTCAAGCACCACGATTACCTAAAAAGAAAAAAAAGAAAGACAAAATAAGAGAAAGAAAACACATAAAAATAAAAATCAAAACTCACAAACAATGCCAAATATCTGACAATGGTGCTAAAAACTTGTTGCTGGTTCTAGTAAGTGCACTGGATCGATAAGTAATAAAGTGGGGTATAGTTAGGATACTCAAATATTTTACCCAAGGGATTATGTGTAAGCTATGAAAATTAATTATATGCTATAAAATTCCAAATTATTTTGTGTGTATGAGTTGTCTATTTTCTATAATGAAGACTTTAAATAGCTAAAATGTGCAATATGGAGATTGCTAAATTAAAATTAGTAGTGATTTTAATAAAATTTAAACTATGGGTAATCAACAAGTATAAAAAATTCAATATAAAGGAAACATTGCTCAAGTTAACTCATCTACCGCACACCAAATATGAATTAATTCAACCAAATGTAATATAGCAATGAATTCGGGATCACGCTTTTAACCTAAACATCCCATTTTGGAGCCAGCTACTCTAGTTACAAAGCATCCTATTCTGAAGCAAGCCTTACAACAAGCCTAAGCATAGGCCTTAAATCCTAAGTTCGATTTGCTTTCCCATTCCGAAGCCAAACAACCTAAAACTCATTTATTTCACTCCACACTCTAGTCTTCAAACCATAAAACATTGTACATCTAGAGTACAATCCCGGAGCAGTAAAAAATATATAGCATTCATGGTAGAAAAACTGAGCAAAATCATTCACAGCATTCAATCCACCCAAGCTCAATATCCAACAAAGATTTAAGATAAAAACAATTCATCCAAGCTAGAAAATAACTTGAGAAACTGAAAACTAAGGAAATAACAATAAGTAACAGTGAAATTAACCATTCATTCATATATATAAACTTCAAATATGTTCAATATTCACATTGTGGCTGGGGAATTCAAAGGTCCCTCAAACAACTAGAACACTACTCACTACCCATTACAAAATAATATGAGAAAAGGATAGAATAAACCCTAAAAATTTGCTATAGAAGAAAACCTAGTTGAATCCCAAGTTCTTCAATCTTCTTCTCCAAGGCTTAAATGGAAATGAGCTCTACATTATGTAAATTTACACTTCTAAGCTGTAAATTTGTGTTTAATCTATGTATTTCACTATAAAACTATATATTTTTAACTATATCTATTTATCTATGTATGAAAAATGAACAAAGGAATGAAAGATAGAAGAAATCAAACCTTAGATCTCAAAGAAAAACCAGCCTCTTGATTCTGTAGAAAAATCTTCTATATATGGGCCAACATGGGTCACAATTATTATAAATTCCTTACTGACCATAACCTACTTAAAAATTCCTATTTTAACTAACATGAGTCACGGTCATTAGGAAATTCCTACTGACCGTGATGTAGCTTTGATCTCCTTCTAGATAAGGGGTCACGGTCATTATCGAAAATCTAATGATCGTAATATAACTATCCTTTGCATTATGGACTGATAGCATGACTACCTCACGGTCATTACCAAACACCTAGTAACCATGAGCTACTTCTTTCTTAGGTTTTGTAGTGAAGTGCTCCATAGGTCACGGTGAACACCTCTATATGCACAATTGCCCTGCTGACAATGACATGCCCTAAAATTGTGTGTTTTGACAAAAAACTTAGGTCACAATTACTAGGAAAACCTAGTAACCGTGAGGTACATAAAAAATTCATAATTTAGTACAAAATTCAATCAAAAGCTCTCTAAATCAAAAAAAATCTAGAATTAATGGAGAATGGGCATAATTTATTAAATGCAAGCAAAATAAAGCGAAAGACACTAAAAGGACACTAAAAAATGGACTAAAAATGACCTAAAACTATACACTGAATTAGAGTTATCAAAGTGCATTAAAGGAAGATATGTATAAGTTCAATCAAAATACTAATCAATTTTCAATCATATGTTCACTTAGGTTCAATTTAATTATTAAAAATCTTGTTATCATAATTCATGTTTTGAATGTATTTAGGCAATTCAAGTTTTAAAACTATTATTTACAAAGCAAGAGATAAAGGTTTGGGTTTGTATTGAGTAGGCATAGGTGGTGCCAACTCATTACAAAGGCCTATGGTCCAACTTGTTAGAAAGGTACTGACTTATGATAAGATAACTTTCTTAATTTATTTTGATTTGCATTTTTGACTAGCTTTCAGCAAGATTCAAGTAAAGTGCTCTTCTACAATTTTGTTATAATATCTTTTTAGTTTCCAAATCATTAAAATATACTCTATTTAACATTCTATATTGTAAGATATTAAAAAAATGGTGAAGACTGCTCAAGATGATAGGGAAGCAACCATCACTTAACTTCAAGCCATATTTAGAGGTCTTTAGAGGCAGAATTAGGTTTCATTTTATTCTAAAAGTTGTATATATTCTATTATCTTTAATCTCTAACTAAAATTACATTATTTAGACATATACAAAAATATTTATAGCCTCAATACTAAAACTTGTTCAAGTGAACCTCTGATAGATTTTCACTAAATTACTTTTAATGTATAATCACCATTTTCATGCAATAACAACATTATCAATTATTTCTAACATCAATCACAAAAAATTATAGTATATACACCAACTTGAACAATTAAACATATAACAAAGAGGATTAAAAATCCTAAACCTCTTTGGCAAGCACCACACCCTTTCTTCAAGCTTATTTTTCTTCCTTCTTTTTGCCCTTGCTTGATTATCCTTTAATATAGAATAAAATTATAAAAGTAAACAATCATTTATCCCTTTAATTTAATGTCTAATTGCCTATTTCTGTTAGAGAGTATGCCCTAGAGCCCATGTAATAGGGATGTTTTTTCATATGTATGACTTTATTTTCTTAATAAAAGGCATCATTCATTTATTAATGCTATGTTTAAGTACATGAGTTTGTAAATCTTAAATTAATAAATGAAGTCCTAGATATTATAAACACAGTGCAAAGGCAATCGTGAAAGTGTTCATGATATGAGATGACTATTGCATGCAAATGTCTTAATATCTAAATATCCCTAGTCATAGAATTAACAAGACAGGACAATGTTAGTTCGGACAGACTAGCATATGTTATGCTTCTTGAATGGTTCAAGCAGTGGTTCTCATAACTGTGATTATGGATGATAATCAAAGCAAACATGTGGATGCTTGTTAGAAGAACAAGTTCATTGGAGACCTGCAAAGAGAATCCTCATATGGATATTAAATCTATGTTAGTGAGGAATCTCTTCATAGCGGTTGTGCAAGTATCCTTAGACTTGAGATCACCAAAGTTATCTTAAGTAGTAAGTGGTATACATTGACTCCATAACTGATTACTTCCAACTGGGAGTGAACATAGTTAGGAGATTGGGTATATCATGACCTACTTGAAGATAGTTGAGTGATTGACAAAGGATTTACCATCCCAGATTTAACAAGGGAAGTTATCTCTCATGATTCTATAATTGCCTTGTTCAGAGAATCTCTGGCCAGAGTAATATGCCGAGATGGATGGAGATTCATGAAGGGCATTTTAGGAACAATGGTTAAATTAATAGAACATACATAATTACATTTATATGAGTTGACAAAAATCCATACTCAGAATCTAATTGAGATAAGAGTTGTGATAGGAGTAATTGCACGGTAACTATTTCTGTGGAAGGGTACAGTCAAACCACATGACTTTCCTAACATTTGGGTAGTCATGATGCCTAGCTAGAGGCCAATCATGACTTGTATAATGATGTATCAAAAGTATCAATAGGGATTGATAAGATGATTTAAAGGATTTTAAATCATGTGAGTTTTGAATAGAACTCACAATTACTTATTATACTGCCAACATGGACAGGAACCCAATAGGTCACACACATATAGAGAAAAGGGTAAAATTTAAAATGACAAGGATAATAATATTTGATATAATTATAAAGGTAGAGAAGAGAATATGATAATAATTAATTAAAGAGTTTAATTAATTATGATCAAATAAAATTGTCTGCGGAACTTTTGAGAAATGTTCTGCAAAATTGGACCTAATTGAAATAATGTATTTCATGATTAATTATTATTGTCTTATAAGTGTTGTAGGACTGGTATAATAATTAATAAGTCCATTGGAGTAATTATTAAGGGCCAGAGGAATGAAGCAGTTGGCAAAAGCCCTTCTATAAGGGCCACATGCCTACCTCAGAACAGAAGGCCTTAATGGCCTATTTAATGGACCAAATTAATTTATATATGTTACATAAGTGTTATGGAACCCACATATTTAATTTGGTTGGATTTGGAATCCATTTGGGTATTTAAATCCAATTAGTTGCACAAAGGGCCTAGTTTGTGGGTTTTGTGCATAGACTTTTATGAAAAGGTTTAAATTGGATTTAATTAAGCCCAAATGATTATAATTAATTCCAGAGGCCCAATTAATAATTCTCCAGCAATTTTAAAGAGCCCAATCTCATTAAGGTGTTGGAATTTTAACCTAACTATAAAAGGCCAACTAATGAGAATTAAGGTCAAGTGATTAAAACAAAAAGAAAGTCTTTTCTCTTAATCTCTCTCTCCCTTTTGCGCCAACTCCTAAGCTAGCTCTTGGGAATTTTGGCCAGCCCTAGTTAAACACCAATTTATTGGTTCAATTTACCCATCTCTAGTGTGGATTACTTATTGGAGGTGTTCGATTTTGGACACTGTGGTTTGCGACAACCCGGTGCGAAGTAAAATCAACTGTTCAACAAAAATCAAAGGTGATTTTTCTTATTCTCATATAGTTATATTTTGTATTCATGGCAAGATTATATCTAATGGTTAAAAAATTTTAAAATTCCGCTCATGTATGTGATGCATGTAACCGTTAAAATCCAATAATTTCTTGGGTCAAAGGAAAGAAAGAAGAAGGAAGACCCTCTCCCTTCACAAACTTTATAGCTAAAATTAGGGTTTCTATAGTAGGGTTAGTTTTCTTAGGAAGAAAAATAATTGGAAATGGGCTCCTCTAAAGTGGTGGCAAGCCATTATTTGTTTTAAGCATATGATTCATTTTCATTTCTCTTGAATTTTTTAGAGAAGGATAAGAATTTGGCCTTACCAATAGGCCTACCTTTTTTCCATAAATAAGCCTTCCTAACTTTCCTTCATCCTTTGTTTCTCCTTTTGTTCCTTTCCCATTTTATTTCATTTCTTTTAATTTTTAAATCCCCTATATTACACTTCCTGCTAGTTATACATATGAATGCTTATATGAAATAACCATATTGCCTCTACTCTTTTAAGATAATTACATTTATATCCCAAACTAAACTTCACTAGCTAACCGAGCATCTATTGATCACATTATAACTTAAGCATACATAAGTTCTCTTAGGGTATAAATTGCGGCCTCACATTTACTTATAAAATGGTATGTATGGTAGCAATATAAGGAACTCAAAGGAAGCTTTACAAGGATAATGGCTTATTTGCGATGATATGATGTTGTAAAGCTACCTTGGTAGGTAATGCTTTAGCCATCTTGTCACTATCACCTTTATTGAATTTTTGGCCAACCTCTATCCCCTTCTTACCTTTAATAGTCATTATAGTCCATACCATTGGAGCTAGTAGAGTGTACCTTCTTTAATGGACATTTCCTATTATTTCTTGCTCGACATCAACTATGTCATAGATATGTTACTTTAAAATGCAACAGTTATCAATTTCATGCCCTATATAACTACAAAAAAAATACAGAATAGCGTTGAAAATTAGCGAGGCCAATAAAATTTATTGCTAAATGCACCATTTAGCGACAACATTGTGACGAAAAATGATTTTTATCCCAAATATTGTTAGGGGCTAGTGGAAAAATAGACTTTGCGATAATTTAGAGATAAATAATATATGTTGTAGCTAATTTTTAGCACCAAAATTTTGGCCAAAAAAATAGAGACGACTTTGCGAGCACAAAACCCTCGCTAAATCTTAATTCATTGCTAAAATAATTTATGAACCATTTAGCGAGTACTTAGCGAGGACTTAATCCTTGCTAATTTTGTGAGAAACAAATTCTTGCTAAGTTAGTGAGGATAAATCCCTCGCTAACGGTCAAATAGTTTTGCATCTGGTTTATGAAGGATTTGGCGAGGACATTGTCCTCGCTAATTTTGCTAGGACTAAAATCCTCGCTAAATTGGCGAGGACAATTCCCTCACCAAACCGTGAATCACATGCCATTTGGTTTATGAAGAATGTCCTCGCTAATTTTGCTAGGACTAAAATCCTCGCTAAATTGGCGAGGATAATTCCCTCGCCAAATCGTGAATCACATGCCATTTGGTTTATTAATGATTTGGCGAGGACATTGTCCTCGCTAATTTTGCTAGGACTAAAATCCTTGCTAAATTGGCAAGGACAATTCCCTCGCTAAATCGTGAATCACATGCCATTTGGTTTATGAAGGATTTGGCGAGGACATTGTCCTCGCTAATTTTGCTAGGACTCAAATCTTCGCTAAAATGGCGAGGACAATTCCCTCACCAAACCGTGAATCACATGCCATTTGGTTTATGAAGGAATGTCCTCGCTAATTTTGCTAGGAATAAAATCCTCGCTAAATTGGCGAGAACAATTCCCTCGCCAAACCGTGAATCACATGCCATTTGGTTTATGAAGGATTTGTCCTCGCTAATTTTTCTAAGACTAAAATCCTTACTAAATTTGCGAGGACAATTCCCTGACCAAACCGTGAATCACATGCCATTTGTTTTATGAAGGATTTGGCGAGGACAATAATTTTGCTAGGGCTAAAATTCTCGCTAAATTGGCGAGGACAATTCCCTCACAAAAATGAAATAAACTATATTATTATTAACTAAATTAAATTAAAATTATTAGTTTTATATTTAATAATATTAATTATTATTAATTATATAATAAAAACTTAGATGAACTAAATTATTTTTATTAAAATTAACTAAATTAAATTAAATTTATTCTAGCTAAATTACCAAGATTTTAGTTCCACGCAAAATTAGCGAGGTTTGTATTCCTTGCAAATAGCAATAGTTAGATCACTCAATTAAATTACAGATAGTGAGGAAATATTTTATTGCTAATTTGGTGAGAGAGTTTGTCCTCGTGAAATTAGTGTGAGATTTGTTTATTGCTAAATGAAATAAGAAATAGCGGGAGCAACAATAAGTTCGACGGGATTTAATTGAAAATTTCAGCCTTTCTCTAGTTATTTGAAATCAAAATCTCCTTATCCTCTATTGGTCTGCCTTACCTAATGTTCGCACGCTGCTCTCATTTTGTTTTATCCATGTTGCTTCCTCTGTTTGGTTCTGCACTTGTCGCTTTGACTAGGAATTTACCAAGGATGCTGCAGCTTCCCATCCATTTTAAGGTCTTTTAATTATTTTAGGGTTCTTTTTTTTAAAAAAATTATCTCGTTTGATTCCTACCCCCACCTCTTATCGCAGATTCTATGTTAGTTTTTCTTATTATTTCTTACATAATGGTTATCAAGAATCTGGATCAAAAGCAAATGAAGAACAAAAATGGTTTTTTTTAAATATTTTGGTATTTTGATTTCACAGAGCAATCGGTTTTTTTAATGGTGTGAAAGAGAAAATTGATGGGAGTTTAGGTGATTGGAAGTAGCAAGATTCGAAAATCTGTGATGCTTGCTTCTATCATTATTTAATTTATTCATTTGAGTTCTTCAACGGTGGAAAAAGATCTAGCAAAGCTGTCCCACCTTATGATTCAAAGATCCTCTCATATTTATCTTTTCGTCATCTTCTCTCTGGTTAGTAAATCAGGTAAGCAATTCTAACTCTGCTCTCCCATATTACACTAATATATTTATTTCTCTCATATATATAATTCGTGTTTGGTTGTTGAGAAAGTGAAGGAAAAATTGAGATATTGAGCTTTGAACTCTGTTGTTAGTATTCTGATTGAAAAATATCCTTCAAATAAATTGATTTTACTAGCTGATATATTATGGTAACAATTGGTATAAGGATATTGTCTTAACAATTGATAATTACAGTTATACATTTGATGACCCAAATTTACCAATTTCAAAGCTTGATCAATTTATAGTTTCTATGAGTGTTTGAAGCCCATTGAACTATATATAGCAATGACATTTGATTTTATAGTGTTCTCTTAATTTATATATTCCCAAACTTGTATACTAATACTTGGCCGCTTGTTATTTTCTATTTAACATAGAGATGCATCCCGTGCATTTGTTTTAGGAAACTTTACAGGTAAAGTTGGTCTTGTTGGTTTCTTTCCTTCCTCTGCTATGCTTAAACCTTATTATTTGATTGTTTGCCTTTTTTTCCTCAAACATCGACTTATGTGTTGTTTATGTTTTGTTCTTGATAAAATCCTGCAAAGAGTTTAATTTTTGAAATTAATGATTTTTCAGATATATGGTTCTTTTTGTGTGGAATATGCAGGTGGAGTTGTTCAGAGCCTAATATTTTAGGTTTGGGCTTTACTTCTTATCTAATTCAGAGAGGTGTGTTGATTATAATGTAAGGTATCTTTAATTATTTGTTCTTCTTTTGCTCTAGATGAAGTGGTGATCGGTTTGTTTGTGAGCTTATAATAGTCATATACTATCTTATTTCCTTGTTAGATCTTATAAAGATTCGTAATTCTTTGGTTAAATAATTTATTTTGTGAACAGTTATTAATTTTCAGGTGTTTGTTACATGAATTTTTTTACTTGATATCTTGTGTGTAGGAAATCTTCTCTCTGATCATCATCTTATAGTTCTTCAAAAGGATTTTATATTTTCCTTTATAACTTTGTTTTCACTTTCAGGACTTATTTTTGTCTCTCTTTTTATCTGCATCAAAGAATTGTCATTCAAGAACCTGTATTTTCAGTTAGGTTGTTAATCACTCAAACTTTAGCTCTTAGTCATGTCGTGTCTTCCCTTTCTTTTTACTTCAACTATGAGCTATTATTGCAAGGGTGAATTAGATTAGTCAACTTGCAGATTGCCAATTTTATATAGTAT
Source organism: Excoecaria agallocha (assembly GCA_037975025.1). Lineage (NCBI taxonomy): Eukaryota > Viridiplantae > Streptophyta > Magnoliopsida > Malpighiales > Euphorbiaceae > Excoecaria > Excoecaria agallocha. The sequence goes on from CM075807.1 coordinate 80,574,744, forward strand.
ATGTCTACTATTAACATAAAAGCATAGTTTATCCCCATGTTAGGAATATATAAAGCTAAAGTAAATATAGTGACTTTGTTTCCCAGTAGAGATAGGAATTTATAAAGGTTAAGTAAATATAGTGACTTTGCCAATATTATTTATTTACCAACTTTAAAGTAATACAACTTTAATATTTAATTACCAACTTTAATGTAATAAAAACAGTAAACTACTTTTAGTTATATTATTTATTTAATTATATGATCACTTAATTTTAATTGGAATCAAGGACTATTGGTGTATACTCTTATAGTGTGCTTTCAAGGACCGTTGGTGCAGCAGAAGAAGCCCAGAAGCAGGACAACACTACGAAAGCTAATGGACTGTTGGTTTTATTTGTGAATCTATTATTGAGAGATGAAAAATGTTAGGAAGATATCAATGAGATAAGTCATGTAGAGTTATGAATTTTTATTTACAGCCAACATTCAGGTTTTATTGTTGTGATAGTAGTTTGATGTTTGAATTGCCAGCTTCATTTGCTTGTTGAAAAGCTTGGCCTTTTAATTGTTGTAGCCTGGAAATATTGTAAAGGTTGCTTTAGAAGTCCTTTCCTTCGTTTCTATGTTGTTTCCTTCATTCTTTGAATTTAAATTCATTGTTTAAAAGAAAGTAGTTCCATTTGGCTCTTGTTGTAGGGTGATTATTACTACCGATGCAAGTATGCACAATTGATGATGTGAGTCTAACTCACTGCATGTTTGATGCTTGTCAGAATTTTACCATCATTTATATACACGTGTACATGTCAAACTAATTTTCCAAATCGTGGATTGAACATTTAGAGGAATTACAGGGGGCTCATTTGGCATTAACACTATAAAGGGTACATATTGCTTCTCCGTATTGGCATTAAAAATGTGGCTAGTTACTCCCCAGCAGGGCTAAAATATTTTGATCATTAATCATTTTAATGTAATTCTGTCCAATTTATTTATTTTGAATCAAACTTTGATTATAACTTGCATAAGTATTTCAGGAAGTCCAACATTTTAATCACATCCTTTGCTTTTCTATGACCTTATACCAGAAAATGTTGTTTCTTATGTGGCTGCAGGTTGATGTAGTGGTTACAATTGCTGGTGGCATAGAAGAACTTATAAAATGTCTTGCTTCCACATATAAAGGTATCTATCTTTCATTAACATACTCCCTGGTTTATATATAAAAAAAAAAGCAGTGCAGATTTTAATGAAATTTGTTAATAAATTGATGTCTTTTTATCTAATAAAATAGGTGTCTGGATATAAAATTAACTTCTACATTTGCTACTTAGAACTTTCATTTGGGTTTGATGCCACTTAATTTTGATGCTAATATTCAATAATCCTTTCAATACTAGGTTGTGTCGTTGGATTTTTACATCAAAAGGGAGGAGAATGAGAAGTAAGGTGGAAAGACGGATGCAAAAAGAGTCTGGTAAAACTGTTAAATAGATGTGGAGAGCCAAAAACTTAAAGAAGAAGTTGATGACTGATGACGAGAGGCTCATTTATAACCTCAAGAGAGTATGTTTCTTAGCTTGACTAATAGTTTTTAAGTAGAATGGTTTCGTGATTGGCATATAATTTCATAATCCTAATACTTGGTGTCATGCAATGGGCATTAGACTACCAGTTGTTACTCTATTTCTCCTCTTCATGTAATCATCTTGCTTCTGCTTTTGTTGTAGTTTGAGTTTGAAGTTTGGGATAAAGTAGGCTATAGAGAAATTGATGAACGTCACCATGAAAAGGTAATGTAAAGAATGTCTTGAATGGTGCAACTAGCTTATGCGCATTTATTGTCAGAATTTGTTTTCCTTTGAATTACCTCCTAAGTATAGGAGACTCATCTATATATGAAGTATGTAGGTCATATTTTGCTTTTTTATTGTTACTATTGTATTTAATCATCTATATGTAGGTCATATTTTATTTTTTTTTGTATTTAGTCAAGTTATGCAAACACTGGTCAGATGTTCAAGATCAACAATTAGAATATCAAGTTATAATAATGACACTAGATGGATTTCTTCGTTATCTGCAATCAATCACTACACAATTTTAGGAACTAAAAGCAACTGGCATTTTATGAGTTATTTATGATTTTTAATTGTTATTGTTATATATGGATGTATTATTTTGGATATATTATTAACAATGCTATACATTTGTAAATAACAATTTATTCTTTAATATATATATATATATATATATATATATATATATATATATATATATATATATATATATATATATATATATATGTTTTTATATTCAATATTGAGTGAATATAAATTTATTATTTTTTAGTTTATTATTTAAATAATAAAATTTTCATATTAAATTAAGAAAACAAAAAAATTCATATCAACATTTAGCAAGGATAAATCTCATGCTAAATTTAGCAAGAACAATATTTGTCACAAAATTCATGTTAAAATTTAGCAAGGAACTTGTCCTAGATAAAATTTAGCGACAATTTAGTCGTCGCTAAATTACTCCTCGCAAAACTTAGCGAGGTGTAAATCCTCGCAAAACTTAGCGAGGACTTTAATCCTCGCAAAACTTAGCGAGGACTAAATCCTTGCTAAAATTAGCTAGGACTAAAATCCTAGCTAAATTCAGCTCGGATGACTTTTGTTACAAAATTTTTGTCCTCACTAAACTGATTTATCGACGAAAAATCATCATTTAGCGAGGAATTTTATCCTCGCTATTTTGCATTTTTCTTGTAGTGTATGTTGATGGAAAGCAAAGAATTAGTATAACTTGTGACCTAGTTTACCGTGATCTCGAGCCACCTTATATGGTATTGGCTGTAACTTTCCTTCTTTAACTAATCATTTAAAGACCCAAGACAAAGGCTTTCCCAGATTGGAATAGTGCTTTTAAAATGCTTCAACAACTTGCACTCTCCTTATCCTTTAGGTGCCATTATTGCTACCAGTACTAGCCTTAATAGTGTCATTAAATATAGTAGATGTTGTAGATGTCTCCCCGATGGTGGTCAATTTGACTTATGTAATTTGGGGTGTTGTATACTGAGCCTTAAAGGTCAATATCAAAATAGCTGTGACACTATTAAACATTATCAGTATCCTTTTATCAAACTCATCAAATCTTTTATTCAAGTCTTAATGTATGAGGATGCCAATTGGCTATGGAGATTCAAATGCCTTAACCTCTTTTGGTGATTTTAGCAGCTATTTCATTGCCTTATCAAGTAGACCTAATATTGATTTATACTCTAGCTTTGGTTCTAACATGTTAGGTGCTGACTAATAAAAAAACCTATATAAACCACTTCAGTATATAGTCTACGATGGCTTAAAAAGTCAAAATGTTAGGAGTGATGCATGATGATGATGTGCATGTATGATATACAGGATGATGTAAGATGAATGAGTATAGTATGCATACAATGCATAAATGAAATACATATGATACATGACTTGAACATTAGCATGACATATGATACATGAGTGTGATGTATATGCATGATATACATATGATACATGGTGTTTGAGTGTGAAGTACACATATGATGCTATGTTCTGGGTATATGGTGCATGGTATCATATGATGCATGATGCCTATTAGGTATGCATATAATGTATGCTGTGGATATACATATATTGCAAAGTATACATATAATGCATGAGGGTGTACATGTAATGCATGATATACATATGATGCTTGATACATGAAAAGATACATATGATGTATGGTATGCACATGATGCATGATGCATACTAGGGATACATATGGTGCATGAATCAAATATTACGATGATGTATGATGAAGCATTTGTATGACATGTATGATGCATGAGTGTGTTAGCTGGTGTCAATCATAAGCACATATAAGCATAGAAATAGCCTTCCAATCTTATTGCTCCCAATAGAGGAGGTAGTACGATCTCTTTCCTAGGTAGGCTTAGCCTATGGGTCAACAAGGAACCCAATAGATGTGTATGGTATATAATGGAAAACTGGTAGCATAGCATCTCTTTATTAAAGAATAGGTGTATAGGTTTTGATCATTATGTATTTAAATGATTCAAATAAATTGGGTTGAGCCCACAAGGGCATGGCAACCTTTAATGAGTATCAACCTAGTTTTTTTTTAACTTGTTCAATATATAAGGGCCCACATAGCAAGAAAAAGTTGTTAAGTACATACAACCTAAGGGAAGTAGCTATTACCATTACATGGGCTTGTGGTCAAGTGATGAGACTTTGGGGCTACCTAAGTATGCTCCCTGCCAAAAGGTCTAGCTCATCATGAGCATAACGACCAATGGGTCACCATTTTATATACCAATTATTACTAGACTTAGGATGGTGGTTCTCTTTGACACCTCCCTACGTTGAGTTAACATAGAGAATGGTTTAGGATTAAATTGGGGCTAAAATAGGGATGTCTAACTTAATTCTAAAGCTTTAATATGAATGCAAAAATATAATTTTGAGTAGAGATATGATTAATAGTAAAAAAATCAATTATAATAACTTAATCAAGATACTTTAGGAGCAAGGTCTCTTAAGTACCTAATGTAGTTGCAATAATGATACCCATCGAACCTCGCCCAAATTTAGTTTCAATCTCAAAGGTCTGCTTTTGCAGTCTAAGATTGAATGAGGCTTATAAAATTCATAGAAATTGGCTACAAACCCTTTCTTATTATGAAGTGACCAATCTATGAATTTTATAAACCTCATTCGGAGTTCTTGAAAGCGGACCTCCAAGAGTGAAACCAAAAATGAGCAAGGTTCGACACCCATCATAACTCCAGTTAGGTTTTTTTAGCCAACTCTTTTTAATGATACAAAAGCATTTGTTCTAGCATGTGATATATGCCAATGTATGGAAAACATAGGTAAATGTGATAATATGTGATAAAAAAATGTGCTTGAAATAAAACTATTTGATGATTGGGGTATTGACTTCTTTGATGATTGGGGTATTGACTTCATGGGACCTTTTCGAAAGTATATCCTAGTAGTAGTAGATTATATGAGTAAATGGATAGAAGCTATGACTACTAAGAGTTATGATGCACATGTTATGTTATAATTCCTTCTTAGGAATATTTTAACAGGTTTTAGAGCCCCTAGAGCTATGATTAGTGATATTGGCAAACATTTTATCAACTATCAATTTAAATCCTTACTCTACAAATATTGTGTAAAGCACAACATGACCACACCTTATCACCCACAAGCCAATGGTTATGCTGAGGTGGCCAATAGGGAAATTAAAGCCATTTTAAAGAAAACTATTAATTCCTCTAAAAATGATAGCTCAACTAAGCTAGATAACGTCTTATAGGCATATAGGAGTACTTTTAAAACACCTATTGGCATATAGAAGTCCATTTTGATTAGTTTTTGAAAAATCTTTTCATTTACTGGTTGAATTGGAAAACAAGGCATATTAGGCTACTAAGTTTATCAATTTTGATGTTAAGAATGCAAGGGTGAAATGTGCTTTGTAGGTGAATAAGCTTAAAGAAATATGGTTTTGGGCATACATTGATGCAACAACATGCAAGGAAAAGTCAAAAAAGTGGCAAGATCAAAAGCTAGTGAGGAATGAACATGTACCAGGCTTGTAAGCCTTGCTTTACAACAGTTGATTACATCTTTTTTTGATAAAGATCAAGTCAAAGTAGTTAGGACCTTATGAAGTTGTAGAGGTCATAGATTATAGAATGTTTACAATGCATAAATTGAAGGATGGCATAGAATATAAAGTGAATGGTCACTAGCTGAAATCTTAGTATGCATCACAAGTTAAGGTTGCTAAGGCAACTTTGATTTTACAAGACAAGTAAGGCAATGCTGGAGGTTTAGGTAAGTACTTGAAAACTTAGAACAATTTTCTTCACTCTTTTAATTTTTATGTTTTATGTAGGTTTTTCTAGGAAATTTTGAGCCTTATGTGCATTTTTGTAAATTTTCTTTTTTTAGGTTCAATTCATAAGTATTTACTATTTTTTGAGTGTGTTTTTTGTGTTTGAAGTGGTGAAATTGGAATTGTAATGGGAATAGTTTAATATTTAGCAATTTTTCTTTTTTAAGAAATCTACCCATTAGATTGCTTATCAATCCAGATGGGTGAAGTGCACATTATCAATCAAGAATAGGAGTCACTTGACTGAATTGATTTTCAATCCAATAGGGGTTTTTTTTTACTTTCAAGTGCTATTATTATAGAATAGGGGTCACCTAAATGCATTAATTATCAATCCAGCTGGATCAATTGAACATTTCAGTCCAGAACGATAGACACATGAATAATTAACTTCCAATCCAATCAGGTTGTTTTTTAAAAACCCTTTTTTAAATTTGCATATCCTTCATTTTGTTAGTTACCATTTTAATCGCATTCTGCATTTTGTCTCAACTCTTTCATCTTCTCCCTATCATTCTGGAACTCCAGAACTTCATCTTCTCAAACCATATTTCTTATATTTCATTTCTTCTCCATTTTTAAGGTTATCTTAGATTGTGGCTATCTTTATTGTTCTAATTGCTAGATAATGGTTAACAAATGTGTGATTTATGATTTGTATTTTTGTGATTTTTAAGAATAATGTGCTAATTATTTAAGTGAGTTTTCATATGTGTTAATTATTAGGCTTAAACATAAATTGAAATTGAATGAAAATGGTATTTATCAAGTATGCACACAAATTGTTCTATGAAATGCTTCAATGAGTTTATCTTCACGTTTCTTTGCGATATTCTTCAAATCATTTGTATAAATGACATATTTTCCACTTTAGTTGCCTTTTTTATTTTATTTTGTGGAAAAAATTGAACTTGATATTAAATTTTTTGGTCAGGTTTTTAACAACTATTATCTTGAATTTATATACTATTTCCCTTTCTTTTGTCAGTTGTGAACTTATGTTGTAATATTCAAAAATTTTTTGTTGGATTTCCTTGTCAATAATGTTTTCAAATGCACCATTAGTGGAAATTAAATGGTATTTTTGCATATTTTTAGTGGTTCCCAAGCACTTAAGAAATGAAGCAGGATTAGGCTTTTCAAAGATACATGTCCAAGGTTACATTAATGTGAGCATGCACAAAGTTTATCACTATTTTTTATAAATAGAATATATTAAAACCATTTATTTGAACTTGTGCCCACAATAGTATATAGACTTCAATCTTAAAGTAAGGGTTTGAGGCATGATTGTAAACATTGGGTGGACTAAATTATTTCACAAATTAGAGCTAGTAAATCCTAATCTAACAAGGGATTTTCTTACTATGTTTTGTTGTCATTTTGAGTCAAGTGATAATTAAGATGGGTGGTTACATTTTAGCTATAAAAGAAGAAGTATCACATTGCTTTTAAGGAGTTTACAGAAAATTTGGCTTTTATCTTTAGTTTTATTATATTTCTTGATTCAATTTGTTAATTGCTAGTTCTTTTAGCTTTTATCTTTAGTTTTATTATTAGTTGTGTGGGCTATAACTTGGTAGGATCACTTAGTCTATATTTTGTTTAGTTTACCCTAGTTTGTTTTTGAAATTTGAACAATTTTTAACTTTAACTTGGAATTTTGTAGTGCTTAAGGGTTTGGATAGCAACAGAATGACTATGTTATTTTATGAAGTTATAGTCAATTTGGTATTCAACTTGAGTCATACTTTTAAGTTCCAAAATATTGTGTATATAGGCATGTTTTATTGAAATAATTTAAAAATTGGTGCTTGTAGACAATTGACCTCGGGATTTTAAGAGCACTACAATATTCCTTATTACCCTTCAAAGTGATTTAATGACTAAGCCATGATTTTAGAGATGATGTAGGTAGTCCTTTATTGTTAGTCATTGTAAATCACTTTTCCCTACTCTGATATGTGAATTGTTTATTCTTAGTCCTTTTGAGTCGATTGATGTATGCTTGATGCGTACTTGAACTTTTTTTAATACACTATTATAAACCAACCCTTCAGCTTAAAAGGTTTTACCTCCCCTTTATAAGAGCTAGCCACTCTAGTTTAGGTGTTGGGGTTAACTATGAAGGTGTGTTATGTTTTCCTTTTAATGATGGTTGAGAATGAAGAATGTTAGTGGTTAATGATAGAATTCATAATCATTTGGAATACAATTCTCGATAATGAACTCCTAAAAGCAAGCTGATTTCTGTTGTAAAGAATTAGACAAAGTAGTAACTCCCTCCTCGAATATATTATTGATATTTGTTAAAGGTTTGGTTGACTAGCTGAAAATATATCTAAGGATTGTGAGCAAAAATTTACAACAAGCAACACTACAAAAAATTGATTTTAGTGATGGCTTTTACCTATGGATCAAATTCTGTAGGTAAACTTAAGATATTATCGATAAATTACTGACAAAATTGATAATGTGTAGGTAAAAAAATGAATTTGTTAAATGACAACAAATTTATTGACAAAATCAATAATTCATCTATATATTTGGCAGAAAATGTTGATACCATTTGTTAGCAATAGATTTAGTGACGATTATGTTCGTCGCTGATGGAATTTATTATGTAACTTCTATAACAAAGGAATTTTCATCAGTAATACAAGCACCTTTGAAGATTTATCAACATATATGGTGATTATTTTATATTTCATAGGTAAATAAATGTGGAAGTATTTTGGTGTCATTTTTAGCAATAGAAATAGTGATGGAAATTTAAGGCGATGAAGTCATAGTTTTTGCTATGATTTTGTTTGTTGATAATTCTGTTAGTATTCTTTTTATTAAAATTTTTTATATTTAATATTAATAAAATAATTTAGGCTAATAAATTCCAAATTTTTGTGCTCCATCATTCAATCAAGCCCTAGAGTCGATATTTTTCTCTCAGCCAGTCTAACCTTTCTCTTTGTCATTTGTTCGATGAGGTTAACCCACTAGGGATTCACCACCACAACTATCACTCCCTTATTCAACCCCGTTGTCTTCCTTCTTATCGATGTGGGTCTATTCCTCTCTCTCAACATCACTATCTCTCCCTCTTTGTCTCACATTCTATCTTTCTATATCTCAGCCTTGATCTCATTTCAAAAATTATCTTTGCTAGTATCTACATTGAAGATGCCTACTGGGAACTTTACTTCCTCGAGCATGGCATCCATGTATGCCTTTAGTGCATATGTGTTTATTTATTTGCAATTTGGATAATGTATTATTGTAAGTTAAACCCCATATCTATTGGTTTTTCCTTTATTTTTATCTTTAGATCTATCATTTTTGGTTTTAGATTTGTATATAGCATTTGTTTTGCTTTAATTTTGATAACATATTGTATCTCAAGCCTAGATCTGTCAATTTATTTTGCATTTGTTTTTCTTGCTAACATAACTTACTTTGACCAAAATTGTAAGCATATGTTATAACAACTATAATTTGTTAAGTTTGTATATGACTAGAAATAAAATTGTTTAGCGTTGTGCAAGTGGAATTGTTAAATGGGTCGGTTCCAATTGAAATTTTTGATGGCAATGGATTTATAGGTATTGAAATTTTAGCTTATATATGCAATGGAAATGATCCTCTCTCTTTTTTTTTGGAATTTTATCGGAGTAATTGCTTTATATAACTAATAATTATTATGAACTAACTCTAGATTAAATCTATGTTTTCGTGTGATATCATTTTTCAAATTTGCTTATTTTGTTGACATCGGGGGTATAAAAATTTGACTCTTCTGCTCCTCTAGCTTGCTTTTTCATATTCTTTTATTTTTTTTCTTTTTTCCAATTTGAGAGTGATTTACATAGTATAAGTTACCTATTGTCATTTTAGGTGTAAGATTTGGTATAGCTAAAGTAACTATTTTTTTCAGAAAGGAGGGATAGAACCATGTATCGTTGTGATTGCTTGGTAAAAGTTGGTTATAAACTAAAATTTAATGATAAAAAAAAATCATGTTCTAATTCTCAAGTAAGGATGGGGCTGCTGAGCCAATGTTGGAATTTATCGGTTACATGCATCTCATACATAAGCGAAATTTAAAAATTTTTAACCAATATTATTGATCTTTTCATGAATGTACAATATTCATATTAATAAGAATAAGAAAAATCACCTTTGATTTTTGTTGTACAGTTGATTTTCCTTCGCACCGGGTTGTCGCAAATCATAGTGTCCAAAATCGAATAAATTGAACCACACTAGAGATTGATAAATTGAACCAACAAATTGGTGTAGAACAGAGAGTGGCCGAAATTCCCAAGAGCTAGCAAGGGAAGTGGCACAAAAGGGAGAGAGAATTAGAAATAAAGACTTTCTTATGTGTTTAATCACTTAACCCTAATTCCTCATTAGTTGGACTTTTATAGTTAGGTTAAAACTCCAACTTCTAATGAGATTGGGCTCTTTAAAATTGCTGGAGAATTATTAATTGGGCCTCTGGAATTAATTAAAATAATTTAGGCTTAATTAAATCCTAATTAAATCTTTTCATAAAAGACTATGCACAAAACCCACAAACTAGGCCCTTTGTGCAACTAATCGGATTTAACTACCCAAATGGATTCCAAATCCAACCAAATAAAATATGTAGATTCCATAACACTTACGTAACATATATAAATTAATTTGGTCCATGAAATATGCCATTCAGGCCTTCTGTATGGAGTTGACGTGTGGCCCTCTTCTAGAGGGCTTTCACACCAGCTTCATTCCTCTGGCCCTTTTTATAATTCCTCTAATGAACCTATTAATTATTATATTAGTCCTATAAAACTTATAGGACAGTAATAATTAATCATGAAATATATTATTTCAATTAGGTCCAATTTTACAGAACATTTCTCAAAAGTTTCGCGAACAATTTTACTTGATCATAATTAATTAAACTCTTTAATTAATTATTATCTTATTCACCTCTCTACCCTCATAATAATATCAAATATTATTATCCTTGCCATTTTACCATTTTATCCTTTTTTCTATATGTGTGTGACCTATTGGGTTCCTGTCCATGCTGGCAGTATAATATGTAATTGTGAATTCTATTCAAAACTCATATGACTTAACCTCCTTTAAATAATTTTATCAATCCCTATTGATATTCTTGATACATCATTATACAAGTCATGATTGGCCTCTAGCTAGGCATCATGACTACCCAAACTTCAGGAAACTCAAGTGGTTTGACTATACCCTTCCATAGAAACAGTTACCGTGTAATTACTCCTTTCACCACTCTTATCTCAATTAGATTCTGAGTATGGATTTCTGTCAACTCATATAAACTAATTATGTATCTTCTATTAATTTAACCATTGTTCCCAAAATGCCCTTCATGGATCTCTATCCATCTTGGCATATTACTCTGGCCAGAGATTCTCTGAACAAGGCATTTATAAAAACATGCGAGATAACTTCCCTTATTAAATCAGGGATGGTGAATCCTTTGTCAATCACTCAACTATCTTCAAGTAGGTCATGATATACCCAATCTCTTAACTATGTTCACTCCCAGTTGGAAGTAATCAGTTATGGAGTCAAAGTATACCACTTGCTACTTAAGATAACTTTGGTGATCTCAAGTCTAAGGATACTTGCACAACCGCTATGAAGAGATTCCTCACTGAAATAGATTTAATATCCATGTGAGAATTCTCTATGCAGGTCTCCAATGAACTTGTTCTTCTAACAAGCATCCACATGTTAGCTTTGATTATCTTCTATAATCACAGTTATAAGAACCACTGCTTGAACCATTCAAGAAGCATAACATGTGCTAGTTTGTCCAAATTAACAATATCCTTATCTTGTTAATTCTATGACTAGGGATATTCAGATATTAACACATTTTCATGCAATAGACATCTCATATCATGAACACTTTCATGATTGCCTTTGCACTGTGTTTATAATATCTAGGACTTCATTTATTAATTTAAGAGTTACAAACTCATGTATTTAAACATAGCTTTAATAAATGAATGATGCTTTTTATTAAGAATATAAATTTATACATATGAAAAAAATCCCTATTACATGGGTCTAGGGCATACTCTCTAACAATCTCCCACTTGCACTAGAGCCAACCACTCATATGTCTCAGACCCATGCTATTTATATGGTGATCATGCTTAATTAGGGAAAGTGCTTTAGTGAGGGGATCCGCCACATTGTCATCTGTGGGAACCCTTTCTATTTTCACATCATTTCTAGCTACTATTTCCCTTATGAGATGGTAGCGTCTTAAGAACATGTTTGGATCGCTGATGAGACCGTGGTTCCTTTGCTTGCACAATTGCTCTATTGTTGTCACAATATAAAGGAATTGGATCAACAATGCTAGGCACCACTCCTAGTTCAGTTATCAACTTTTTGATCCAGACTGCTTCTTTGGCTGCTTATGAAGCAGCAATGTACTCAGCTTCCGTCGTGGAATCAGCAGTTGTTTCTTATTTGGAACTTTCCCAACTAACTGCTCCTCCTCCCATTATGAACACATAACCAGACTGTGATTTACAATTATCTTTGTCAGATTGGAAGCTGGCATCTGTATACCCATTTACTTCCAAACTGCCCTCTCCATATACCAAGAATATATCCTTAGTCCTTCTCAAGTACTTAAGGATATTCTTGACAGCTGCCCAGTGTTCCTCTCCAAAATTGGATTGGAATCTACTTGTGACAATCAAAGCAAATGCTACATTTGTATGTGTACATAACATAGCATACATGATAGAACAAATTACAGATGAATATGATATTCTATTCATGCTCTCTCTATCCTCTAGTGTCTGCAGACACATAGACTTAGAAAGGTGTTTCCCATGCACCATGGGTATAAACCCTTTCTTAGAGAGATCCATATTAAACCTCTTTAATACTTTATCTATAAATGTACTATGAGAAAGACCTAGCAACCTATTGGATCTATCTCTATAGATTCTTATTCCCAGAATATAGGATGCTTCTCCAAGGTCTTTCATGGAGAATTGCTTGGATAACCATATTTTAACAGATTGGAGAAGAGAAATGTCATTTTCCATTATCAATATGTCATCCACATATAGAACTAGGAAGACAATTGTACTCCTACTGACCCTTTTATACACACAAGGTTCATCTTCATTCTGTGAGAAACCAAACTCTTTGATTGTCTCATTGAATCGTATGTTCTAGCTCCTAGAGGCTTGCTTCAATCCATAAATGGATCTTTGAAGCTTGCATACCTTTTCGCCATTTCCTGATGTGAACCCTTCTTGTTGTGTCATATACACATCCTCAGTATGATTTCCATTAAGGAAAGCTGTCTTCACATCCATTTGCCAAATATCATAATCATAATGAGCTGCAATGGCTAAAAGTATTCTTATAGACTTAAGCATCGCTACAGGAGAAAAAGTTTCGCCATTGTCAATACCTTTTTTTTGACGATAACCTTTTGCTACTAAGCGAGCTTTATAGGTAACTATAGTACTTTCCATATCGGTATTCTTCTTGAAGAGCCATTTGCACCCTATGGGTTTTATCCCTTCAGGTGGTTGAGTTAAAGTCCATACTTTATTCTCATACATGCAGTCCATTTCAGACTGTATAGCCTTAAGCCATAAATCATGTTCTAAACTGTTCAAAACTTCTTGATAGCTTGTAGGCTCATTATCCTCTACTACAGTATGCCTCTATCCGAATCAATGTGAAATCCATATCTCACAGGGATAGAACGCATCCTAGTAGAACTTCTAGGATTTTGTGCGTAACCAGGTTCAACTGGAATCTCATCATTACGAAATCCAGTTTTGGGTTCAATCGGTTGATCATCTTCTATTTGTTGGTCTTGAACTTCACCAAGTTCAATTTTACTCCTACTATCCTTTCGTAGGAGAAATTCTATTTCCAATAAGACAGCATACCTTGAAACAAACACCTTTTGTTCTAAGGGATGATAGAAATAATATCCAAACGTTTCTTTTGGATATCCCATAAATAAACATTTGTCAGACTTAACATCCAGTTTGTCTGAAATTATCCTCTTCACATGAGCAGGACAACCCCATACTTTCGTATGAGAAAGCATGGGTTTCTTGTTATTCCACATCTTATATGGAGTAACATCAACCGATTTACTAGGAACACTGTTTAACACATAAATAGCAGTTTCTAGTGCATATCCCCAAAAGGACTTAGGCAAGTCCGGTCGGCTCATCATTGATCGAACCATATCTAATAGTGTTCGATTTCTCCTTTTAGATACACCATTGTGTTGTGGTGTATATGATGGAGTCCATTGAGATAAAATCCCATTATCTTTAGGATAATCTTAAAACTCTTGGCTTAAGTATTCTCCATCTCGATCTGATTTAAGTGTTTTAATACTTTTGCCAAGTTGTTTCTCTACTTCATTTCTAAATTCTTTGAACTTTTCAAATGCTTCTGATTTATATTTCATTAGATAGATGTATCCAAACCTGGAATAATCATCTATGAAAGTAATGAAGTAGGAGTAACCTCCTCTGGCATGTGTAGTCATTGGACCACATACATCTGAATGTATTAAGTCCAAAACCATTTTAGCTCGTTCTCCTTTACCAATAAAGGGAGCTTTTGTCATTTTTCAAATAAACAAGATTCGCATATATCAAATGATTCATAATCAAATGATCCCAAATCACTTGACTTGTGTAATTTGGTCATGAGTTTCTCATTTATATGGCATAAATGACAATGCCATAAGTATGAGGTATTTAGATTATCATGTTTCATTCTCTTGGAATCTACATTATGTACTTCTTTAATTAAATCAAGAACAAATATACCATTCTCAATGATAGCTTTTGCATAAAACATATTGTTCTTAAAAATTTAACAACATTTGTCCTTTAAAGAAATATCCTAATCGTTCATCAAACAACTGAAAGAAATAATAATTTTGGACAAAGCTGGAACATAATAACAATTATTTAATTCCAGTACTAATCCACTAGGAAGAGGCAAATAGTAAGTCCCCACAACTATTGCAGAGATGTTCTGTCCAGTAGCTGACTGCAATCATATCTCTGCCTTTCCAACTCTTCTAAAGCTTCTAAGCCCCTGTAGATCATTACATAAGTGAGATCCACATCTGGTATCTAATACCCAAGATTTTTTTGAAGCAATAGAATTAGTATTAATTTCAATCATATGAATACCTGAAGTAAAAGCATCGGCTTACTTATTCTCCTTGAGAGAATCTAGATAGGCCTTGCAGTTACGCTTCCAATGACCATCCTTTCCACAATGAAAGCAAGTTCCTTTGGGATTCTCTTTCTTGGCAACCTTCTTCTTGGAGATCCCACCATTCTTTGGCTGCGCCTTGGTTATCTTCTTCTTCTTCTTCTTCTTCTTCTTCTTCTTCTGCTTCTTGCCTTTAGCAGAAGTGACAACCATGACACTTTTTGGATCCCTCTTAAATGATCCATCAGTTGTCTTGAGCATATTGATTAACTCAGAATGGATACTTGGATCTTGTTCATATTAAAGCTAAGCACGAAAGGTGCATAACTTGGAGCCAACGAGTACAAGATTAAATCTATGTATAGATCATTATCCATAACATAGCCAAGTCTACTCAAATGCTCAATATACCCATACATCTTCAATGCATGAGTAGCAGCTGAAGTGCCTTCCATCATTTTGTAGCTAAATAGAGCTCGAGCAATCTCATATTGCTCAGTTCTAGCCTGAGAAGATTAAAGCTCCTCTAGATGCAAAACGATGGTTCTAGCATCCATCATATCATGTTGCATCTGAAGCTCCGAGGACATAGCACCTAGCATCAGACATGCTGCTGCTTCACTATCCTCTATGCATTTTTGATAAATGCCTTTGATCTCATCAACGGCATCATCTGATGGAAGTGGTGGTTGATCTTTATCCAAGACCTAATGGTTCTTTTCAGCTCTGAGAATAATTCTCACTTGCCTGATCCAATCACAATAGTTGTTGTCAACCAGCTCATTATCCAAGATTGATTGTATATTAATGTTTGATGTGCTCATGATGATGTCCTAGATGTGAAAAAGAAAAGATATGAGAGTATGTTCATATATATATATATGTATGCATTAATAAGGTCTTTAATTAATCCATTTACTCCCACTATTTTATTGCGAATTAATAGCCTTCACTATATAATCCGAGAAAACCCGGTGGTTTTCTTAGTGGGCCAATATCCAATACTTGATATGTAATTTGACCTTGACTGTGGTCAATAAGCCAAACTTCATACCCTTGAAAGGTAGGTATCTCTATACCAATTGTGTCTCTACACAACTATTGGATCATTATGTTATCAACTCTTGATGCATGCATATCGTATATGCATTCCTTAATCTTGCCTCTAGAACCATTAGCCTTAACTGTGGTCAACAAGCTAATGGGCTAGCTAAGATGACCCATTTAATTAGATTTGAACATATTCGATATAATGTGAGCTTGACTGTGGTCAACAACCCGCACTATAAAGAACTCTGGTTCTCCTCAAATTAATGGAAGGCTTATATACCTTAGTATTTGTTTTGAGGGTTTTAGTTAATTAAGTCTCATCATACATGGTTGGCATACATGGGTATGCATCCTATATCTATCACATAAATATAAGCATGCAAATATGGTATAGTTATGGACTTTACTACATTGATTTCCCCAAGCCAAGAGGGAAATCAAAAGGTCACACCTAGGTAGTATGCATGATTCAAACAAGAAAAGTAATTACATTATCTTCAAGCTTATTGGATCTCCATCCGGCCCATCTTGCTCCTTGATAGTGGTCTCCATCTCTATTTCTAATTCTAATCTAAGTAATCTAATTGCATATTAAAACTTGAAAAGAAATACAAACCAAAAACTAGTGGCCGGGACATGAAAGTCCTCATTGAGCCAAAACATGCATAATGCTCAATCACATTGGGCCTTGCCCATAACTATCCATTATGCCAATCATACACACTTATATGCCTTTCTATTGCATAAAGAAATGGATTACTTACTTTGTTTCAACTCTTGAAACAAGCTTTTGAGTTATTTTAACAATGTGATCAAATTAGGAAACTTTCATTTTAAGAAACATTTTTGCATGCATGTGTTCTTTCCTTAATAATCAATCCAATTGATTATTAATTGATTATTTAATTAATTAATCATATTAAATAATTAAAAGAATCAATTTTGGGCTTAAGATCAAGGGTAGGCCAAAACCCACCAAAATAAACCCTAAATATGTTCACACACGAACTAGTTTTGTCTCTATTAGATTATTTGGGCCTTTTGGAATGAGGCAAGCCCACTCCAGCCCTTAAAACCCATTAATAAACATAATTAATGTTTATAATATTTAATTTAAATCAGCTTCTTGGGTGCACCTGTTGGAATTTAAAGGTTACATGCATCACATACATGAGCGAAATTTTAAATTTTTTAACCATTAGATCTGATCTTGCCATGAATACACAATATAACTATATGAGAATAAGAAAAATCACCTTTGATTTTTGTTGAACAGTTGATTTACTTCGCACCGGGTCGTCGCAAATCACAGTGTCCAAAATTGAACACCTTCAATGAGTAATCCACACTAGAGAGGGGTAAATTGAACCAAAAAATTAGTGTTTAACTAGGGATGGCCGAAATTCCCAAGAGCTAGCTTAGGAGTTGGCGCAAAATGGAGAGAGAGATTAAGAGAAAAGACTTTCTTTTTGTTTTTAATCACTTAACCTTAATTCTCATTAGTTGGCCTTTTATAGTTAGGTTAAAATTCCAACTCCTTAATGAGATTGGGTTCTTTAAAATTGCTGGAGAATTATTAATTGGGTCTCTAGAATTAATTATAATCATTTGGGCTTAATTAAATCCAATTTAAACCTTTTAATAAAAGACTATGCACAAAACCCACAAACTAGGCCCTCTGTGCAACTAATTGGATTTAAATACACAAATGGATTCCAAATCCAACCAAATTAAATATGTGAGTTCCATAACACTTATGTAACATATATAAATTAATTTGGTCCAAGAAAAAGCCCTCTAAGCCCTTCTGTATGGGGTTGATGTAAGGACCCAAAATAGGCCCTAGTAGAATTCAAGGGCAATTACATAATATTAAAGTCTAATTAAGCATTATTTGATGAATTATTAAGAGTTAAGATATTAATTGAGGGTATAATTGAAGAAAAAGTATTAATTGTGGGGTAATTTCATAAATTCAGAAACTTAAGAGGTCAATTTGGAATTAGAGAACAATGGAGAGGTTAATGTATGAATAATGTAAATGTGGGGTATGAAATGTGACATGCAAAGAATAGGATGGTTTTAGTGGGACATGCAGATTCTAGGAGGACCTAAAGAGAGATTTGACAAAGTATTATATAAATGAGTTTATGTAGTGGAAAGAAAGAGAAAGTGGCAATTGTGAGAGAGTGGTGGTCGGCTAATTGAGAGGAAAACCAGAAAGTTCCCAACTCTTCTTCTTCTCTTATTTTCTTCTAAATCCTCTCAAGAAATTAGTTGATAAGTTTTGTTGGTTCAACAAGTGTTTAAAACATTAAACTCTAAGGTAAATGATCTCTACTGAATTTCATCATTATCATCTTCATATTCTTCTCATCTTGCTTGTGGTAATGAAGATCAAGTGCTGGAAATGATGAATGAATTTTGGTTGTAGTCAAAGAAGAAGGAGATAGGAAGGATAAAGGGAAAGACATAGCAAGAGATTGAAAGCTTGAGTGTGATAAGTTTCAGAAAAAGGTATGGGAATTTAGGATTATTCATGTTGCACGTGAGTGTATCTACTTGAATATGATGTGTTTTGCTTGAATCTTGACATGCATGTGAGTTTTCTTGACATGCATGTGAGTTTTAAAGAATTCTGGGTTTGAGTTCATTGGACCTAGATGCATTGTTTTGGTGATATCTAGAGTTTGAAAATAGATATTGAGATGATTCCAAATGGGTATTAAAATAGACTTATAGACAAAGATTTCATAAGAGAAATCACATTCAAATTCTGTCTCTAGATATTTTTATGATTTATTGAATTTAGGAAAACTTCTAAATTCGGATTCTGGACCAGGTTGGGGAAAAATTGAGATATCTGTATGTAAAATGATCATAATGACATGAAATTAATTTCTATGAAAACTAGACTCATAAAGACACATTTTATATGAAGGAAGTAATGCCTAATTTTATTTCTATGTTTGTCAAATAATTAGCATGAAATTCGTTGAATCTGTTGGGACTGTTAGGGTACAGATGTTGGTATTTTGGGCATACGTAATAGTAGAGAAGTCAAAATATTATTCTGTAAAATTCTGAGTAAACTAGATACCTAGGAGTACGTTTTTGATGAAGAAATGTTGGTCTAAATCTCTCTTGATTTTATGCTATGAATTTGTATAAGTGACAGCCCCCACTGTTTTGGTTCTATGAACAGTCCTTACTAATTTTAAGATATCTCGAGTTCTAGAAACGATATTGCACATATTTTTGATGTTCTAGAAACTAGAAATGTAGATCTACAACTTTGTAGAAGATAACTTTTTCTAAAAATGCCGTTTACTATGTCAAATACGAGGTACAAAATGATTTTGTTAAGCAGTTTGCAGGATTTTGAGAACAGAGTGAAAAACCTGTTTGACCACGCATACTGTCGCGAGCGCGACAGCATGTTGGTCACTAAATGTGTTTTTATTCTCTTTTATTGGTACATTAGGCTACCCCCATGTGTAGTACATATAACTGAGCAAAAATTGACCTTAAATGCAAGTATACAAGAGTCATATACTAGTGTGTATATAAATTTGTATCACTTATATTGAAAATTGTTTATGAATGTATACCTATGCTATGTAATAGGAAACATAATAGTATGATCATGTATTATGCATATGCCCAAGTGTAAACATGTCGATATTTGTATAGCACCCGATTTGAACAATGATAAGGTATGCACATTGATGATCATGCTTATGAGAATGTACCTACAAGTATGTTTAATTATGATTATGTATATGAGTGTATGAACATGAATAAAGTATCGCCTGCAATAGAGTTCAGATATGGATAGATAGGCGCCTATAGGGAATTGCAGCTGCCAAAGTCGATCCTGCTGGATCTTACACAGCCCATTAGGGTTGTTTATTTTTGCCCTCGTGTGGGTGCTCACGTGCGAGCATTTGACCGGTCCAAAGTATAGTTGGCCCTACTTGGGTCCATAGTTATGATATCTTCGGATATCTATCATTTGATACCCTCGGGTATCCATCGATCCCGTTATCCATTCTTAGAACTTAAGCAGGCTAAAGTAAAGTAATAAAGTTTCAAAGTTATTCACAGTATGAGATATGCATCTGATATATGAATTATTATGGTTAACAGTGACTATTTGAGCACCACTTAATATTTGTTTACATGATATATGGATCACTTCATGAACTATAACTAGTATGCTGATTCAAATATGAAAAGTTATTTTGTTATGCAAGCGATTGTATTTTATACTTTTCTTTTCTTTTGCCATGTGAGTATTGTTGTTAGTTATTTATATTTTTTGACGACCACTGTGAGTGGTTGTCTTTCATGTTTAGAATTCCCCACTAAGCTGTAAAGCTTAGCACGGGTTATTTGATCCGTGTAGGTTTTGGTAGCGAAGACTTTATACAGGAACAAAGTCTGCATCAGGACAGGCCAACACCAGTCGATAGAAGTTGATGTAGGAAATTTTGATAAATTTTGTTTAGCTCCTTACATGTATAACGTGTTTAAGAGTTGTAATATGTATATATATGTACATTTTATGAAAGTAAAGACTATAATAATCTCATGATGAGAATACTAGTATATGCATGCATGATGAAGTTAGAATTACTTTATATAAATGTATTGATATGATGAATGCTAAGCATGAGAGTACAATAGTTACAGTATGATGATATAGTCATATGACTTGATGAATTAAAATGGCATAGTTTGCATTGGATTTAGTAAATATGTGATATGGGGTGTCACAGTTGACGTGTGGCCCTCTTCTGGAGGGCTTCCTCCAACTTCTTCATTCCTTTGGCCCTTTATAATTTCTCCAATGGACCTATTAATTATTATATCATTCCTATAACACTTATAGAAGTCTTATAAAACTTATAAGATAATAATAATTAATCATAAAATACATTATTTCAATTAGGTCCAATTTTGCAGAACATTTCTCAAAAGTTCCGCGGATAATTTTATTTGATCATAATTAATTAAACTCTTTAATTAATTATTATCTTATTCACTACTCTACCTTTATAATAATATCAAATATTATTATCCTTGTTATTTTACCATTTTACCCTTTTCTCTATATGTGTGTGACCTATTGGGTTCCTGTCCATGTTGGCAGTATAATATGAAATTGTGAGTTCTATTCAAAACTCACATGATTTAAACTCTTTTAAATTGTTTTATCAATCTCTATTGATATTTTGATACATCATTATACAAGTCATGATTGGCCTCTAGCTAGGGATCATGACTACCCAAATGTCAGGAAAGTCATGTGGTTTGACTGTACCCTTACATAGAAATAGTTACCATGCAATTACTCCTTTCACCACTCTTATCTCAATTAGATTCTGAGTATGGATTTTTGTCAACTCATATAAATCTAATTATGTATGTTCTATTAATTTAACCATTGTTCCTAAAATGCCCTTCAAGGATCTCCATCCATCTCGGCATATTACTCTGGCCAGAGATTCTCTGAACAAGGCAATTATAGAATCATGTGAGATAACTTCCCTTGTTAAATCTGGGATGGTGAATCCTTTGTCAATCACTCAACTATCTTCAAGTAGGTCATGATATACCCAATCTCCTAACTATGTTCACTCCCAGTTGGAAGTAATCAGTTATGGAGTCAAAGTATACCACTTGCTACTTAAGATAACTTTGGTGATCTCAAGTCTAAGGATACTTGCACAATTGCTATGAAGAGATTCCTCACTGACATAGATTTAATATCCATGTGAGGATTCTCTATGCAGGTCTCCAATGAACTTGTTCTTCTAACAAGCATCCACATGTTAGCTTTGATTATCTTCCATAATTACAGTTATGAGAACCACTGCTTGAACCATTCAAGAAGCATAACATGTGCCGGTCTGTCCGAATTAACAATGTCCTATCTTGTTAATTCTATGACTAGGGATATTTAGATATTAACACATTTGCATGCAATAGTCATCTCATATCATGAACACTTTCATGATTGCCTTTGCACTGTGTTTATAATATCTAGGACTTCATTTATTAATTTAAGATTTACAAACTCATGTACTTAAACATAGCATTAGTAAATGAATGACGCCTTTTATTAAGAATATAAATTTTATACATATGAAAAACATCCCTATTACATGGGCTCTAGGGCATACTCTCTAACAATCTCCCACTTGCACTAGAGCCAATCACTCATATGTCTCAGACCCATGCTATTTATATGGTGATCATGCTTAATCTGGGAAAGTGCTTTAGTGAGGGGATCCGCCACATTGTCATCTATGGGAACCCTTTCTATTTTCACATCATTTCTAGCTACTATTTCCCTTATGAGATGGTAGTGTCTGAGAACATGCTTGGATCGCTGATGAGACCGTGGTTCCTTTGCTTGCGCAATGGCTCCATTGTTGTCAAAATATAAAGGAATCGGATCAACAATGCTAGGCACCACTCCTAGTTCAGTTATGAAATTTTTGATCCAGACTGCTTCTTTGGCTGCTTCTGAAGCAGCAATGTACACAGCTTCCGTCGTGGAATCAACAGTTGTTTCTTGTTTGGAACTTTTCCAACTAACTGCTCCTCCTCCCATTATGAACACAAAACCAGACTGTGAGTTACAGTCATCTTTGTCAGATTGGAAGCTGGCATCTGTATACCCATTTACTTCCAAATTGCCCTCTCCATATACCAAGAATACATCCTTAGTCCTTCTGAAGTACTTAAGGATATTATTGACAGCTGCCCAGTGTTCCTCTCCAAAA
Source organism: Excoecaria agallocha (assembly GCA_037975025.1). Classification (NCBI taxonomy): domain Eukaryota; kingdom Viridiplantae; phylum Streptophyta; class Magnoliopsida; order Malpighiales; family Euphorbiaceae; genus Excoecaria; species Excoecaria agallocha. The sequence goes on from CM075807.1 coordinate 80,597,794, forward strand.
TTGGATTGGAATCTGCTTGTGACACTCAAAGCAAATGCTACATCTGGACGTGTACATAACATAGCAGACATGATAGAACCAATTGCAGATGCATATGGTATTCTATTCATGCTCTCTCTATCCTCTAGTGTCTGCGGACACATAGACTTAGAAAGGTGTTTCCCATGCACCATGGGTATAAACCCTTTCTTAGAGAGATCCATATTGAACCTCTTCAATACTTTATCTATATATGTGCTCTGAGAAAGACCTAGCAACCTATTGGATCTATCGCTATAGATCCTTATTCCCAGAATATAGGATGCTTCTCCAAGGTCTTTCATGGAGAATTGCTTAGATAACCAAATTTTAACCTATTGGAGAAGAGAAATGTCATTTCCCATGATCAATATGTCATCTAGATATAGAACTAGGAAGAAAATTGCACTTCCACTAACCCTTTTATATACACAAGGTTCATATTCATTCTGTGAGAAACCAAACTCTTTGATTGTCTCATTGAATCGTATGTTCCAGCTCCTAGAGGCTTGCTTCAATCCATAAATGGATCTTTGAAGCTTGCATACCTTTTCGCCATTTCCTGATGTGAATCCTTCTGGTTGTGTCATATACACATCCTCAGTAAGATTTCCATTAAGGAAAGCTATCTTCACATCCATTTGCCAAATCTCATAATCATAATGAGCTGCAATAGCTAAAAGTATTCTTATAGACTTAAGCATCGTAATAGGAGAAAAAGTTTTGTCATAGTCAATACCTTCTTTTTGACGATAACCTTTTGCTACTAAGCGAGCTTTATAGGTAACTACATTACCTTCCATGTCGGTCTTCTTTTTGAAGACCCATTTGCACCCTATAGGTTTTATCCCTTCAGGTGGTTGAGTTAAAGTCCATACTTTGTTCTCATACATGGAGTCCATTTCAGATTGCATAGCCTTAAGCCATAAATCACGTTCTGAACTGTTCGAAACTTCTTGATAGCTAGTAGGCTCATTGTCCTCTACTACAGTTATGCCTCTATCCGAATCTATGTGAAATCCATATCTCACAGGGATAGAGCGCATCCTATTAGACCTTCTAGGATTCTGTGTATAATCAGGTTCAACTGCAATCTCATCATTATGAAATTCAGTTTCGAGTTCAATCGGTTGATCTACTTCTATTTGTGGGTCCTGAACTTCAACAAGGTCAATTTTACTCCCACTGTCTTCTCGTTGGAGAAACTCTTTTTCCAAGAAGACAACATGCCTTGAAACAAACACCTTTTGTTATAAGGGATGATAGAAATAATATCCAAACATTTCTTTTGGATATCCCACAAATAAACATTTGTCAGATTTAACATCCAGTTTGTCTGACATTGTCCTCTTCACATAAGCAGGACAACCCCATACCTTCATATGAGAAAGCGTGGGTTTCTTATTATTCCACATCTCATATGGAGTAACATCAACCCCCGATTTACTAGGAACTCTGTTTAACACATAAACAGTAGTTTCTAGTGCATATCCCCAAAAGGACTTAGGCAAGTTTGCTCGGCTCATCATTGATCGAACCATATCTAATAGTGTTCGATTCTTCCTTTCATATACACCATTGTGTTGTGGTCTATATGGAGGAGTCCATTGAGATAAAATCCCATTATCTCTAAGATAATCCTGAAACTCTTGACTTAAGTATTCTCCACCTCGATCTGATCTAAGTGTTTTAATACTTTTGCCAAGTTGTTTCTCTACTTCATTTCTTAATTCTTTGAACTTTTCAAATGCTTCAGACTTATATTTCATTAGATAGATGTATCCAAACCTGGAATAATCATCTATGAAAGTAATGAAGTAGGAGTAACCTCCTCTGGCATGTGTAGTCATTGGACCACATACATCTAAATGTATTAAGTCCAAAACCATTTTAGCTCGTTCTCCTTTACCAATAAAGGGAGCTTTTGTCATTTTTCCCAATAAACAAGATTCGCATGTATCAAATGATTCATAATCAAATGATCCCAAATCACCTGACTTGTGCAATTTGGTCATGCATTTTTCATTTATGTGGCCTAAACGACAATGCCATAAGTATGAGGTATTTAGATTATCATGTTTCATTCTCTTGGTATCCATATTATGTACTTCTTTAATTAAATCAAGAACAAATATACCATTCTCAATGATAGCTTTTGCATAAAACATATTGTTCTTAAAAATGTAACAACATTTGTCCTTTAAAGAAATATCATAATCGTTTATCAAACGACTGAAAGAAATAATACTTTTGGATAAAGCTGGAATATAATAACAATTATTTAATTCCAGTACTAATCCACTAGGAAGAGGCAAATAGTAAGTCCCCACAACTGTTGTAGAGATGTTCTGTCCAGTAGCTGACTGCAAATATATCTCTGCCTTTCAAACTCTTCTAAAGCTTCTAAGCCCCTGTAGATCATTACATAAATGAGATCCACATCCGGTATCTAATACCCAAGATTGTTTTAAAGCAATAGAATAAGTATTAATTTCAATCATATGAATACCTGAGGTAGAAGCATCAGCTTGCTTCTTCTCCTTGAGAGAATCTAGATAGGTCTTGCAGTTACGCTTCTAATGACCATCCTTTCCACAATGGAAGCAAGTTCCTTTGGGATTCTCTTTCTTGGCAACCTTCTTCTTGGAGATCCCACCATTCTTTGGTTGTGCCTTGGTTATCTTCTTCTTCTTCTGCTTCTTGCCATTAGCAGAAGTGACAACCATGACACTTTTTGGATCCTTCTTAAATGATCCATCAGCTATCTTGAGCATATTGATTAACTCAGGAATGGATACTTGGATCTTGTTCATGTTGAAGTTAAGCACGAAAGGTGCATAACTTGGAGCCAACGAGTATAAGATTAAATCTATGTATAGATCATTATCCATAACATAGCCAAGTCTACTCAAATGCTCAATATACCAATACATCTTCAATGCATGAGTAGCAGCTGAAGTGCCTTCCACCATTTTGCAGCTAAATAGAGCTCGAGCAATCTCATATTGGTCAGTTCTAGCCTGAGAAGAATAAAGCTCCTCTAGATGCAAAACGATGGTTCTAGTATCCATCATTTCATGTTGCTTCTGAAGCTCTGAGGACATAGCACCCAGCATCAGACATGCTGCTGCTTTAGTATCCTCCATGTATTTTTGATAAATGCCTTTGATCTCATCAATGGCATCATCTGATGGAAGTGGTGGTGGACCTTTATCCAAGACATAATGGATCTTTTCAGCTCTGAGAACAATTCTCACTTGCCTGATCCAGTCAGAATAGTTGTTGCCAACCAGCTTGTTATCTAAGATTGATTGTATATTAATGTTTAATGTGCTCATGATGATGACCTAGATGTGAAAAAGAAAAGATATGAGAGTATGTTCTTATATATATGTATGCATTAATAAGGTCTTTAATTAATCCATTTACTCCCACTATTTTATTGTGAATTAATAGCCCTCACTATATAATCCGAGAAAACCCGATGGTTTTCTTAGTGGGCCAATATCCAATCATTGATATGTAATTTGACCTTGACTGTGGTCAACAAGCCAAATTCCATACCCTTGAAAGGTAGGTATCTCTATACCAATTGTGTCTCTACACAACTATTGGATCATTAGGTTATCAACTCTTGATGCATGCATATCATATATGCATTCCCTAATCTTGCCTCTAGAACCATTAGCCTTGACTGTGGTCAACAAACTAATGGGCTAGCTAAGATGACCCATTTAATTAGATTTGAACATATTTGATATAATGTGAGCTTGACTGTGGTCAACAACCCACACTATAAAGAACTCAGATTCTCCTCAAATTAATGGAAGGCTTATATACCTTAGTATTTGTTTGAGGGTTTTAGTTAATTAAGTCTCATCATACATGGTTGGCATACATTGATATGCATCCTATATCTATCACATAAATATAAGCATACAAATATGGTATAGTTATGGACTTCACCACATTGATTTCCCCGAGCCAAGAGGGAAATCAAAAGGTCACACCTAGGTAGTATGCATGATTCAAACAAGAAAATAATTACATTATCTTCAAGCTTATTGGATCTCCATCCGCCTATCTTGCTCCTTGATATTGGTCTCCATCTCTATTTCTAATTCTAATCTAAGTAAGTTAATTACATATTGTAACTTAAAATGAAATACAAACCAAAAACAGGTGGCCGGGACATGAAAGTACTTATTGGGCCAAAACATGCATTATGCTCATTCACATATGGCTTTGTCCATAACTAACCATCATGCCAATCATACACCCTTATATGCCTCTCTAATGCATAAAGAAATGGATTACTAACTTTATTTCAACCTTTGAAACTATATTTTTAGTTATTTTAATGATGTGATCAAATTAGGAAACTTTTTCCATTTTGGAAACTTTCATTTTAGGAAACCTTTTTTGCATGCATGTGTTCTTGTCTTAATAATCAATCCAATTGATTATTAATTAATTATAAATTGATTATTTAATTAATTAACCATATTAAATAATTAAAAGAATCAATTTTGGGCTTAAAACAAATGTAGGCCGAAACCCACAGAAGAAAAACCCTAACTGTGTTCACACACAAACTAGTTTTGTGTCTTTTGGACCATTTGGGCCTTTTGGAATGAACCAAGCCCACTCCAGCCCTTAAAACCCATTAATAAGCTTAATTAATGTTTATAATGTTTAATTTAAATCAGCTCCTTGGGCCCACCAAGTCATTCACTAATTTAAACCAAGTCCGTAAACATAATTAAGCCCATTAAGTGGTTTTAATAAATTAAAATTAATCAAATTAATTTAAGGCCCATTTTAATTAATCCAATTAATCAAAAACACTTTAATATATCATATATATTAGGTTTAGAAGATCAAAATTCCCTTCTAATCAAGAACACATCAAGAACACACGAAGAACACCAATTTATCGAACTTTTTGACTAAACTAGTTTTTATGCAAAACTTGTTCGATTTTAATTCCGTTCGATCCTACGGCTTAATATCACATATTAAACACATAAAATATCATCTAAATGATTTTTAAATGGATCCATAAGAAATTAAATTAGAACAGCCCATCACCTAGGGTTTCATGCCAAACCCTAATGGGTTTCACGCCAAACCCTAATCAAAATCATTCAAAATTTCGTTTTTGTTTCCACCAAATTTATTTGATCACACATACAACCCGAAATCAATATTTCTCATTCATGAACAATCAAATCTAATATTTTAAAGTTCATGAAATAAATAACTCAAAACAAAACAAAACTTATTCCACAGAAAAATATAGAATTGTATATCCATGGCAAAAACCTGTCTCTGATACCATGTTGGAATTTAACGGTTACATAAATCACATACATGGGCGGAATTTTAAAATTTTTTAACCATTAGATCTGATCTTGCCATGAATGCACAATATAACTATATGAGAATAAGAAAAATAACCTTTGATTTTTGTTGAATAGTTGATTTTACTTCGCACCGGGTTGTCGCAAACCAGAGTGTCCAAAATCGAACACCTCCAATGAGTAATCCACACTAGAGAGGGGTAAATTGAACCAAAAAATTTGTGTTTAACTAGGGCTGGCCAAAATTCCCAAGAGCTAGCTTAGGAATTGGCGCAAAAGGGAGAGAGAGAGATTAAGAGAAAATACTTTCTTTTTGTTTTTAATCACTTAACCCTAATTCTCATTAGTTGGCCTTTTATAGTTAGGTTAAAATTCCAACTCCTTAATGAGATTGGGCTCTTTAAAATTTCTGGAGAATTATTAATTGGGTCTCTAGAATTAATTATAATTATTTGGGCTTAATTAAATCCAATTTAAACCTTTTCATAAAAGACTATGCATAAAACCAACAAACTAGGCCCTTTGTGCATCTAATTGGATTTAAATACCCAAATGGATTCCAAATCCAACCAAATTAAATATATGAGTTCCATAACACTTATGTAACATATATAAATTAATTTTGTCCAAGAAAAATCCCTCTAAGCCCTTCTGTATGGAGTTGGCGTGTGGCCCTCTTCTGGAGGGCTTCCTCCAACTTCTTCATTCCTTTCGCCCTTTATAATTTCTCCAATGGACCTATTAATTATTATATCATTCCTATAACACTTAGAGAAGTCTTATAACACTTATAAGATAATAATAATTAATCATAAAATGCATTATTTCAATTAGATCCAATTTTGCAGAACATTTCTCAAAAGTTCTGCGGATAATTTTATTTGATCATAATTAATTAAACTCTTTAATTAATTATTATCTTATTCACTACTCTACCTTCATAATAATATCAAATATTATTATCCTTGTTATTTTACCATTTTACCCTTTTCTCTATATGTGTGTGACCTATTGGGTTCTTGTCCATGTTGGTAGTATAATATCTAATTGTGAGTTCTATTCAAAACTCACATGATTTAAACTCCTTTAAATCGTTTTATCAATCTCTATTGATATTTTGATACATCATTATACAAGTCATGATTGGCCTCTAGCTAGGCATCATGACTACCCAAATGTCAGGAAAGTCATGTGGTTTGACTGTACGCTTCCATAGAAACAGTTACCGTGCAATTACTCCTTTCACAACTCTTATCTCAATTAGATTCTGAGTATGGATTTCTGTTAACTAATATAAATCTAATTACGTATGTTCTATTAATTTAACCATTGCTCCTAAAATGCCCTTCATGGATCTCCATCCATCTCGGCATATTACTTTGGCCAGAGATTCTCTGAACAAGGCAATTATAGAATCATGCGAGATAACTTCCCTTGTTAAATCTGGGATGGTGAATCCTTTGTCAATCACTCAACTATCTTCAAGTAGGTCATGATATACCCAATCTCCTAACTATGTTCACTCCCAGTTGGAAGTAATCAGTTATGGAGTCAAAGTATAACACTTGCTACTTAAGATAACTTTGATGATCTCAAGTCCAAGGATACTTGCACAACCGCTATGAAGAGATTCCTCACTGATATAGATTTAATATCCATGTGAGGATTCTCTATGCAGGTCTCCAATGAACTTGTTCTTCTAACAAGCATCCACATCTTAGCTTTGATTATCTTCCATAATCACAGTTATGAGAACCACTGCTTGAACCATTCAAGAAGCATAACATGTGCTAGTCTGTCCGTATTAACAATGTCCTGTCTTGTTAATTCTATGACTAGGGATATTTAGATATTAACACATTTGCATGCAATAGTCATCTCATATCATGAACACTTTCATGATTGCCTTTGCACTGTGTTTATAATATCTAGGACTTCATTTATTAATTTAAGATTTACAAACTCATGTACTTAAACATAGCATTAATAAATGAATGATGCCATTTATTAAGAATATAAATTTTATACATACGAAAAACATCCCTATTACATGGGCTCTAGGGCATACTCTCTAACAGCACCAAGTCATTCACTAATTTAAACCAAGTCCGTAAACATAATTAAGCCCATTAAGTGGTTTTAATGAATTAAAATTAATCAAATTAATTTAAGGCCCATTTTAATTAGTACAATTAATTAAAAACACTTTAATATATAGTATATATCAGATTTAGAAGATTAAAAGTTGTTCTAACCAAGAACACACCAAAAACATCACAAGAACACACGAAGAACACCAATTTATCGAATTTTTCGATTAAACTAGTTTTCATGCAAAACTTGTTCAATTTTAATTTTATTCGATCCTACAGCTTAATATCACATATTAAACATATAAAATATCTTCTAAATGATGTTTTAGTGGATTCATAAGAAATTAAATTAGAACAGCTCCTAATTCTGTACGCAAAACCCTAGGTCTAATTCTTCAAAAGAATCATTTTTGTTTCGGTTAAATTTATTTGATGACACATATATCTAGAAATCAATATTTCTCATTCATGAAAAATTAAATCTGATATTTTAAAGTTCATGAAATAAATAACTCAAAATAAAATAAAAATTATTTTGCAGGAAAATATAGAATTGTATATTAATGGCAAAACCGAGGCTCTGATACCATGTAGGAATTTATCGATTACATGCATCTCATACATAAGCAGAATTTAAAATTTTTTAACAAATATTACTGATCTTTCCATGAATGTAAAATATTCATATTAATAAGAATAAGAAAAATCACCTTTGATTTTTGTTATACAGTTGATTTTCCTTCGCAGCGGGTTGTCGCAAACCACAGTGTCCAAAATCGAACACCTCCAATGAGTAATCCACACTAAAGATTGATAATTGAACCAAAAAATTTGTGTAGAACAAAGAGTGTCCGAAATTTCCAAGAGCTAGCAAGGGAAGTGGCGCAAAAGGGAGAGAGAATAAGAAATAAAGACTTTCTTATGTGTTTAATCACTTAACCCTAATTCCTCATTAGTTGGACTTTTATAGTCAGGTTAAAATTCAAACTTCTAATGAAATTGGGCGCTTTAAAATTGCTAGAGAATTATTAATTGGGCCTCGAGAATTAATTATAATCATTCTGGCTTAATTAAATCCTAATTAAACCTTTTCATGAAAGACTATGCATAAAACCCACAAACTAGGCCCTTTAAGCAACTAATCGGATTTAACTACCCAAATGGATTCAAAATCCAACCAAATTAAATATGTAGGTTCCATAACACTTATGTAAAATATATAAATTAACGTGGTCCAATAAATAGGCCATTAAGGCCTTTTGTATGGAGTTGGCATGTGGCCCTCTTCTGGAGGGCTTCCACACCAGCTTCATTCCTCTGGCCCTTTTTATAATTCCTCTAATGAACCTATCAATTATTATATCAGTCCTATAACACTTATAGTAGTCCTATAACACTTATAGGACAATAATAATTAATCATGAAATACATTATTTCAATTAGGTCCAATTTTACAGAATATTTCTCAAAAGTTTCGCGAACAATTTTACTTGATCATAATTAATTAAACTCTTTAATTAATTATTATCTTATTCAATTCTCTACCCTCATAATAATATCAAATATTATTATCCTTTTCATTTTACCATTTTATCCTTTTCTCTATATGTGTGTGACCTATTGGGTTCCTGTCCATGTTGGCAGTATAATATGTAATTGTGAATTCTATTCAAAACTCACATGACTTAAACTCCTTTAAATCATTTTATCAATCCCTATTGATATTCTTGATACATCATTACACAAGTCATGATTGGCCTCTAGCTAGGCATCATGACTACCCAAATGTCAGGAAAGTCAAGTGGTTTGACTTCCATAGAAACAGTTACCGTGCAATTACTCCTTTCACCACTCTTATCTTAATTAGATTCTGAGTATGGATTTCTGTCAACTCATATAAACTAATTGTGTATGTTCTATTAATTTAATCATTTTTCCGAAAATTTCCTTCATGGATCTCTATCCATCTTGGCATATTACTCTGGCCAGAGATTTTTTGAACAAGGCAATTATAGAATCATGCGAGATAACTTCCCTTATTAAATCTAGGATGGTGAATCTTTTGTCAATCACTCAACTATCTTCAAGTAGGTTATGATATACCCAATCTCCTAACTATGTTCACTCCCAGTTAGAAGTAATCAGTTATGGAGTCAAAGTATACCACTTGCTACTTAAAATAACTTTAGTGATCTCAAGTCTAAGGATACTTGCACAACTACTATGAAGAGATTCCTAACTGACATAGATTTAATATCCATGTGTGGATTCTTTATGCAGGTCTCCAATGAACTTGTTCTTCTAACAAGCATCCACATGTTAGCTTTGATTATCTTCCATAATCACAGTTATGTGAACTACTGCTGGAACTATTCAAGAAGCATAACATGTGCCAGTCTATCTGAATTAACAATATCCTTATCTTGTTAATTCTATTACTAGGGATATTCAGATATTAACACATTTGCATGCAATAGACATCTCATATCATGAACACTTTCATGATTGCCTTTGCACTGTTTTTATAATATCTAGGACTTCATTTATTAATTTAAGATTTACAAACTCATGTTTTTAAACATAGCATTAATAAATGAATGATGCCTTTTATTAAGAATATAAATTCATACATATGAAAAACATCCCTATTACATGGGCTCTAGGGCATACTCTCTAACAGCCAAAGCCAGTATTACATGTATACCACATGTGTGCTCTTCCACTGGATATTTCTTACTATCGTGTTTGTCTTCCTTCCCTTGCATTAATGTCTTTATTATTATTATTTTTATAACTTTTTTTGTTCGAAATTATGAATAGATAAATTCAAAATTTTTCTAAATTATATGACGAAGTTGACATTCATTTATAAATATCTTTTCTTTATTATCCTTTCTCATAAACACATTTTCTAAAGTTAAAAATATGTTCATTCATGAAAATAGGTGATCAAGTTGACATTCTTAAAATACACATCTGCTTAGCTATCTTTAACTTATAAGAAATTAGAATAATTTGAGTCTACTTACAAAATCATGATCTTATTTGCAATTGACATGTAAAATATCCTTTATTTTTTCATGTTATAGCATCTCATGAAAATTTAGAGAGTAGTAATTTGGTGAACTGTGATTTGAAAATTTAAATTATTGGATTCGGATTTAATATTATTTTATTAGGTATCTAATTATTTACAATTCTCCATATTTATTTCACTTGGTGCTTCTATAAAAGCTTACATAAGATGATGATGATGGCTTAAGTGTTAAAGCTTTTAGTCTCATTGCTGAAAGCTAAGATGGAATTAGCAGCGGTTTTTCAATCTTTATTTTTTTTTCTTTTTTAATCTCTACTATTTCAAAAATATTATCTTTAACATTTATAATAAAAAAGATTTGAATGTATTTTCATTTCTATGGTTTCTTACTTCATTTGAGCTATTTGTTGGGTTTATGTGGATGTTGATATTATGGTCATTAAAGATTCAACCTTGCTCAAAGATCTCAAAGCCATTCATTGTTGCTTTACTTCGACCAGTATTATTTCACACAATAGGCCACATATCAACTTGAGTTTCATTCTCTAAGGTTGGGTTTTTTATTTCACTCATGCCATAAATAATTAGGCTTAATTTGTATGCTTGGATTAGTATTATCTCATTAATTTATCTATTTTCTATTATTGCTATTGTTGAAGGATCTGAATGGGTTTAATGATATTCATAATGCAATTGTAGCTATGGGCAAATTATCTACGTTTTATATATGGGTGTTGATTTTAGATCTTAATAATTTTGAGCCTGACAACTTATAGCTGCATTTTCACTTTGTTCACTTTTGTTACAATTAGGGATGTTTTATTTCCATCTTAATTTTATAGCCCTTGCTTCCTTGTTAAATTTTTGGTTTGATGTTTAGCTTTGCTATCTGTTATATTTTCATTTAATCTACATATCTTGCATGTTTACTTGATAGTTACTAAGAACTAAGAAATTTACTAATTCTAAATTTCATTTGGTGTAATGGTAAATTCATTTAAATTGTGTTAGTTAGCATATATTATAAGGACCCAAAATAAGCCCTAGAGATTCAAAGGTATTATCCTGGTAATTATGTTTAATTATGTTATGTTCAATAATTACTCTATCATAGTTATAATTGAAACAAAAGTATTAGTTTTTTAGTCAATTTAAATAGTAGGGAGTTGGTTTGATGTATATTAGTAATAAAATAATAAAGATAAAAGTACTCTTAGGGAAATTATCCTTTGGTGATGTCATTCTCCACTAAGTTTTAAAATAATTTGTTTATAATGTGAATTTTATGCTAGACTAAGCATCTTAAATAATTTGTAATAAAGTAATTAATAAAAAAAGTAAAGGAAATGGGGGAAATCAGAAAAGGAGAAAAAAGGAATAAGGGAGATTAGAGTGGGAGATCGAAAAGAGAGAGAGCCATCGCAGATCAGTTACCACACCGGTCACCCTCATCGATGGTGACTCATGTGTGCCATTATCTCTTCTCCATCACTGGTGATGTTCCTCACTTTTGGTTTTGGTAGCTTATCTCTTCGTGGCCTAACCTATTCTTCTCACTTAGATGACTAACGGTGACGTCTAGCATCACAACCACCACTGAGAACACCATACAAACCTTTTGATGTCCTCATTTTCTTTTCACTTGTTGAGAATACACAGACTTAAAAAGGAGGCAATTGATGATTCAAAGGAGATTTTTTGATCTTTTGAATAGGTTTTAGAGTGTATGAAGACCACTAGGTGGTTACTGGTGCCTTCGCTTCTAGCTAGGCATTAGTGGCGCTCTGATGAGGCTCCAACAAGCACTATAACTTGCAAAATTGAGGGAAATTTTCTTAGATTTGACTCTAAAGGATATGAACTATATTAAAACTTAATTGCATGTGTTAAATTTAATCAAATTTGGTTAATCTTTTGAGATTATGGTATTAATAGTGTCTATTCTTGTATGCAAGTTTTTAAGATGATGTTGAGTAATAACATAGATAATACAGTTAATTATAGTTGAAAACTGCAGTTGATTGATGTTTAAACAATGACAAAGCTGAATTTATTGCTCTATCATAAGATTTTTTTTGAATTAATGATACATTACATAATAAATTGTGAAATTTTGGTTATTTAGAAGTGAATTTAGCAATGGTTTATCAGAATATATGGTGGGAGTTAAGTTGTTTTTAAATTCAGGATATATCAAAGAAAGATATTAGGTTTATTATAGAATTGTAAGGTTGGGTTCTCTTGGGCTGAGTGGATGATCACCGAGTGGATGATGATAGTTTTTCTAGTTCATCCTCTCTTATTGCCCTATTAACTCAATTATAATACAAACACGTTAATTTGCATCTGAACAATTTTCAATGCACCATTATGAATAAAGTTGTTCAATTATTCAAGCTTAAAATGATTAGTATAAAAAGATGTGGGGATATAGTGAGTTAAGAGTAACCAACAGTGAAGTTGTATTATAGAATTAATTGAACACAGATTAAATCTTAATGTTAACTATATATGGATTTTATTTGATCTTTATATAAGTTTAGACAATTGGATAATACAGTATGTATAATCATTGATTTGTTATGTTTATAGAAGTTGATCCAAGGAAATTTTAGAGTATTTATTTCGTGAAGTAAATAAGCATCTAATAGGTATATTCTAAGGTAATTCCCATCAAAGAGATGAGTACATACTTTTCTGAGATTTATATGAATTGGATTTTGAACACCATTATTGACTATAATTGAATCTAAAAGGTAAGTTCATTATAAAGCATGATTTTTGACATAACATTTAATTGCTTAAATGAACTAATGCATATATACACACACACACACATATATATATATATATGGGAGTAAGTTTACACTATATGAACAACTTATGATTTGTTTGTAATATCAAAACCATATATCAGTTTTAAAGATTTTGTAGATAATAGAGATTATATATTTATATACTCACTATCCATTCCAACATTAATTCAGTAAAAGCAAGTGTAAATGGGAACTATTTAGAAATATTTTGAACATATTAAAAACCTTATTTGTTATACTACATTGATTCAAACTGATTGGCAGGATAGATTATTACAAACATATGGTGGTGTATTTCATTCATAAAAATGATTAAACATTAGAGTCATCTTTGCTAAATATCATTAAAATGTTTTAGCATATAAACGCAATATTCTAAAGTAACTTCTTAACCATTGAATTTGATCTGCCATTTTTAGTTAAATGCAAATAAGGGTATTTAAGGACTTAATGATAAATCATTTAAGAAATTTAACTATTAGGTTATTAAAATTACATAGTGAGATATCTTATGAATTTAATAGACTATAATAGTGAAACTGAAGATTTATAAATTAAGTCAATAGTAGAATTGGTTTATAGTATAGTATAAGGCTTATACTAGAACAAATGTAATGATAATTACTTATTGATATATATATATATGTGTGTGTGTGTGTGTGTGTTCCTAATACACGGATAATTCTATACTACTTGTTGGAGAGGGTATGACTATGATATTATGTGTGTATTCCTATGATGTCATAGAGGAACCTATACCATGAAATTACATGAATTTGCCTAAGCTTTTTATGTATATAAAATTTTATATCTTTATGTAATTCTAATATTGAACTTATATGCATGACGAGACACTTGAACAATGTGGATTGGTATGAGTAGGTATTACTTCCTAAATGAACATATTTGTATTAAGTGTAATACGTTTTTCACATGTATCTATTACAATAATTGAGTTTAAGGTTGTGATAATATAATTAAGTACATAACTACTTGAAAGATAATCATGATGAATCATAAAGGTACTTTTTTCTGTAATGATAATATGCTTAAGAGATGATAAATGCACATGTGATTAATATAATTACATTTTACATAAATACAATATTATGATGCTTGAGCAAGTATGATTATTATTAAGCATATCTAACATATGCCTTTATATGGCCATCAAGTATTGAATACTTATACTTGGTAAGTATAAACTATTTAATTCATGTAACATGATGTATAGGAAAGTAATACATAATACTTTACTCATTGATATATAATAACATATGTATGAATATCATTACTCAGTACATGGCTATGCATGCACATATATGTATATAATTGAATAGATAGGCATGCCTGTAGGGATAATTACAGCTGCTACAGTTTGACCCCATTTAGGTCTATAGTTTGTCCTTATATGGTCAACCGTTCGATCCTGTTTTGATCCATAGATTCGATGTCTTCGAATATCTAAAGTTTCAATACTTAAGGATATCCATAGTTTCCATTATCCACTATTTGAACTTAGTCAAGCTAAAGTTTAAACATAGTACCAATATCAAAGTAATAGTGATATATAGTTATTAATAAAATACATGGTTGGTTTTAATTGTTGAAAACCTTTCTCAAGCTTTAAGCCTTATAGTACACAAAGTAATTATATGATATATATATGCTGAGTTAGTTGTGGAGCTTTATTAATACATTGATAAGATGTTATTGTTGGACTACATGATTGTTACTGACTACAAAAATTTATATCTTAGGTACTAATGCCCAGAGTATATCAATCAATCACATTACTTATATATGTTGAGGTATTCATTCATCTTTGATATTTTATTGATTATATACCTTGAGTAATTACGAGATTTAAAAGCTTTTAATCATTGATATCTTGTGTTACATTTAATTAGAAAGTATAAGCTTAAATTGTCAAAGTATGGAAAGTATTATGTTAAGTTAAAAGACTTAAGAAATATAATCCTTTTTAAATTGCTCTTCTTTATGGTATGTTTACATGAAAATCTAGGCATTATATATAGAAATGTGTAGTAAAAGGAAAAAATATCAAGATTATCTACAGGTGTGATACTATTAATGTGTTATTAGTCATACACTTAAGAACTGTGTATAGCAATACCTATAGGTATTGTTATAACTTATATTTAGTTTTTATAGTTACTTCTATAACCAATATTGAGTTACAGATATAAAAAGGTGAACTTGAAATGTGTTTTTCACAATTACTACATAGGTAAATCAAGACATGGCTTTTAGTAAAGTGTTTTGTAAGGCTTATAAAGGCTAGATGGTTTACTTTTATTTTTGAAATATTGTAACAAGGTATCGAATGTTACTTATGGTAAACTCATAAATATATTGATTTACTCTTAGTGCATGTGCTTAATTAATAAGTTTTAGAGAAGCTTGTGCATAGTTTAATTGTTCCCCACTAAGCTTTTTAGCTTAGCATAGGTGTTTATCCGTGTAAGTGTATAGGTTTAAAATTCCTTTTGAGGTCAATATCTGGAATGACTTGACCAAAAAAAAATATAGAGATGGGAGTTTAAGGTCAAGTATATTTGAAAGTTTTATATTTGATAAGTTTTTTAATTATGATTCTACAACAAGAATTTAAAGTGATTGAGCAAATGGTATTCATTTGTTTGATGTTAAGTTTTTCACATACTTATTTAAGGATATCAACTGAGTTTATATCTTTATTAGTGACTTAAGTACATTTTAGAATTGGATTATCAGATAAATGGAATAATATATGGTGTTGCATATATCTATTTCAAATATTTTGTTATTTGTGGTGGAAAACACATGTACTATGATTGATAGTATTATCTTCTATATTGATATTTATATTAAGTTTCTTGTATTTTGGACTCAAACTTAATTTTGAAATTGAAAAAATAGTCTTTCATAAAGCTAAACACTTTTTAAAGAGTAGCTAAATTATTTAGTTTATTTGCTTTCTTTTGCATTTACAAAGTTGACTAGAAGTTGATCAAGTTCTTTTTTTTTTATTTTAGATTACAAGTTTTGAGGATAGGGGTAAATTGAAATGTTTAATGGATTTTGAAATGGCATCATTTAGCATTTCCTTTTCCTTTTTTTTACTATAAATGGATTTGATATCGATATTTTTAATTACTCCAAACTTTAATTTTTTTCTATCTCAGTGACTATGTTATTTCTATTTAAGGCAATTTCTAGTGACTCTAAAAGAAGTTGACGACCAATGATTCTAAGATAAGTTTGCTCTAATATGATTATTATTATTATTATCATTTACTATGTTACATATGTATATATATATTGTTATATCATTTATGTTATGGTAATTGCATGTTGGTAGAGAATCCGAACATTTTTATCTGTAGGTTGATTTTTTTAATTAATATTTGCTTGTGCTTGAAGTCGTGCTATCTCTAGGTATATCTATTTATAAATTTTGCTTATACTAGAAATGGCAGAGGAACGATTGACCATGTTTGTTTGTCCCTGATCAATCTTTTCTTCGTATTTTTCTAATGATCACATATATTTTATTAAATCTTTCTCATGAACTTGTTTATATATATCTTACTTAATGCCCTTAGGAAGAATAGA
Source organism: Excoecaria agallocha (assembly GCA_037975025.1). Lineage (NCBI taxonomy): Eukaryota > Viridiplantae > Streptophyta > Magnoliopsida > Malpighiales > Euphorbiaceae > Excoecaria > Excoecaria agallocha. The sequence goes on from CM075807.1 coordinate 80,614,739, forward strand.
AGGCCTCTCTTTATAAGATTGAGGTAGAATAAAGGAAATAATTAAATGTATTAAGAAGAGATGCTAAAGTCAAGGAGAAAAAATTTGTAAGTAGTGGGCTACAAAGCACTTACATCTATCAAAGTTTATTAAGCAAATGATGTGTAAGCCTAAGCTTGCAGAGCTAAATCAATTGTTTAACAATTCCTTTAAAATCTATTTTACCTATTTGAATGGGTTTCATTTAAGGTGGGGATGCAAATAAATACATTATGATAAATCTACTGATAGAGAAATAGATGTCATAGGGCTTGCTATGTCAAAGATAAACTGCTTTACTTGCTACTTCTCTTAGATAGGGTACCTTACGTGACATTGATGCAATGCTCATTTAATTTTATGCATTGATAGATTTGAATTATGGTTATACTTATTAGTGTGTTTTAATGTATTTAGGATGAAGTTTTTATGTTAATTTAGTTAATTTTTTAAGGATCCAAAATAGGCCCTAGTAGAATTCAATGGCATTATCATGTTAATAATGTTTAATCAAGCTAAATTAGATAAATTATTATAAGTTATGACCTTGAGAATTAATGATCTTATGTGATAGAGGATTAAAGAGTAAATTCATATTATGGTATATAATTATGCATAATTGAAATAAAATATAGTTAAGTAATTAATTGAGATATAAATATGATTTTAAGGGTAATTATAGTGAAGGAAAAGAATGTTGGGGTGTTATTGAAGGAAAGAAAGTTATAATGGGTTAAAATTGAAGGAAAGGTAATAAGTGGGGATCAATTTGTAAGGGTAACTTATGTGGGGTCAATTTTAAAAAGTTGAGATAAGAATTTGGGGTTAATTATGAATATTAAATAAGTGGATAATGATTTATAAGAAGAAGAATTAAGAAGGGTTATTGTATGACCTGCAATTATTGAAGGATCAAAAATATACTTTTACATACACTTAAAAACTTTGAGCTCTTACGTGTGAGGAGAGAAATTAAGATTTTTATGGTAAAATGGTATATTGGAGTGCATCTTTTAAAGAATTTCAAGATTTCCAATTCTTCCTCCTCTCTCTCTTTTCATCTAGGGATATTGTATGACCTCTCTCTCTCTCTTTAATTCACAAGAAACTTTAATGCATGTTGTTTATTGAGGAATTTTTCTTAAGAGTTGAAGAAGGGAGTAGTAGAAAGAACAAAGGGAAAGATGTATTTCAAGATTAAAGCTTGGATTTGGTGATTTAGCCAAGGCATGGTATTGGGTGTTTTTGTGTTAGTTTTTAATGTAATCAAATGCTATAAATTTTAATAAAGATGTTGATTATGGCATGTGTGAAAGAACCTAAGAGAATGAAGTTTAATTTTTTCCTTTAAGTTAGGAGTTGTGAGAGACAACGCATGTAAAGAATTATTGGAACTAGCTTCTATAATTTTTGTATATCTCAAGCTACAGACCTTCAATTGACTTGATTATTGTTCTTAATTAAATCTAATATGTTTATCTAAAATTATGTAAAATAAACCTAAACTTTTTTTGGCCTCTAAATAGCCATAATTTTTAATTAAAACTAGAACTAAACTGCAGTCTATTATAATGGACAACTTGCAGCGTTTTATACTTAAGTTGTCGTATAGGTTGAAATGCTATGAGTCAAATATCTAGTGAAAATAGACTTATATGTATACAAATTTTGTGAAGAAATCATAGTTTATTTCTAATTATAAATATGTCAAATTGTGGGTTGAATCCAGAACTGTTAGCAGCACTTTTTTCAAGAATAGTTCTGCATGATTTTTCAATATCACTAAATTTTAAAATTATATTAATGTGATTTTCAATGTTGCTAAAACTAGAGATGTATGGGATTATTTTTGTAGAATATCACTTTAACTATAAATGGCTTTTGAATTGTCAAAAATAGCTTTACAGATAAGTTTGAAAATATGTCTTAATGCAGAATTGTTGCAAGAATTTACCATAATTTTTTTATGCATTTTTGGAACAATTTTTTATCACTTAAATGAATTTAAGCATCTTTAGCACTTCTTTCTTTTTTTTTCTTATCTTTATGCAGAAATGATCTTAAGTATATTAAGTACATTTATAATGTAAAAATAGTACATAGAGAGGGATAAGTTTAAGGAATATTTGAAATAATGCAACATAGTAAACTATAAGTATGATTACTTATTGAAACATATTGTGATAAAGGTATGTTGTTATTCAAATTATTGACATAACACAATCATGCTTATATGTTATAGTTGTATGACATGTCTATACATTAAAACATCAATTTATATAAAGATATGACAACAGGGATATAAATGCTCATATACATATTGATCATAAGGTTTTCTGAGGTAGAGACTATATGTTTATATGCTAGAGACTATATGTCTTTCAATATCACATGACTATATGATGAAGCATATGTATAGTGATTGCAAGCTAAGGTAAGTTATTATTTACCTATTGGAGATAACTTGTACATGCCTGTATATTATACGTATGAATTATCATGCTAAAGCATATGAGAACAACGATATATGTTTATGTACAACTACTTGAAATGTCATATAAGATTGAATGTGAAAGAGTTACATGTTTTGAAACAAATTTCAAGTATAGTAAAGTATTATTCACAAGATGTCCATGATATGACATAGATAGATGTTAGAGAGTATGCCCTAGAGCCTATGTAAAAGGGATGTATTTCATATGTATGAATTCATATTCTTAATAAAAGGCATCATTCTTTTATTAATGCTATGTTTAAATACATGAGTTTGTAAATCTTAAATTAATAAATGAAGTCCTAGATATTATAAACAAAGTGCAAAGACAATCATGAAAGTGTTTATGATATGAGATGTCTATTGTATGAAAATGTGTTAATATCTAAATATCCCTACTCATAGAATTAACAAGATATGACATTGTTAATTTGGATAGACTAGCACATGTTATACTTCTTGAATGGTTCAAGCTGTGGTTCTCATAATTGTGATTGTGGAAGATTATCAAAACTAACATGTGGATGCTTGTTAGAAGAACAAGTTCATTAGAGATTTGCAAAGAGAATCCTCACATGGATATTTAATCTATGTTAGTGAGGAATCCTATCATAACGGATGTGCAAGTATCCTTAGACTTGAGATCACCAAAGTTATCTTAAGTAGCAACTGGTATACTTTGACTCCATAACTGATTACTTCTAACTGGGAGTGAACATAGTTAGGAGATTGGGTATATCATGACCGACTTGAAGATAGTTAAGAGATCGATAAAGGATTCACCATCCCAGATTTATTAAGGTAAGTTATCTCACATGATTTTATAATTACCTTATCCAGAGAATCTCTGGCCAGAGTAATATGCCAAGATGGATAGGGATCCATAAAGGTCATTTTGGAAATAATGGTTAAATTAATAGAACATACATAATTAGATTTATATGAGTTGATAGAAATCCATACTCAAAATCTAATTGGAATAAGAGTGGTGAAAGTAGTAATTGCACAGTAACTGTTTCTATGGAAGAGTATAGTCAAACCACTTGACTTTCCTGACATTTGGGTAATCATGATGGCTAGCTAAAAGCTGCTAATGATTTGCATAATAGTGTATCATAAATATCAATAGGGATTGATAAAATGATTTAAAAAAGTTTAAATCATGTGAGTTTTGAATAGAACTCATAATTACATATTATATTACCAATATGGACAGGAACCTAATAGGTCACACAAATATAGAGTAAAAGATAAAATGGTAAAATGACAAGGATAATAATATTTGATATTATTATGGGATAAGAGAAATGAATAAGATAATAATTAATTAAAGAGTTTATTAATTATGATCAAGTAGAATTGTTCGCAGAACTTTTTAGAAATATTCTGTAAAACGGACCTAATTGAAATATTGTATTTCATAAATAATTATTATCGAACTATAAATGTTATAGGACTCATATAATAATTAATAGATCCATTGGAGAATTTAAAGAGGCCCAAAGAATTATTTTGGGGAAAAAACCCTCCAAAGGAAGGGTTTCACACCAACTCCAGATAAAGGGCCTTAGAGGCCTAATTCTTTGAACAAACCAAATTAAATATATTTCATAAGTGTTATTGAGCCTACATATTTAATTTGGATGGATTTAGAATTCATTTGGATGATTAAATCCAAGTGTATGCGTAAAGGGCCTAGTTTATGGGTTTTGTGCATGGTCTTCTATGAAAGGACTTAAATTGGATTTAATTGAGCCCAAATAAATTATTAAAAATTCCAGAAGCCCATTTAATATTTCACCAATAATTTTAAATAGTCCAATCCTATTATGAAGTTGGATTTTTAACCTAACTATAAGAATCCAAGTTATAGGGATTTTATGGTTAAGTGAACAATTAAGAGAAAATAAATTCTCTCTCTCAAAAACCCTAGCTGCCACTCCTTTGCTAGCATTAAGGGGAATTCAGCCATCCTTGTGATTTCTCCACATTTGGATCATTAAATCCTTCTCTACTATAGATTACTAATTGGAGGTGTTCAATTTTGGACACTGTTCTTTGTGACAACCTGGTGAGAAGGAAAATCAACTGTTCAACAAAAGTTAAAGGTGATTTTTCTTATTCTCATTAATATTTATATTGTAAATTCATGTCAAGATCGGATCTATTAGTTAAAAATTTTAAATTCCGTTTATGCATGTGATGCATGTAATCGATAATTTCCAACATGGTATTAGAACCATGGTTTGCCATAAATCTACAATTTTATATTTTTTAGGGAATAGTTATTATTTTTGAGTTATTTATTTCATGAATTCAAAATATCAGATTTGATTATTCATGAATGAGAATTATTGATTTCTGGATGTATGTGATCAAATATATAAAATGAAAAATAAAACGATTCTTTTGAGAAAAGAATTATTGTTTTTGGCTTGAATGAGTTTTATTTTTCAATAAAGTTTAGGGGCTGTTGTAAATTAAATTTTTATTGATCCATTATAAAATTATTTTGATGATAATTTATGTGTTTAATATGTGATATTAAGTCATAGAATCAAACAAAATTAAAATCGAACAAGTTTTGCATGAAAACTAGTTTAGTCTAAAAGTTCGATAAATTGGTGTTCTTCATGTGTTCTTAGTGCGTTCTTGGTGGTTTCTTGTTTAGAACAATTTTTAATCTTCTAAATATGATATATTAATGTGTTTTTAATTAATTGGTTTAATTAAAATGGGTCTTTAATTAATTGGATTAATTTTACTTCATTAAAACCACTTAATGGGCTTAATTATGTTATGAACTTGATTTAAATTAGTGAATGACTTGGTGGGCCCAAGAAGCTGATTTAAATTAAATATTATAGACTTTAATTAAGTTTATTAATGGGTTTTAGGGCTGGAGTGGGCTTGGCTCATTCCAAAAGATCTAAATGGTCCAATAGACACAAAACTAGTTTGTGTGTACACATTTTAGGGTTTAAATTTATGGGTTTTGGCCTATCCTTTATTTTAAGCCCAAAATTAATTTTTTAATTATTTAATATGATTAATTAATCAAATAATCAATTTATAATCAATTAATAATCAATTGGATTGATAATTAAGGCAAGAACACATCCATGCAAAAAGGTTTCCTAAAATGAAAGTTTCCAAAATGGAAAAAGTTTCCTAATTTAATCACATTATTAAAATAACTCAAAAGTAAGTTTCAAAAGTTGAAACATAGTTTGTATTCCATTATATGTTTTTACTTTATGCATTAGAAATGCATATAAGGGTGTATGACTAGCATGATGGATAGTTATGGACATAGGCCCAATGTGATTGAGTATAATGCATGTTTCGGCCCAATGAGGACTTTTATATTCCAGCCACTTGTTTTTGGTTTGTATTTCTTTTTTTAAATTGTAATATGTAATTAAATTGCTTAGATTAGAATTAGAGATAGAGATGGAGACCACTAACAAGGAGCAAGATGGGCCTGATAGAGATCCAACAAGATTAAAGATAATGTAATTATTTTTACTTGTTTGAATCATGCATATTACCTAGGTATGACCTTTTGATTTCCCTTTTGGCTCGGGGAAATCAATGTAATAAAGTCCATAACTATAACATATTTGTATGCTTATATTTATGTAATAGATATAGGATGCATACCAATATATGCCAACCATGTATGATGAGACTTAATTAACTAAAATCCCTCAATCAAATACTAAGGTATATAAACCTACCATTAATTGGAGGAGAACAAGAGTTCTTTATAGTGTGGGTTGTTGACCACAGTCAAGCTGACATTATATTGAATATATTCGAATCTAATTAAATGGGTCATCTTAGCTAGCCTATTAGCTTGTTGACCACAGTCAAGGCCAATGGTTCTAGAGGCAAGATTAGGGAATGCATAAATGATATGCATCTATCAAAAGTTGATGACCTAATGATCCTATTGTTGTGTAGAGACACAATTGGTATAGAGATACCTATCTTTCAAGGGAATGGAGTTTGGCTTATTGACTACAATCAAGGTTAAATTATATATCAAAAATTAGACAACAATCGGGTTTTCTCGGATTATATAGTGAGGGCTATTAATTCGTAATAAAATAGTAGGAGTAAATGGATTAATTAAAGACCTAATTAATGCATACATATATATGAACTTACTCTTATATGTTTTCTTTTCACATCTAGGTCATCATCATATGCACATCAAACATTAACATACGATCAATCTTGGATAACAAGTTGGTTGGTAGCAACTATTCTGACTGGATCAGACAAGTGAGAATTGTTCTCAGAGTTGAAAAGATCCATTATGTCTTAGATAAAGATCCACCACCACTTCCATTAGATGATGCCATTGATGAGATCAGTGGCACTTATCAAAAATACATGGAGGATAGTGAAGTAGTGACATGTCTAAAGCTAGGTGTTATGTCCTTAAAGCTTCAGAAGCAATATAGGATGATGGATGCTAGAACAATCATTTTGCATTTAGAGGGGCTTTATTCTTCTCAGGCTAGAACAGAGTAATATGAGATTGCTTGAGTACTATTTAGCTGTAAAATGGTGGAAGGCACTTCAGCTGCTACTCATGCATTAAAGATGTATGGGTATATTGAGCATTTGAGTAGACTTGGCTATGTAATAGATAATGATCTATACATAGATTTAGTCTTGTACTCGTTGGCTCCAAGTTATGCACCTTTCGTGCTTAACAAGATCCAAGTAACCATTCATGAGTTAATCAACATGCAGCTTTCGTGCTTAACAAGATCCAAGTAACCATTCATGAGTTAACCATTCATGAGATATCCAAAAGAAACATTTGGATATTATTTCTATCATCCCTTAGAACAAAAGGTGTTTGTTTCAAGGCATGTTGTCTTCTTGGAAAGATAATTTCTCCTACGAAAGGACAGTGGGAGTAAAATTGAACTTGGTGAAGTTCAAGACCCACAAATAGAACTAGATCAATCGATTAAACCCGAGACTAAATTTCATAATGATGAGATTACAGTTGAACCTAATTATACACAAAATCCTATAGGATCTACTAGGATGAATTCCATCATTCCCTGTTAGATATGGATTTCACATTGATTTAGATAGAGGTATAACTGTAGTAGAGGACAATAAACCTACAAGCTATCAAGAAGTTTTGAATACTTTAAAACGTGATTTATAGCTTAAGGCTATGCAGTCTGAAATAGACTCCATGTATGAGTACAAAGTATGGGCATTAACTCAACCACCAGAAGGGATAAAACCCATAGGGTGCAAACGGGCCTTAAAAAACAAGACCGGCATGGAAGGTAATACAGTTACCTATATAGCACGCTTAGTAGCAAAATGCTACCCTCAAAAATAAGGTATTGACTATGATGAAACCTTTTCTCCTGTAACGATGTTAAATCTATAAGAATACTTTTAGCCATTGTAGCTCATTATGATTATGAGATTTGGCAAATGAATGTGAAGACAACTTTCCTAAATGGAAATCTGATTGAGGATGAGTATATAACACAACCAGAAGGGTTCACACTAGGAGATGGAAAAAGGTATGCAAGTTTCAAAGATCCATTTATGGATGAAAGCAAGCCTCTAGGAGCTGGAACATATGATTCAATGAGACAATCAAAGAGTTTGGTTTCTCATATAATGAAGATGAACTGTACATATATAAAAGGGTCAGTGGGAGTGCAATTATCTTCTTAGTTCATTATGTGGATGACATAATAATCATGGGAAATGACATTTCTCTTCTCCAATCTATTAAAATATGGTTATCCAAGCAATTCTCCATGAAAGACCAAGGAGAAGCATCCAATATTTTGGGAATAAGGATCTATAGAGATAGATCCAATAGGTTGCTAGGTCTTTCTTAAAGTACATATATAGATTAAGTATTGAAGAGGTTCAATATGGATCTCTCTAAGAAAGGGTTTATACACATGGTGCATGGAAAATATCTTTCTAAGTCTATGTGTCCGCAAACACTAGAGGATAGAGATAGCATAAATAGAATACCATATCCATCTGCAATTGGTTCTATCATGTATGCTATGTTATGTACATGTCCAGATGTAGCATTTGCTTTGAATGTCACAAGCAAATTCCAATCCAATTTTGGAGAGGAACATTGGGCAACTGTCAAGAATATCCTTAAGTACTTGAGAAGGACTAAGGATATATTCTTGGTATATGGGGAGGGAGTTTGGAAGTAAATAGGTATACGGATGCAAGCTTCCAATCTAACAAAGATGATTGTAAATCATAGTTTGGTTTTGTGTTCATAATAGGAGGAGGGGCAGTTAGTTGAAAGAGTTACAAATAAGAAATAATTGCTGATTCCACGATAAAAGATGAGTATATTGTTGCTTCAAAAGTAGTCTAAAACAAAAATTTTATATCTGAATTAGGAGTGGTGCCTAGCAATGTTGATCCGATTCCTTTATATTGTGAAAACAATGGAGCCATTGCGCAAGCAAAGGAGCGACGGTCTCATCAGCGATCCAAGCATGTTTTTAGATGCTACCATCTCATAAGGGAAATAGTAGCTAGAATGATGCGAAAATAGAAAGGGTCCCCATAGATGATAATGTGGCGGATCTCCTTACTAAAGCACTTTCCCATATAAAGCATGATCACCATATAAATAACATGGGTTTCAGACATATGAGTGATTGTTAGAGAGTATGCCCTAGAGCCCATGTAAAAGGGATGTATTTCATATGTATGAATTCATATTCTTAATAAAGGCATCATTCATTTATTAATGCTATGTTTAAATACAAGAGTTTGTAAATCTTAAATTAATAAATGAAGTCTTAGATATTATAAACACAGTGCAAAGGCAATCATGAAAGTGTTCATGATATATGAGATGTCTATTGTATGCAAATGTGTTAATATCTAAATATCCCTAGTCATAAAATTAACAAGATAGTACATTGTTAATTTGGACAAACTAGCACATGTTATGCTTCTTAAATGGTTCAAGCCGTGGTTCTCATAACTGTGATTATGGAAGATGATCAAGGCTAACATGTGGATGCTTATTATAAGAACAAGTTCATTGGAGACCTACAAAGAGAATTCTCACATGGATATTAAATCTATGATAGTGAGGAATCTCACCATAGCGGTTGTGCAAGTATCCTTAGACTTGAGATCACCAAAGTTATCTTAAATAGCAAGTGGTATACTTTGATTCCATAACTGATTACTTCCAACTGGGGGTGAACATAGTTAGGATCTTGGGTATATCATGACCTACTTGAAGTTAGTTAAGGGATTGATAAAGTATTTACCATCCTAAATTTATTAAGGGAAGTTATCTCGCATGATTCTATAATTCCCTTGTTTAGAGAATCCCTTGCTAGAGTAATATGCCAAGATGGATAGGGATCCATGAAGGGCATTTTGAAAACAATGGTTAAATTCATAGAACATACATAATTAGATTTATATGAGTTGAAAGAAATCCATACTCAGAATCTAATTAAGATAAGAGTAGTGAAAGGAGTAATTGCACGGTAACTGTTTCTATGGAAGGGAATAGTCAAACCACTTGACTTTCTTGACATTTGGGTAGTCATGATGCCTAGCTAGGGGCCACTCATGATTTGTATAATAGTGTATCATAAATATCAATAGGGATTGATAAAATGATTTAAAGAAGTTTAAATCATGTGAGTTTTGAATAAAACTATAATTACATATTATACTGCCAATATAGACAGGAACCCAATAGGTCACACACATATAGAGTAAAGGATAAAACGGTAAAATGACAAGGATAATAATATTTGATATTACTATGGGATAAGAGAGATGAATAAGAGAATAATTAATTAAAGAGTTCAATTAATTATGATCAAGTAGAATTGTTCGTAGAACTTTTTAGAAATGTTTTGTAAAATGGACCTAATTGAAATATTGTATTTCATGATTAATTATTACTGGACTATAAATGTTATAGGGATGATATAATAATTAATAGATCCATTGGAGAATTTAAAGAGGCCAAAAGAATTGATTTTGGCACAGAAACCTTTCAAAGGAAGGGTTTCACGCCAACTTCAGATAGAAGGCCTTAGAGGCCTAATTCTTGGGCCAAAACAAATTAAATATATTTCATAAGTGTTATGGATCCTACATATTTAATTTGGATGGATTTGGAATTCATTTGGGTTATTAAATCCAAGTGTATGCATAAAGGGCCTAGTTTGTGGGTTTTGTGCATAGTCTTTTGTTAAAGGACTTAAATTGGATTTAATTGAGCCCAAATAAATTATCAATAATTCCATAAGCCCATTTAATATTTCTCCAGCAATTTTAAAGAGCCCAATCCTATTATGAAGTTGGATTTTTAACCAAACTAAAAAAATCCAAGTGATAGGGATTTTAGGGTTAAGTGAATAATTAAGAGAAAGGAAATTCTCTCTCTCAAAAACCCTAGCAACCACTCCCTTGCTAGCATCAAGATGAATTCATCCATCCTTGTGGTTCCTCCATTCTTTGTTCATTTAATCCTTCTCTAGTGTGAATTACTAATTAGAGGTGTTCAATTTTGGATACTATAGTTTGCGACAACCTGGTCAGAAGAAAAATCAACTGTTCAACAAAAATCAAAGGTGATTTTTCTTATTTTCATTAATATATATATTGTAAATTCATGGCAAGATCAGATCTATTGGTTAAAAATTTTAAATTTTGCTTATGCATGTGATGCATGTAACCGATAATTCCCAACAATAGACAGCTTATACATGAATATTAATATATATATGTCTGTATGTATGTTACCTATAAGTATGTGATGATGAAAGAGTAAAGCATGAAATAAAGATGTTTAATCATAAACATGATATAGTGTTATAAAAAGTCATTTATGCACATGTATATGCTTTTGATTATCCTACTCATATATATATATATATATATATATATATATATATACACACACACACACACATATACATATACATATACATATACATATACATATATATATATGAATGCAGACATATGCATGGTGAAAAAGAGCATGATCACATGCTTAAAGAAAGTGTTACATGAACATAGATATGATTACCTTAAACATAGTTATACATAAGTTTTCATATACAAATATGTATCAAATAGAATAAAGCAAAGTATAAAGTAAAGAGATTTAATTACTTGCGTTATGTCTAGGGGTATGCCTATAAGGGTATCTTGCAGCTGTGATATTTTCAACCACTTTTAAGTCATCAAAATAAATTCAACCCCATTTGGATTGTAGTTGACCTCATTTGGATAAGTAAATATACATGGTCCTATTTGGATCAAAAATAGCCACATTTGGGTTATAGCAAACCCCGTTTAGGTTTGCTTGACCAATCAGAAAGTTTGGCGCCTTTGGGTTACCTAGTACCACTAGGTGCAATTATTTAACCCGTTATATAGTTTTTTAGAAAAGAGCAGGCCTAATTCAAATTTAAGAAAAAAACATCATATAAAATAAAGGATGAAAGTTATGGTAAAATCTTATATTGATTTACATGTTATTTTTATATGAAACTTCTATATTGCATATGAAAAACATAATCTAAAAAGGAGATTACATATTATATATGTACATTCACAACATATGGCATCATGTGAATGTACTAAAATTATAATCTTAATACATATAGAACTTGTGTATCATTGATGCCTAGTTATATGTAAGTAGCTTAATATTGTGAAGGGCTTTGCATGAATCTTTGTATATACAAGTTATGAAATTCTTGATGCAAGTTCATGTTGTTTCATGTCAATACTTTCCTTATAAATATTTGTTTCTTGCCTTACTTGATCTTTATAGTCATATGCTTCTGACATTATTTTACATATATAAATACATGTTATTTTAAAATACATCAATGTATAGTATATGGGAAAAACAAGGCATGGAATGAAGAGTATTTTGTGATTACATGTATAAAATCCCTAAGAAGACATCAAAGTGTTTCTATACCTAGAATTGCAAGATTTAAGTGATGGAATATGACATGGCATATACATGATGATGACGCAGCGAAAATTAATAAAAATTGACCATAGATACCATGCAATCCACAACAAGAATCGAAAACATGCAATTTTAGTGTTTTGAAACTTACAATCTTAGATGCAGTTTAAATCTTGATTTTGATGATGACCAGCAAATAGGATGAACTTATATGCTTCAGATATTGATCACCAATCCAAAAGAAATAGCCATTATGTTGGAGATTATCGATTACATACATCTCATACATAAGCGGAATTTCAAATTTTTAACAAATATATCTGATCTTGCCATGAATTTACAATATACATATTAATGAGAATAAGAAAAATCACCTTTGATTTTTTTTGTACAGTTGAGTTTCCTTCGTACTGGGTTTTCGCAAACCACAGTGTCCAAAATCGAACACCTCTAATGAGTAATCTGCACTAGAGAATGATGGAATGAACCAATAATTGGTAGAAAACAAGGACTGGCCGAAAAAACCCTAGAATCTAGCTTTAGGAGTGGTGGCTAGGGTAGAGAGAAAAAGAGAATAAGCCTTTCTTAATTTATCACTCTTAACCCTAATTTCGCATCTCTTGGATTTTTATAGTTAGGTTAAAAAACCCAACTTCATAATGGGATTGGGCTCCCACCATTTTGCAGCAAAATAGAGCTCGAGCAATCTCATATTGATCAGTTCTAGCCTGAGAAGAATAAAGCTACTCAAGATGCAAAATGATGGTTTTAGCATGCATCATCTCATGTTTCTTCTGAAGCTCCGAGGACATAGCACCCAGCACCAAACATGCAGCCACTTCACTATCCTCTATGTATTTTCGATAAGTGCCTTTGATCTCATCAATGGCATCATCTGATGGAAGTGGTGGTGGATCTTTATCTAAGACATAAAGGATCTTTTCAGCTCTAAGAACAATTCTCACTTGCCTGATCTAGTCAGAATAGTTGCTGCCAACCAGTTTGTTATCCAAGATTGATCGTATAGTAATGTTTGATGTGCTCATGATGATGACCTAGATGTGAAAAAGAAAACTTATGAGAGTATGTTCATAAATATGTATGCATTAATAAGGTCTTTAATTAATCCATTTACTCCGACTATTTTATTGCGAATTAATAGCCCTCACTATATAATCTGAGAAAACCCGATGGTTTTCCTAGTAGGCAAATATCCAATCCTTGATATGTAATTCGACCTTGACTGTGGTCAACAAGCCAAACTTCATACCCTTGAAAGGTAGGTATCTCTATACCAATTGTGTATCTACACAACTATTGGATCATTAGGTTATCAACTCTTGATGCATGCATATCGTATATGCATTCCCTAATCTTGCCTCTAAAACCATTAGCCTTGACTGTGGTCAACAAGCTAATTGGCTAGCTAAGATGACCCATTTAATTAGATTTGAACATATTCGATATAATGTGAGCTTGAATGTGGTCAACAACTCACACTATAAAGAACTCTGGTTCTCCTCAAATTAATGGAAGGCTTATATACCTTAGTATTTATTTGAGGGTTTTAGTTAATTAAGTCTCATCATACATGGTTGGCATACATTGGTATGCATCCTATATCTATCACATAAATAAAAGCAAACAAATATAGTATAGTTATTGACTTTACTACATTGATTTCCCCAAGCCAAAAGGGAAATCAAAAGGTCACACCTAGGTAGTATGCATGATTCAAGTAAGTAAAAATAATTACATTATCTTCAAGCTTGTTAGATCTCCATCCGGCCCATCTTGCTCCTTGATAATGGTCTCCATCTCTATCTCTAATTCTAATCTAAGTAATCTAATTACATATTACAATTTGAAAAATAAATACAAACCAAAAACAAGTGGCCGGGACATGAAAGTCCTCATTCGGCCAAAACATGCATAATGCTCAATCACATTGGGCCTTGTCCATAACTATCCATCATGCCAATCATACACCCAGATATGCATTTCTAATGCATAAAGTAATGGATTACTAACTTTTTTTCAACTCTTGAAACATTCTTTTGAGTTATTTTAATAATGTGATCAAATTAGGGAACTTTTTTCATTTTGGAAACTTTCATTTTAAGAAATCTTTTTTCATGTATGTGTTCTTGCCTTAATAATCTATCCAACTGATTATTAATTAATTATTAATTGGTTATTTAATTAATTAATTATATTAATTAATTAAAAGAATCAATTTTGGGCTTAAGATAAAGGGTAGGCCGAAACCCACCAATTAAACCCTAAATGTGTTCACACACAAACTAGTTTTGTATCTATTGGACCATTTGGGCCTTTTTGAATGAGCCAATCCCACTCCAGCCCTTAAAACCCATTAATGAACTTATTTATTATTTATAATATTTAATTTAAATCAGCTCCTTGGGCCCACCAAGTCATTCATTAATTTAAACCAAGTCCGTAAATATAATTAAGCCCAATAAGTGGTTTTAATGAATTTAAATTAATCCAATTAATTTAAGGACCATTTTAATTAAATAAATTAATTAAAACACATTAATAAATCAGATATATCAGATTTAGAATATTAAAAATCTTTCTAAACAAGAACACAATAAGAACATATCAAGAACATAAGAAGAAAACCAATTTATCGAACTTTTCGACTAAACTAGTTTTCATGCAAAACTTGTTCGATTTTAATTTCGTTTGATCCTATGGCTTAATATCACATATTGAACACATAAATTATCATCTACATGATCTTATAATGGATCTATAAAAAATTTATTTAGAACAGCCCCTAAAATTAAAAGCTATTCATGCAAAAACCAAAATTCTTTTCTCAAAAGAATCGTTTTTATTTCCGTTTTATATATTTGATCACACTTACATCCAGAAAATCAATATTTCTCATTCACGAACAATCAAATCTGATATTTTAAAGTTCATGAAATAAATAACTCAAAAAAATAAAACTTATTTCGAAGAAAAATATAGAATTGTATATTCATGGAAAAACCGAGGCTCTGATACCATGTTAGAGATTATCGGTTACATGCAACTCATACATAAGCAGAATTTAAAATTTTTAACCAATATATCTGATCTTGTCATGAATTTACAATATACATATTAATTAGAATAAGAAAAATCACCTTTGATTTTTTGTTGTACAGTTGATTTTCCTTCGCACCAGGTTATCGCAAACCACAGTCTCCAAAATCGAACACCTCCATTGAGTAATACACACTAGAGAATGATAGAATGAACAAAAAATTTGTAGAAAACAAGGGCTGGCTGAAAAACCCTAGGAACTAGCTTTAGGAGTGGCGGCTAGGGTAGAGAGAAAAAGAGAAGAAGCCTTTCTTAATTGTTCACTCTTAACCCTAATTCCACATCTCTTGGATTTTTATAGATAGGTTAAAAAATCCAACTTCATAATGGGATTGGGCTCCCACCATTTTGCAGCTAAATAGAGATCGAACAATCTCATATTGCTCAGTTCTAGCCTGAGAAGAATAAAGCTCCTCAAGATGCAAAATGATGGTTCTAGCATCCATCATCTCATGTTGCTTTTGAAGCTCAGTGGACACAGCACCCATCATCAGACATACTGCCACTTCACTATCCTCTATGTATTTTTGATAAGTGCCTTTGATCTCATTAATGGTATCATCTGAAGGAAGTGGTGGTGGATCTTTATCCAAGACATAATGGATCCTTTTAGCTCTGAGAACAATTCTCATTTGCCTGATCCAGTAAGAATAGTTGCTGCCAACCTATTTGTTATCCAAGATTGATCGTATATTAATGTTTGATGTGCTCATGATGATGACCTAGATGTGAAAAAGAAAACTTATGAGAGTATGTTCATATATATGTATGAAGTAATAAGGTCTTCAATTAATCCATTTACTCCAACTATTTTATTACGAATTAATAGCCCTCACTATATAATCCGAGAAAACCCGATGGTTTTCCTAGTAGGCCAATATCCAATCCTTGATGTGTAATTTGACGTTGACTGTGGTCAACAAGCCAAACTTCATACCCTTGAAAGGTAGGTATTTCTATACCAATTGTGTCTCTACACAAATATTGGATCATTAGGTTATCAACTCTTGATGCATGCATATCGTATATGCATTCCCTAATCTTGCCTCTAGAACCATTAGCCTTGATTATGGTCAACAAGCTAATTGGCTAGCTAAGATGTGTTAGTGTAAGCCCTAGCCCCAATGCATTGTAACGAAACACTTGAAATTAATAAAATGAGGCATTAGTTTTATCTTTTGTATTCCTGTGCATATCAATTGATAAAACTATCCAAGAATGTCGTTTCGGTTTAAGTTATCATGTGTGAGGCACATGGTTGTAAGACCTTGAAACAAATGAGACTTCATTCTAAATATCCCTAGTCAGTCATTGTTATGGGAATAACAATGAATTAAGACTAGTATGCTCTCTCTGATATTATGAGTTCTGTCTTACGGATCATTAGGACAAGAGTGTCAATCAGAGATCATAGATACATGTTAAAGAACATGGTATCTGGATACGATCCGCTCATGAGAACACTACATGGTACAAGTCATAAGTGTTTCTCATATGCAAGTTTTGTATCGGAGTTCTTAGACCTGAAATCTTTATGAAACTCTTTATGAATTACTGTGTACTTTGACATACACCTAACGTGCTCGTAACAGAGTGACAAGTACGAGTATGATTGGGTATGCATTAATTCATGTTAGAGAGCATGAGAGAAGTGAAGGGATTACCCCTCTCAATAAGAGAGAAAATATCATCGGCCACTTGATCAGTGAACTGAGAAGTGTATGGCCATACCGAGATGAAATAATGAGTAATCATTATTTATCTGAGAGTTCAGTGTCACTGGAATATCAAGAAAGGAATTAATATATATAAGGATGACTGGTTCCATGCCTTATATTAATTCTGATATTTATGGGTAAGGGACTATGCAAAATTGCATTAGGTCACTAAATGCCATATGCATTTTCATTTAATTTGGAATGCTATAATATCTTGCTAGAGAATATATATAGCCTTTGAATTAATTTATTAATTCATTGCCAACATTAAATGGACCTATAGGATCGCACACAAAGCATTGGGCTTAAAATATTTGAATTGTGTATTGGGAATTAATTTGGACTTTTATTTAAAGTCAAATTAAAACATAAAATGGGTAAACAGATTTTTGCCTAGCTGTTTTAGGCAAATCTGTAAAAACAGATTTTTTGCCTAAAACAGCTAGCTGTTTTAGGCAAATCTGTAAAAACAGATTTTTTGCCTAAAACAGCTAGCTGTTTTAGGCAAATCTGTAAAAACAGTTTTTTGCCTAAAACAGCTAGCTGTTTTAGGCAAAACTGTCAAGGTACGATTTTGCCTGTTTTAGGCAAAACTGTTAAGCCACGATTTTGCCTAAAACAGCTAGTGAAACGAGTTTTTTGCCTAAAACAGCTAGCTGTTTTAGGCAAATATGTTGGTCACGAGAGAAATTTGTTGGCATGTGCTAGGTTTAATTTCAATTGATTAATTATCTATGTATAATTAAGTTAATTGAGTATTAAATCCTAATTTGTATTTAATCAAAATATAATACTTGAGAGGAAATTAAAGTAGCCAAAATTCAAACTAAAATACTAGTTGAATTCGGCAACTTATTTTACCTTAAATAAGTAAGTTTGTTTTGATTAAATGACTAATGCCATTTGAATTTAAATTCTAATGGAATTTAAATTAGGATATATCTCTTAATTAGGAAGTGATGGAGGCTGAAATTAACACTCAATTTACGGCACTCACACTTGACCTAAATTAGTGATATATATTAATGAATTAAATGAATAACAGGTATGCCGTTTTTGCTATTTTTCTCTCTTGGCCGAAATACTCAAGGGGAAAGAAATCTTTCTTGTTCTCTTGTGTTCTCGGGCTGAAACAGTAACCTAAAGGAAGAACAAGATCAGATCTTGTGGCTTCAAATCATTCCCATTGCCGAATACACAATCATAGAGCTAGCACTCTTGATTTTAACCCATCTTTGCAAGTGTGTGTGTGAGAATAGAGGGAGTGGCGTAAAGGCTGTTCCTTGGCATTGGTGGTGAAGATCTAAGGTGGACATATCCTTCTTGGTTGCTGGTCATCAACAAAATCAAGTTTTAAAGGCATCTAAAGTTGTAAGTTTAAAACTCTAAAATTGCATGTTTCGATTCTTGTCATGGAATTATATGGCATGTATGATAAAAATTTTTGTTTTTCCGCTGTGCCATCATCACATTCATACCATGTCATATTCCATCAGTGGTATCAGAGCCTAAACATGCTTATTTTAGTGCTTTAGATGCATGAAAAAATTAATTAAAAATCGTCATTATGAAAACATGCAAATCTGAAATTTTCTGTTTTGAGTTTTTTGCATTGTTTTGGTGTAAAAACGATTTTAATTGATTAGATAGGTATTATAATTAATATGACATGTTAATATACTGTCCTAAGATGTTATTAGGACTAGTAATGGTCGGATTTAATTATTTATACCTGATGGTACATGTTAATTATGAAACTAGGTGCTAGTTGGCATGTAAATTGCTAGTTTAACAACTAGTTTTCAAAATTAAATGTAAAAACGTTTTTGGGATGTTTGTAAGTGATTTTTAAAGATTAAATAACAGGTCTGGACATGTTTTAAATTTGGTTTTAATTCTGGTCCATGACAATTTAATTGATTATTTTTAAAATCACTTAAAACTATGTCTAGTTTGTGTTTGTTACATGTTTAATCAACATTGTTTGTTTTGTTTTGATTAAAATGGTAAAAACACATTTAGATTAAAATGGTACAGAATATTAAATCAATGTTTATGGACTTATTTAGATTATTAAATGACTAATAAAATTGATTTGAATATTTGTGCATTTTATGGCATTACATAAGCATTAAACAACTAGTTTTTGTTGTTTGTTTGTTTTTGCATGAATGCCGTGTACTATATATGTGTTCTTCATGATTTTATTTTTAATTCATGTTAGCACATATTATATGCATTTTTAATGTTTATGGGCTGTATGACATAAAATTAAAAATGGCAAAATTGGAAATTATACTAGAGTTGATTTATAGCACAAATCTAACTAGTTAGTGTTTTGGGCTTTTAAGAGAACTTATTCAATAAAAGTATTTAGTCCATTGGGCTTTGGCCCAGTCCCGTCATGGGGTCTTCTCTTAAAGGTTCAAGTACACAATTTCCATTAATGGGCTTGGCTAAATTAATTAAAATTGGACTTTGTTTTATCCATGAATGCTATGTATATTTATTTGCTTATTTGGTGTGATGAATGGATATGCATGGTGCATTCATGGGCCCTGGGTTTTTGTAATTAAATATGGCCTGCGAGCCATTATGTTTTATTGTAAAAGTTTCATTTATTTCTTAGAAAAGAATATGCTTGAAGACTTTGTAAATCAAGACGAAGCCCACCGGAGTGGAGAAGCCCAACTCGAAGATTCTTATGTAATAGTATAGAATCTTAGTTGTAGGTTTTTGGGCCCATGTTTGTCACGCTTTACTTTATGCAATTATATATATATGCATGCTATGTATGGATGACAAAGCGTATGCCATATAAGCCGTAATAAAATGAATCCCTAAAATAGTAAGTCACAAAGTTACCTTCCTAATTCGAAACATGTCAAGGCATCGATCATCGGTCACGTAGACTAGGAGTCCTAGATGCGCCCGATTATCTTTGTGAGGCATGGGTTGTGAATGTAGGTTGGACTTAACATGGAAAGGGATGCTCGGACCTAGGCAACTAATAAATGGGTTGTGCTATAACATCTTAAGATGTTAGCCCATTTGATCCAAGAGTCATGTACGAGACATGATTGGAGTTTTCCTACCTAAGTAACTTAACTTGTTAGGTGTACAAGCTCAGCTTGACTAATAAGTTGTTGTGAAAAGTGGATCTTGGCCCACATTAAATCACTAACGCGAATTATTTAAAGGGATATTAATTCGGTTTGTGGGATCATTAATAAGACCTCATTTAATCTTGCTAAATTTTATTGTAGATTGAAAATGGCATCTTCAAACAACAATTTCTCATTGCGATCGGTCCTTGAAAAGGAAAAATTGAATGGCACCAATTTCATAGACTGGTCTCGAAACTTAAGAATAGTTCTTAAGCAAGAGAAGAAGTCGTATGTTTTGAATGCACCCTTGCCTGAAGAACCAGGAAGGAACGCCTCTGCGGTTCAAAAGGAAACTTTTGAGACCAAGAAGAGCGACTCCAATGATGTGACCTGTCTGATGCTGGCCACTATGGTGCCTGACTTGCAAAAGCAATTTATGGACCAAGAGGCTTATGCGATCATGGTGCACCTCAAGGAGATGTTCCAAGAGCAAGCTCGTCACGAGAGGTTCGTGACAACAAAGGCCTTAATTTCTTGCAAGATGGCTGAGGGTACTCCTGTTAGTACCCATGTACTCAAGATGAAAGGGTATCTTGATACTCTTGAGAAGCTTGAGGTACTAGTGCCAAAGGAATTGGCCACTGATTTGATCTTAGGATCTTTGCCTGCTGCTTATGATCCATTTGTGATGAATTATAATGCATGCAATGAACAAGTCAGTCACTGAGCTTCATGGGATGCTTAAGAATGCTGAAGAGAACATTCGAAAGACCAATCCCGTACTTATGGTTCAAAAGGGAATTAAGAAGGGAACTGCTAAGGGAAAGGGAAAGGGAAAAGGAAAACCCAAGTCAGTTGGGAGTGCACCTCAGGCCCAATCCAAGCCTAAGGCGCCAAAACTCAAAGAGAGTGAGAGCACTTGCTTCCATTGCAACAAAATAGGGTATTGGAGGAAGAATTGCGCTCTCTTCAAGGAAGAACAAAAGAAGAATGGAGCCAAGGCGTCCAGTTCTGGTATTTTTGTTGTTGAAATTAACCTTTCTATTTCTACCACTTGGGTATTGGATACCGGTTATGGTTCTCACATTTGTTCAAATGTGCAGGGGCTAAGAAATAGGCGGTTACTTGGGAAGAATGAAGTGGACCTCCGTGTGGGGAATGGAGCACGAGTTGCTGCCATGGAGATAGGCGACTATCACCTCACTTTACCTTCCGGACTTTGTATTGTTTTGAATAATTGTTATTATGTGCCTGCTATGAGCAGAAACATTATTTCAGTTTCATGTTTGGATAATGATGAATTTGATTTTGTTATTAAAAATGGCAATGCTCATATTCGTCGCCAAGGCATTTCTTATGGCAATGCCATGTTGCAAAATGGCCTTTATATCCTTGATTTACAAAACAAAGAGTCCATATACAACATTAATACAAAGAGGGTTAAATCAAACGAAATAAACCCTACTTACTTCTGGCATTGTCGTTTAGGACATGCAAACGAAAAACGCATTTCAAGACTCCACAAAACTGGAGTGCTTGGGTCATTCGACTTAGAGTCTTATGACACATGCGAGCCATGTTTGCATGGAAAAATGACAGAGTCCTTTCAATAAAAAAGGTGAGAGGACTAATGGCTTATTGGAACTAATACATACCGATGTATGTGGACCTTTAAGTACACATGCTAGAGGTGGTTTTAGCTACTTCGTGACATTCACAGATGACTTCAGTAGATATGGCTATGTCTATCTAATGAAGTATAAGTCTGAAACTTTTGAGAAATTCAAAGAGTTTAAGAATGAAGTAGAAAACCAACTTGGCAAAAGTATAAAAGCCATTCGATCAGATCGAGGTGGCGAATACTTAAGCCAAGAGTTTGACAGTCATCTAAAGGAGTGTGGTATTATTTCACAGCTCACTCCTCCTGGAACACCTCAATGGAATGGTGTGTCCGAAAGGAGAAATCGAACTCTGTTGGACATGGTTCGATCTATGATGAGTCAAGCTAATCTTCCTATCTCTTTTTGGGGTTATGCATTAGAAACTGCTGCGTTTCTATTGAACCGTACTCCAACTAAAGCAGTTGAGAAGACACCATACAAGGTATGGACTGGGAAAGAACCCAATATGTCTTTTCTCAAGATTTGGGGCTGTGACGCACATGTTAAGAAATTAACATCTGACAAACTAGAGTCCAAATCGACTGTCTGCTTGTTTATGGGTTATCCCAAAGAAACAAAGGGATACTACTTTTACTCACAAGCCGAGAACAAAGTATTTGTTGCTCGCAAGGCTGTTTTCTTGGAAAAGGAGTTCCTTCTCAAGAAAGACAGTGGGAGTAAAGTAGAACTTGGAGAAATTCAAGTGCCACAAGCTTCTATAGAGGATGAGTTGGAAATGGGATCAAGTTCACAACCAGTTGTGGAACAAGAACCCATTACACAAGTACCTAGAAGGTCTGGTAGGGTACGTCAGGAGATTGAGAGATACGGATTTCTAATCACTGACAGTGACACTATTGAGTTAGTAGATCGTGAGGATCCTACTACCTACCGAGAAGCTATTGAAAGCCCAGACTCGAAAAATTGGCTTGAAGCCATGAAATCTGAGATGCAATCAATGTACGATAACCAGGTTTGGACCTTGGTTGATCCACCGGAAGGTGCTAAGGTAATTGAATGCAAGTGGCTATTCAAACTCAAAGCTGATAAGACCTACAAAGGTAGACTAGTAGCAAAAGGTTTTCGACAAACTCATGGTGTAGACTATGACGAGACCTTTTCGCCTGTAGTTATGCTCAAATCCATTAGGATCTTGCTTGCCATAGCTGCATATCATGATTATGAGATATGGCAAATGGATGTCAAAACTGCTTTCCTCAACGGAAATTTACTTGAGGATGTGTATATGACACAGCCTGAAGGTTTTGTCAATCCCAAGCATCCTAAAAAGGTTTGCAAGCTTCAAAAATCCATTTATGGATTAAAGCAAGCATCCCGAAGTTGGAATCTTCGTTTTGATGAGGCAGTCAAAGAATTCGACTTCATCAAGAACGAAGATGAGCCTTGTGTGTACAAGAAGGTTAGTGGGAGCATAGTAGTATTTCTAGTCCTATATGTGGACGACATCCTTCTCATTGGGAATGACATTCCAACATTGCAAAAGGTTAAGCAATGGTTGGGAAAATGTTTCTTAATGAAAGACTTAGGTGAAGCCGAGACAATACTTGGTATTCGAATCTATAGAGATAGATCGAATCGGCTTTTGGGACTAAGTCAGGAAAAGTACATAGACAAAGTACTAAAGCGTTTTAGCATGGGAGACTCAAAGAAAGGGTACATACCTTTGGCTTTGGGAGTTCCTTTGACTAAAGAACAGTGCCCTAAAACCAAAGAGGAAAGGGACAACATGAGTAGAATCCCATATGCATCTGCTATTGGATCTATCATGTACGCTATGTTATGTACTAGATTGGATGTTGCTCATGCACTGAGTATAACCAGTAGGTTTCAGCAAGACCCTGGTGAGAAGCACTGGTCTGCTGTAAAAGGGATTCTGAAGTACCTGCGAAGGACTAAGGATCACTTCTTAGTGTATGGTGGTCAAGAAGAGCTCGTCATACAAGGTTATGCCGATGCTGCTTTCCAGACCAGCACTCAGGATTCTAGATCGCAATCTGGGTTTGTTTTTGTTTTGAACGGTGGTGCTGTCAGCTGGAGAAGCTCAAAGCAAGAAACCGTTGCCGACTCAACTACAGAATCTGAGTATATTGCAGCAAGTGAGGCTGCAAAAGAGGCTGTTTGGATTAAAAATTTCATTACTGGATTAGGAGTGGTCCCAAGCATCCTAGATCCATTAGAAATTTTCTGTGACAACAACGGGGCCATCGCACAGGCAAAGGAGCCTCGGTCACACCAGAAATCCAAACACATACTCAGGAGGTACCACTTGATCAGAGAAATCATTGATTGTGGGGACGTCAAGGTTAGCAAGATAGCAAGTGAAGACAATGTAGCAGATCCTTTGACGAAACAGTTACGTCCAAATCTGCACGAAGCTCATTTGAGAGCGTTCGGTCTTAGGGCTATGCCCAATTGGGACTAGTGCTAGTGGGAGATTGTTAGTGTAAGCCCTAGCCCCAATGCATTGTAACGAAACACTTGAAATTAATAAAATGAGGCATTAGTTTTATCTTTTGTATTCCTGTGCATATCAATTGATAAAACTATCCAAGAATGTCGTTTCGGTTTAAGTTATCATGTGTGAGGCACATGGTTGTAAGACCTTGAAACAAATGAGACTTCATTCTAAATATCCCTAGTCAGTCATTGTTATGGGAATAACAATGAATTAAGACTAGTATGCTCTCTCTGATATTATGAGTTCTGTCTTACGAATCATTAGGACAAGAGTGTCAATCAGAGATCATAGATACATGTTAAAGAACATGGTATCTGGATACGATCCGCTCATGAGAACACTACATGGTACAAGTCATAAGTGTTTCTCATATGCAAGTTTTGTATCGGAGTTCTTAGACCTGAAATCTCTATGAAACTCTTTATGAATTACTGTGTACTTTGACATACACCTAACGTGCTCGTAATAGAGTGACAAGTACGGGTATGATTGGGTATGCATTAATTCATGTTAGAGAGCATGAGAGAAGTGAAGGGATTACCCCTCTCAATAAGAGAGAAAATATCATCGGCCACTTGATCAGTGAACTGAGAAGTGTATGGCCATACCGAGATGAAATAATGAGTAATCATTATTTATCTGAGAGTTCAGTGTCACTGGAATATCAAGAAAGGAATTAATATATATAAGGATGACTGGTTCCATGCCTTATATTAATTCTGATATTTATGGGTAAGGGACTATGCAAAATTGCATTAGGTCACTAAATGCCATATGCATTTTCATTTAATTTGGAATGCTATAATATCTTGCTAGAGAATATATATAGCCTTTGAATTAATTTATTAATTCATTGCCAACATTAAATGGACCTATAGGATCGCACACAAAGCATTGGGCTTAAAATATTTAAATTGTGTATTGGGAATTAATTTGGACTTTTATTTAAAGTCAAATTAATGCATAAAATGGGTAAACAGATTTTTGCCTAAAACAGCTAGCTGCTGTTTTAGGCAAATCTGTAAAAACAGATTTTTTGCCTAAAACAGCTACTGTAAAAACAGATTTTTTGCCTA
Source organism: Excoecaria agallocha (assembly GCA_037975025.1). Taxonomy (NCBI): domain Eukaryota; kingdom Viridiplantae; phylum Streptophyta; class Magnoliopsida; order Malpighiales; family Euphorbiaceae; genus Excoecaria; species Excoecaria agallocha. Next base: position 80,640,418 of record CM075807.1, read on the forward strand.
AAACAGCTAGCTGTTTTAGGCAAAACTGTCAAGGTACGATTTTGCCTAAAACAGCTAGCTGTTTTAGGCAAAACTGTTAAGCCACGATTTTGCCTAAAACAGCTAGCTGTTTTAGGCAAATATGTGAAACGAGTTTTTTGCCTAAAACAGCTAGCTGTTTTAGGCAAATATGTTGGTCACGAGAGAAATTTGTTGGCATGTGCTAGGTTTAATTTCAATTGATTAATTATCTATGTATAATTAAGTTAATTGAGTATTAAATCCTAATTTGTATTTAATCAAAATATAATACTTGAGAGGAAATTAAAGTAGCCAAAATTCAAACTAAAATACTAGTTGAATTCGGCAACTTATTTTACCTTAAATAAGTAAGTTTGTTTTGATTAAATGACTAATGCCATTTGAATTTAAATTCTAATGGAATTTAAATTAGGATATATCTCTTAATTAGGAAGTGATGGAGGCTGAAATTAACACTCAATTTACGGCACTCACACTTGACCTAAATTAGTGATATATATTAATGAATTAAATGAATAACAGGTATGCCATTTTTGCTATTTTTCTCTCTTGGCCGAAATACTCAAGGGGAAAGAAATCTTTCTTGTTCTCTTGTGTTCTCGGGCTGAAACAGTAACCTAAAGGAAGAACAAGATCAGATCTTGTGGCTTCAAATCATTCCCATTGCCGAATACACAATCATAGAGATAGCACTCTTGATTTTAACCCATCTTTGCAAGTGTGTGTGTGAGAATAGAGGGAGTGGCGTAAAGGCTGTTCCTTGGCATTGGTGGTGAAGATCTAAGGTGGACATATCCTTCTTGGTTGCTGGTCATCAACAAAATCAAGTTTTAAAGGCATCTAAAGTTGTAAGTTTAAAACTCTAAAATTGCATGTTTCGATTCTTGTCATGGAATTATATGGCATGTATGATAAAAATTTTTGTTTTTCCGCTGTGCCATCATCACATTCATACCATGTCATATTCCATCAAGATGACCCATTTAATTAGATTTGAACATATTCGATATAATGTGAGCTTGACTGTGGTCAATAACTCACACTATAAAGAACTTTGGTTCTCCTCAAATTAATGGAAGGCTTATATACCTTAGTATTTATTTGAGGGTTTTAGTTAATTAAGTCTCATCATACATGGTTGGCATACATTGGTATGCATCCTATATCTATCACATAAATAAAAGCAAACAAATATAGTATAGTTATTGACTTTACTACATTAATTTCCCCAAGCCAAAAGGGAAATCAAAAGGTCACACCTAGGTAGTATGCATGATTCAAGTAAGTAAAAATAATTACATTATCTTCAAGCTTGTTAGATCTCCATCCGGCCCATCTTGCTCCTTGATAATGGTATTCATCTCTATCTCTAATTCTAATCTAAGTAATCTAATTACATATTAAAATTTGAAAAATAAATACAAACCAAAAACAAGTGGCCGGGACATGAAAGTCCTCATTCGGCCAAAACATGCATAATGCTCAATCACATTGGGCCTTGTCCATAACTATCCATCATGCCAATCATACACCCAGATATACATTTCTAATGCATAAAGTAATGGATTACTAACTTTTTTTCAACTCTTGAAACATTCTTTTGAGTTATTTTAATAATGTGATCAAATTAGGGAACTTTTTTCATTTTGGAAACTTTCATTTTAAGAAATATTTTTTCGTATATGTGTTCTTGCCTTAATTATCTATCCAACTGATTATTAATTAATTATTAATTGGTTATTTAATTAATTAATCATATTAAATAATTAAAAGAATCAATTTTGGGCTTAAGATAAAGGGTAGGCCGAAACCCACCAAATTAAACCCTAAATGTGTTCACACACAAACTAGTTTTGTATCTATTGGACCATTTGGGCCTTTTTGAATGAGCCAATCCCACTCCAGCCCTTAAAACCCATTAATGAACTTATTTATTATTTATAATATTTAATTTAAATCAGCTCCTTGGGCCCACCAAGTCATTCATTAATTTAAACCATGTTCGTAAACATAATTAAGCCCAATAAGTGGTTTTAATGAATTTAAATTAATCCAATTAATTTAAGGACCATTTTAATTAAATAAATTAATTAAAACACATTAATATATCAGATATATCAGATTTGGAATATTAAAAATCTTTCTAAACAAGAACACAATAAGAACATATCAAGAACATAAGAAGAACACCAATTTATCGAACTTTTTGACTAAACTAGTTTTCATGCAAAACTTGTTCGATTTTAATTTCGTTTGATCCTATGGCTTAATATCACATATTAAACACATAAATTATCATCTACATGATCTTATAATGGATCTATAAAAAATTTATTTAGAACAACCCCTAAAATTAAAAGCTATTCATGCAAAAACCAAAATTCTTTTCTCAAAAGAATCGTTTTTATTTCCGTTTTATATATTTGATCACACTTACATCAAGAAAATCAATATTTCTCATTCACAAACAATCAAATCTGATATTTTAAAGTTCATGAAATAAATAACTCAAAAAAATAAAACTTATTCCGGAGAAAAATATAGAATTGTATATTCATGGAAAAACCGAGGCTCTGATACCATGTTAGAGATTATCGGTTACATGCAACTCATACATAAGCAGAATTTAAAATTTTTAACCAATATATCTTATCTTGTCATGTATTTACAATATACATATTAATTAGAATAAGAAAAATCACCTTTGATTTTTTGTTGTATAGTTGATTTTCCTTCGCACCAGGTTATCGCAAACCACGGTCTCCAAAATCGAACACCTCCATTGAGTAATCCACACTAGAGAATGATAGAATAAACAAAAAATTTGTAGAAAACAAGGGCTGGCTGAAAAATCCTAGGAACTAGCTTTAGGAGTGGCGGCTAGGGTAGAGAGAAAAAGAGAAGAAGCCTTTCTTAATTGTTCACTCTTAACCCTAATTCCACATCTCTTGGATTTTTATAGTTAGGTTAAAAAATCCAACTTCATAATGGGATTGGGCTCCCACCATTTTGCAGCTAAATAGAGATCGAGCAATCTCATATTGCTCAGTTCTAGCCTGAGAAGAATAAAGCTCCTCAAGATGCAAAATGATGGTTCTAGCATCCATCATCTCATGTTGCTTTTGAAGCTCAGTGGACACAGCACCCATCATCAGACATGCTGCCACTTCACTATCCTCTATGTATTTTTGATAAGTGCCTTTGATCTCATTAATGGTATCATCTGAAGGAAGTGGTGGTGGATCTTTATCCAAGACATAATGGATCTTTTTAGCTCTGAGAACAATTCTCCTTTGCCTGATCCAGTAAGAATAGTTGCTGCCAACCTATTTGTTATCCAAGATTGATCGTATATTAATGTTTGATGTGCTCATGATGATGACCTAGATGTGAAAAAGAAAACTTATGAGAGTATGTTCATATATATGTATGAATTAATAAGGTCTTCAATTAATCCATTTACTCCAACTATTTTATTACGAATTAATAGCCCTCACTATATAATCCAAGAAAACCCGATGGTTTTCCTAGTAGGCCAATATCCAATCCTTGATATGTAATTTGACGTTGACTGTGGTCAACAAGCCAAACTTCATACCCTTGAAAGGTAGGTATTTCTATACCAATTGTGTCTCTACACAAATATTGGATCATTAGGTTATCAACTCTTGATGCATGCATATCGTATATGCATTCCCTAATCTTGCCTCTAGAACCATTAGCCTTGATTATGGTCAACAAGCTAATTGGCTAGCTAAGATGACCCATTTAATTAGATTTGAACATATTCGATATAATGTGAGCTTGACTGTGGTCAACAACTCACACTATAAAGAACTCTGGTTCTCCTCAAATTAAAGGAAGGCTTATATACCTTAGTATTTATTTGAGGGTTTTAGTTAATTAAGTCTCATCATACATGGTTGGCATACATTGGTATGCATCCTATATCTATCACATAAATAAAAGCAAACAAATATAGTATAGTTATTGACTTTACTACATTGATTTCCCCAAGCCAAAAGGGAAATCAAAAGGTCACAACTAGGTAGTATGCATGATTGAAGTACGTAAAAATAATTACATCATCTTCAAGCTTGTTAGATCTCCATCCGGCCCTTCTTGCTCCTTGATAATGGTCTCCATCTCTATCTCTAATTCTAATCTAAGTAATCTAATTACATATTACAATTTGAAAAATAAATACAAACAAAAAAAAAGTGGCCGGGATATGAAAGTCCTCATTGGGCCAAAACATTCATAATGCTCAATCACATTGGACCTTGTCCATAACTATCCATCATGCCAATCATACACACTTATATGAATTTCTAATTCATAAAGTAATGGATTACTAACTTTATTTCAACTCTTGAAACATTCTTTTGAGTTATTTTAATGATGTGATCAAATTAGGAAACTTTTTCCATTTTGAAAACTTTCATTTTAGGAAACCTTTTTGCATGCATGTGTTCTTGCCTTAATAATCAACCCAATTGATTATTAATTAATTATTAATTTTTTATTTAATTAATTAATCATATTAAATAATTAAAAGAATCAATTTTGGCCTTAAGATAAAGGGTGGGCCTAACCTACCAAATTAAACCCTAAATGTTTTCACACACAAACTAGTTTTGTGTCTATTGAACAATTTGGGCCTTTTGGAATGTGCCAAGCCCACTCCAGCCCTTAAAACCTATTAATAAACTTAATTATTGTTTATAATATTTAATTTAAATCAGCTCCTTGGGCCCACCAAGTCATTCACTAATTTAAACCAAGTCCGTAAACATAATTAAGCGTATTAAGTGGTTTTAATGAATTAAAATTAGTCCAATTAATTTAAGGTCCATTTTAATTAATCAAATTAATTAAAACACTTTAATATGTCAGATATAGTAGATTTAGAGGATTAAAAATCGTTCTAAACAAGAACACACCAAGAAGATATCAAGAAAACATGAAGAACACCAATTTATCGAACTTTTTGACTAAACTAGTTTTCATGAAAAACTTGTTCGATTTTAATTTCATTTGATCCTATGGCTTAATATCACATATTAAACACATAAATTATCATATAAATGATCTTATAATGGATCTATAAAAAATTAATTTATAACAGCCCCTAAAATTAAAAGCTATTCTGCAAAAAACAAAATTCTTTTCTCAAAAGAATCGTTTTTATTTCCGTTTTATATATTTGATCACACTTACATCCAGAAATTAATATTTCTTATTCATGAACAATCAAATATGATATTTTAAAGTTCATGAAATAAATAACTCAAAAAAATTAAACTTATTCCGGAGAAAATATAGAATTGTATATTCATGGAAAAACCGAGGCTCTGATACCATGTTGGAGATTATCGGTTACATGCATCTCATACATAAGCAGAATTTAAAATTTTTAACCAATATATCTGATTTTTTCATGAATTTACAATATACATATTAATTAGAATAAGAAAAATCATCTTTGATTTTTTGTTGTACAGTTGCTTTTCCTTCGCACCGGGTTATTGCAAACCACAGTCTCCAAAATCGAACACCTCCATTAAGTAATCCACACTAGAGAATGATAGAATGAACAAACAATTGGTAAAAAACAAGAGCTGGCAGAAAAACCCTAGGAACTAGCTTTAGGAGTGGCGGCTAGGGTAGAGAAAAAAAGAGAAGAATCCTTTCTTAATTGTCCACTCTTAACCTTAATTCCACATCTCTTGGATTTTTATAGTTAGGTTAAAAAATCCAACTTCATAATGGGATTGGGCTCTTTAAAATTGTTGGGGAATTATTAATTGGGCTTTTGAAATTATTTATAATTATTTTGGCTCAATTAAATCCAATGTAAGCCCTTTCACAAAAGATTATGGACAAAACCCACAAACTAGGCCCTTTGTATATGTAATTGGATTTAATCACCCAAATGAATTCCAAATCCAACCAAATTAAATCTCCAACACATTTGTATGCAATAGACACCTCATATCATAAACACTTTCATTATTGTTTTTGCACTGTGTTTATAATATCAAGGACTTCATTTATTAATTTAAGATTTACAAACTCATGTATTTAAACATAGCATTAATAAATTAATAATGCCTTTTATTAAGAATATAAATTCATACATATAAAATTCATCCCTTTTACATGGGCTCTAGGGCATACTCTCTAACACTTTATGCCACTCCTCTCTATGTTCACACACACAATTGCAAGGAAGGCTTAAAATTAAGAGTGCTAGCTCTATGTTTAATTATTTGGCAATGGTAATGGATTGAAGCAACAAGATCTAATCTTGTTCTTCTTTTAGGTTGCTATTGCTGCCCAAGAATACAAGAGAACAAGAAATAATTCTTTCCCCTTGTGTATTTTTCCCAAGAGTGAGAGAGAGCAAGAAAACGGCTATGGTTTTGTATTTCTTTTAGTTCATTAATATATATCACTTGTTTAGGTAAGTGTTAATGCCGAAATTTACTATCTTTAGGTAGAAAATTCAGCCTCCATCACTTCCTAGCTAAGTGACATGTATTAATTCAAACTCCTTTAAATTTTAAATTCAAATTAATTTGAAATAAACATAAGACATTTAATCAAAACAAATCACTTTATTAGGGATATATATTGTTGCCAAAATTCCTTAGGATTCTACCTTGGATTTTCGGTCACATTATCTCTCATTTAAATAATTTATTTTGATTCAAATAAAATTTAGGATTTAATACTCAATTAACTTAAATAATACAAGATAATTAATTAATTGAAATTAAATCTACATAGGCTGAAATTCCCTCTCTCATGGACCAAGGTCCAGTTAGCAATTTTAATACCAATTACATACATTAATGTGACCTTAAATAAAAGCCCAAATTAATGTCCAATATTTTATTTAAATATTTTAAATTCAATGCTTTGTGTGCGATCATATAAGTCCATTTAATATTGGCAATAAATTAATAATATAATTCAAAGGCTATATATATTCTCTAGCAAGATATTATAGCATTTCAAATTAAATGAAAATGCAAATGGCATCTAGTGACCTAATGCAATTTTGCATAGTCCCATACCCTTAAATATCAGAATTAATATATGACATGGAATTTGTCATCCTTATATATATTAATTCCTTTGTTGATATTCCAGTGACACTGAACTCTTTGATAAATAATGATTACTCATTATTTCATCTTGGTTTGGCCATACACTTCTCAATTCACTGATCAAGTGGTCGATGATATTTTCTCTCTCATTGAGAGGGGTAATCCCTTCACTTCTCTCATGCTCTCTAACATGAATCAATGCATACCGAAGCATACCCATACTTGTCACCTTATTACGAGTACATTAGGTGTATGTCAAAGTATACAATAATTCATAAAGAGTTTTATAGAGATTTTAGGTCTAAGAACTTTGATGCAAAACTTGCACATGAGAAACACTTATGACTTGTACCATGTAGTGATCTCATGAACGGATTGAATCCAGATACCATATTCTAAACATGTATCTATGATCTCTGATTGACACTCTTGTGTTTATGATCCATAAGACAGAACTCAACTTATCAAAGAGAGCATACTAGCCTTAATTCATTTGTTATTCCCATAACAATTATTGACTAGGGATATTCAGAATGAAGTCTTTATTGTTTCAAGGTCTTACAACTATGTGCCTCACACATGATAACTTAAATTGAAACAACATTCTTGGATAGTTCTATCAATTGACATGCACAAGAATACAATAGATAAAACAAATGTCTCCTTTATTAGATTAAATACTTTATAACAATGTATTGGGGCTAAGGCTTACAATAACAATCTCCCACTAGAACCAGTCCCAATTGGGCATAGCCCTAAGACCGAATGCTCTCAAATGAGCTTCGTACAAATTTGGACGCAACTATTTTGTCAAAGGATCTGCTACATTGTCTTCACTTGCTATCTTGCTAACCTTGACGTCCCCATGATCAATGATTTATCTGAACAGGTGGTACCTTCTGAGTATGTGTTTGGATTTCTAGTGTGACCAGGGCTCCTTGGCCTGTGCGATGACCCCATTGTCGTCACATAAAGTTTCTAATGGATCTAGGATGCTTGGGACCACTCCTAATCCAGAAATGAAATTTCTAATCCAAACAGCCTCTTTTGTAGCCTTACTCGCTGCAATATACTCAGATTCTGTAGTTGAGTCAGCAACGGTCTCTTACTTCGAGCGTTTCCAGCTAACAACACCATTGTTCAAAACAAAAACAAACCTAGATTGAGATCTTGAATCCTGAGTGCTGGTCTGAAAAGCAGCATCGGCATAACCTTGTATGATGAGCTCTTCTTGAGCACCATACACCAAGAAGTGATCCTTAGTCCTTCGCAGGTAATTTAGAATCACCTTTACAGCAGACCAGTGCTTCTCACCAGGGTCTTGCTAAAACCTACTGGTTATACTCAGTACATAAGCAACATCCAACCTAGTACATAACAAAGCATATATGATAGATCCAATAGTAGATACATATGGGATTCTACTCATGTTGTCCCTTTCCTTTTTGGTTTTAAGACACTGTTCTTTAGTTAAAGGAACATCCAAAGCCAAAGGTAAGTACCCTTTCTTTGAGTCTCCCATGTTAAAATGCTTTATTACTTTGTCTATGTACTTTTCTTGACTTAGTCCCAAAAGTCGATTCGATCTATCTCTATAGATCCGAATACCAAGTATTGTTTCGGCTTCACCTAAGTCTTTCATTGAGAAACACTTCTCCAACCATTGTTTCACCTTTTGCAATGTTGGAATGTCATTCCCAATAAGAAGGATGTTGTCCACATATAGGACCAAAAATACTATTATGCTCCCACTAACCTTTTTTTACACACAAGGCTCATCTTTGTTCATGACGAAGTCAAATTCTTTGACTGCCTCATCAAAATAAAGATTCAAACTTTGGGATGCTTGCTTTAATCTATAAATGGATTTTCAAAGCTTACATACCTTCTTAGGATGCTTAGGATTGACAAAACCCTCAAGCTGCGTCATATACACATCCTCAAGTAAATTTTCGTTGAGAAAAGTAGTTTTGACATTCATTTGCCATATCTCATAATCATGATATACAGCTATGGCAAGCAAGATCCTAATGGACTTGAGCATGACTACAGGCAAAAAGGTCTCATCATAGTCTACACCATGAGTTTGCCGAAAACCTTTTGCTACTAAATCTACCTTTGTAGGTCTTTTCATCTTTGAGTTTAAATAGCCACTTGTATTCAATTACCTTAGCACCTTCCAGTAGATCAACCAAAGTCCAAACCTGGTTATTGTACATTAATTGTATCTCGGATTTCATGGCTTCAAGCCAATTTTCCGAGTCTAGGCTCTCAATAGCTTCTCGGTAGGTAGTAGGATCCTCACGATCTACTAACTCAATAGTGTCACTGTCTTTGATTAGATATCCGTATCTCTCAATCCCATTTATAACTCATCCTCTAAAAGAGTTTTTGGTGCTTGAATTTCTCCAAGTTCTACTTTACTCCCACTATCTTTCTTGAGAAGGAATTCCTTTTCCAAGAAAATAGCCTTGCGAGCAACAAATACTTTATTCTCGGCTTGTGAGTAAAGTAGTATCCTTTTGTTTCTTTAGGATAACCCGCAAACAAGAAGACAGTGGATTTGGACTCTAGTTTATCAGATGTTAATTTCTTAACATATGCTTCACAACCCCAAATCCTGAGAAATGACATATTGGATTCTTTCTCAGTCCATAATTCATATGGTGTCTTCTCAACTGCTTTAGTTGGAGTACAGTTTAGTAGAAACATAGTAGTTTCTAATGCATAACCCCAAAAATATACAGGAAGATTTGCTTGACTCATCATTGATCGAATCACGTCCAATAGAGTTCGATTTCTCCTTTCGGATACACCATTCCATTGTGGTGTTCCAAGAGAAGTGAGCTGTGAAATAATACCACACTCCTTCAGATGATTATCAAACTCTTGGCTTAAGTATTCGCCACCTCGATCTGATCGAATGGCTTTTATACTTTTGCCAAGTTGTTTTTCTACTTCGTTTTTAAACTCTTTGAATTTCTCAAAACTTTTAGACTTGTACTTCATTAGATAGACGTAGCCATATCTACTGAAGTCATCTGTGAATGTCATGAAGTAGCTAAAACCACCTCTAGCTTGTGTACTTAATGGTCTACATACATCGGTATGTATTAGCTCCAATAAGTCATTAGTCCTTTCACCTTTCTTGTTAAAAGGACTTTTTATCATTTTTCCATGCAAACATGGCTCACATGTGTCATAAGATTCCAAGTCGAATGACCCAAGTACTCCAGATTTGTGGAGTCTTGAAATGCATTTTTTGTTTGCATACCCTAAACGACAATGCCAGAAGTAAGTAGGGTTCAATTCATTTGATTTAACTCTCTTTTTATTAATGTTATATATGGACTTTTTGTTTTGTAGATCAAGGATATAAAGGCCATTTTGCAACATGGCATTGCCATATGAAATGCCTTGGTGAATAATATGAACATTGCCATTATTAATAACAAAATCAAATCCATCAAAATCCAAATAAGAAACTGAAATAATGTTTCTTCTCATAGCAGACACATAATAACAAATTTTCAAATCTAAACAAAGTTCGAAAGGTAAGGTGAGTTGATAGTCGCCTATCCCCATGGCAGCAACTCGTGCTCCTTTCCCCACATGGAGGTCCACTTCATTCTTCCCAAGTAACCGCCTATTTCTTAGCCCCTGCACATTTTAACAAATGTGAGAACCATAACCGGTATCCAATACCCAAGTGGCAGAAATAGAAAAGTTAATTTCAACAACAGAAATACCCAAACTGGATGCCTTGGCTTCATTCTTCTTTTGTTCTTCCTTGAAGAGAGCTTAATTCTTCCTCTAATGCCCTATCTTGTTGCAATGGAAGCATGTGCTCTCGCTCTCCTTAAGCTTTTGTACCTTGAGCTTGGGTTGGGCCTGAGGTGCACTCCCATTTGACTTAAGCTGAGCAAGGTTATACTTGGGTTTTGCCTTTCCCTTTCCCTTTCCCTTAGCGGGTCGTCCCTTCTTAATGCCCCATTGAAACATAAGTATGGGATTGGTCTTTTAAATGTTCTCTTCAGCATTCTTAAGCATCCCATGAAGCTCACTGACTGTCTTATTCATTGCATGCATATTATAATTCATAATAAATGGATCGTCAATGAACCTAAGATCAAGTCAGTGGCCAATTCCTTTGGAACTTATACCTCAAACTTCTCAAGAGTATCAAGGTACCTTTTCATCTCGAGTACATGGGTACTAATAGGAGTACACGAAGCCATCTTACAAGAAATTAAGGCCTTTGTTGTCACGAATCTCTCGTGATGAGCTTGCTCTTAGAACATCTCCTTAAGGTGCACCATGATTGCATAAGCCTCTTGGTCCATGAATTGCTTTTGCAAGTCAAGCATCATAGTGGCCAGCATCAGATAGGTCACATCATTGGAGTCACTCTTCTTGGTCTCAAAAGTTTCCTTTTGAACCACAGAGGCATTCCTAGCAGGTTCTTCGAGCAAGGGTGCATCCAAAACATACGACTTCTTCTCTTGCTTAAGAACAATTCTCAAGTTTCGAGACCAGTCTATGAAATTGGTGCCATTCAGTTTGTCCTTTTCCAGGACCGATCGCAATGAAAAGTTGTTGTTTGAAGAAGCCATTTTCAATCTACAATAAAAACTTAGAAAGATTAAATCAGGTCTTATTTATAATCCCATAAACCGAATTAATATCCCTTTAAATAATTCGTGTTATTGATTTCATGTGGGCCAAGATCCACTTTTCACAACAACTTATTAGTGAAGCTAAGCTTGTACACCTAAAAATTTAAGTTACTTAGGTAGAAAAACTTAAATCATGTCTCGTATATGACTCTTGGATCAAATGTGCTAACATCTTAAGATGTCATAGCACAAACCCATTTATTAGTTGCCTAGGTTTGGGCATCCCTTTCTATGTTAAGTCCAACCTACATTCACAACCCATGCCTCACAATGATAATCAGGCGCATCTAGGACTCTTAGTGTACGTGACCGATGATCGATGCCTTGACATGTTTCGAATTAGGAAGGCAACTTTGTGACTTACTATTTCAGGGATTCATTTTATTACGGCTTACATGGCATACGCTTTGTCATCCATTCATAACATGCATATATATATAATTGCATGAAGTAAAGCATCACAAACATGGGCCCAAAAACCTACAACTAAGATTCTATACTATTACATAAGAATCTTCGAGTTGGGCTTCTCCACTTCGGTGGGCTTCGTCTTGATTTAAAAAGTCTTCAAATAAATTCTATACTAAGAAATAAATGAAACTTTTACAATAATACAGAATGGTTCGTAGGCTATATTTAATTACAAAAACCCAGGGCCTATGAATGCACCATGCATATCCATTCATCACACAAAACAAGCAAATAAATATACATAACATTCATGGATAAAATAAAGTCCAATTTTAATTAATTTAGCCAAACCCATTAATGGAAATTGTGTACTTGAACTTTTAAGAGAAGACCCCATGATGGGCCTGGGCTGGAGCCCAATGGACTAAATCCTCTTATTTAATAAGTTCTCTTAAAAGCTCAAAACACAAACTAGTTAGATTTGTGCCATAAATCAACTCTAGTATAATTTCCAATTTTACCATTTTTAATTTTATGTCATACAGCCCATAAACATTAAAAATACATATAATATGTTCTAACATGAATTAAAACATAAAATCATGAAGAACATATATCATACCCAACATTCATACAAAAGCAATCAAACAACAATGAAACTAGTTGTTTAATGCTCATATTATGCCACAAAAATGCACAAACACTTAAAACGATTTTACGAGCCATTTAATAATTTAAATAAGGTAATAAACATTGAGTTAAGGTTCTGCTCATATCTGATCTAAATGTGTTTTTTCCATTTTAATCAAAATAAAACAAACAATGTTGATTAAACATGCAACAAACACAAACTAGTCATAGTTTTAAATGATTTTAAAATTAATCAATTAAATTGTAATGGACCAGTATTAAAAACAATTTTAAAATATGTCCAGACATATTATTAATTTTGAAAAATTACTTACAAACATGCCAAACACGTTTATACATTTAATTTTGAAAACTAGTTGTTAAATAAACACATATCATGCAAACTAGCACTTAGTTTCAAGATTAACATGTACCATCAAGTATTTATAATTAAATCTGACCATGAATAGCTCTAAGAACATCTTAGGATAGTATATTAACATGTAATAACAATTATAATACCTAATAAAACATCTAAAATCGTTTTTCCACTAAAACAATGCAAAAAACTCAAAATAGAAAATTTCAGCATTGCATGTTTTTAAACAAACAATTTTTAAATCAAGATTTCATGCATCTAAAGCACTAAAATAAGTATTTTAGGCTCTTGTACCACTGATGGAATATGACATGGCATATACATGATGATTACGCAGCGGAAAATAATAAAAATTGATCATATATACCATGCAATCCACAACAAGAATCGAAAACATGCAATTTTAGGGTTTTCAAACTTACAACCTTAGATGCACTTTAAATCTTGATTTTGATGATGACCAGCAAATAGGATAAACTTATATGCTTTAGATCTTGATCACCAATTCCAAAGAAACAGCCTTTATGCCACTCCTCTCTATATTCAGACACACAATTGCAAGGAAGGCTTCAAATCAAGAGTGCTAGCTCTATGTTTAAATATTTTGCAATGGTAATGGATTAAAGCAAAAAGATCTGATCTTGTTCTTCTTTTAGGTTGCTATTGCTGCCCAAGAACACAAGAGAATAAGAAATAATTCTTTCCCCTTATGTATTTCGGCCAAGAGTGAGAGAGAGCAAAAAAAGGCCTAGGGTTTTGTATTTCTTTTAGTTCATTAATATATACCACTTGTTTAGGTAAGTGTTAATGCCGAAATTTACTATCTTTAGGTAGTAAATTCAGCCTCCAACACTTCCTAATTAAGTGACATATATTAATTCAAACTCCTTTAAATTTTAAATTCAAATTAATTTGAAATAAACATAAGACATTTAATCAAAACAAATCACTTTATTAGGGATATATATTGTTGCCAAAATTCCTTAGGATTCTACCCTAGATTTTCAGTCACATTATCTCCCATTTAATTAATTTATTTTGATTCAAATAAAATTTAGGATTTAATACTCAATTAACCTAATTAATACAAGATAATTAATTAATTGAAATTAAATCTACATAGGCCGAAATTCCCTCTCCCATGGACCAAGGTCCAATTAGCAATTGTAATAACCATTACATACATTAATTTGACTTTAAATAAAAGCCCAAATTAATGTCCAATATTTTATTTAAATATTTTAAGCCCAATGCTTTTTGTACGATCCTATGGTCCATTTTATATTTGTAATGAATTAATGAATTAATTCAAAGTCTATATATATTCTCTAGCAAGATATTATACATTCCAAATTAAATGAAAATGCAAATGGCATCTAGTGACCTAATGCAATTTTGCATAGTCATTTACCCTTAAATACCAGAATTAATATATGGCATGGAATTAGTCATCCTTATATATATTAATTCCTTTCTTGATATTCCAGTGACACTGAACTCTCTGATAAATAATGATTATCATTATTTCATCTCGATATGGCTATACACTTCTCAGTTCATTGATCAAGTAGCCGATGATATTTTTTCTCTCATTGAGAGGGGTAATCCCTTCACTTCTCTCATGCTCTCTAACATGAATCAATGCATACCCAAGCATACCCATACTTGTCACCCTGTTACAAGTACATTAGGCGTATGTCAAAGCATACAGTAATTCATAAAGAGTTTCATATAGATTTTAGGTCTAAGAACTTCGATGCAAAACTTGTACTTGACAAACACTTATGACTTGTACCATGTAGTGTTCTCATGAATTGATTGAATCCAGATACCATGTTCTAAACATGTATCTATGATCTCTGATTTACACTCTTTTCCTTATGATTCGTAAGATAAAACTCAACTTATCAAAGAGAGCATACTAGCCTTAATTCATTTGTTATTCCTATAACAATGACTGACTAGGGATATTCAGAATGAAGTCTCTATTGTTTCAAGATCTTACAACCATGTGCCTCACACATGATATCTTAAACTAAAACAACATTCTTGGATAGTTCTATCAATTGACATGCACAGGAATATAATAGATAAAAAAATGCCTCATTTATTAGATTAAATTCTTTATAACAATGTATTGGGGCTAGGGCTTACACTAACAATATGATTTTGTTTGTATGGCATGCTTTATTAGTAAAAATACATAAGTTACTTATTAAACATTATGTAAATGATAAAAGAAATATGTGGGGAGTTAGTACATGTTAATATAAACAAATAATGAACCCATGTTAATGATATAATAATGTTTAACAGTGAGCATGATCACATGTCAAAGAAAGTGTTGCATAAGCATGGATATGACTACCCTGAACATAGTTATACATGAGTTTTCATATGCACATATGTATGCGATCGAATAGAATAAATCAAAGTATAAAGGATAAAGTAAAGAGATTTAATTGCCTGCGTTATGTCTAGGTTATGGATAGATAGGCATGCCTATAAGGGTATTTTCCGACTGTGATAATTTCGACCCCATTTGGGTCATCAAAATAGTTTTAACCCTGTTTGGGTTGTAGTCAACCCCATTTGGTGAGTAAATAGACATGGTCCAATTTAGATCAAAAATATCCCCATTTAAGTTGTAACGGACCCCATTTGGGTTTGCTTGATCGATCAAAAAGTTTGATGCCTATGGATGACCTAGTACCTCTAGGTGCTATCATATAACTCATTATCCAGTTCTTTAGAAAAGAGCAGGCCAAATTCAAATTTAAGAAAAAAGCAACATATCAAATAAAGGATGAAAGTCATGACAAATGCTTTTATTGATTTACATGTTATTGTTATATGAACTATATTGCATATGGAAAGCATGATATAAAAAGGATATTGCATATTATATATGTACATCCATAGCATATAGTATCACATGAGTATACTAAAATTATAATCTTGATGAATAGTGACTGTGAGGCCCCTAATATGACGCTAATTGGAATTGCATGTTTTAAGTAGGATTTTATTTGACTAAGATCAAATTAAAAAGAGAATTTCATAAAAAGTATGGGACAAGTGATAAATTATTTTGTTATTATATTAATAGCATGAAATAAAATTTAATATTATATTTTAATATTATTTGAGGGTATAATTGAAGTATAAAGTATTAATTTGGGATAAATTTATAATTATGGCATTTTAAGGGTCAATTGTGAATAGAAGGATAAATTGAGAGGTCAATTGAAGAGAAGGAATAAATTGATAGGTCAATTTAAAAAAAGTATTAAATGGAGGGGTCATTTTATATCATTCAAAAAAGTGAGCTAATTGTAGGACATGCAAACATTTAAAGGAATAAAAAGGGGATTATCCCTTGTTATTATAAAAAGCAAAAATTTAGGAGATAGAGGAGAGTGGGCAGGATTTTCTTGAAGAAAATTTTGAATTGCTCTTCTCTCTGCTCTAAAATCATAAGTTAAATTCTTTAAGTGATCTTGAAGAGGAAATTATGCATGTTGGTTAATCAAGAGTATTTGTGTAAAAAATTAAGGTAAATAATCTTTACTGAATTTCATCTTCTTCTTCTCCTTTTCTTTCTCAATTTGTTGAAGTAATGGTTGAGTATGGTGCTAAAATTTTAATTAAACGATGATGTTGGTTGTAAAGGAGAAGAGGAGAGTAGAAAAATCAAAGGAAAAGGAGTTGCTAGAGATTGAAAGCAAAGGGGATTTCAGCCAAAGGTATGGGATGAGAGTCTTCCTATTTGTTTTTGGCTGTATTGGTAGAATTATGTTTTGAATGTCCTTAAATTTGAGTAATTAAAGAGAGGATAATACTTAAGAAGTGTACATGTAACACTACAAGAAAATTAGCAAATAGCAACGGAAATTAGCAACCGAATTTGTTGAATTTCCATTGCTAATAAAAAATAGCAACGGAACATTCGATTGCTAATTTGGCGGTTGGTATTTTTAGCAACGGAAATTAAATTCTATTGCTAAATTTAGCAATGGAAAATAAATTCCGTTGCTAAATCTAACCACTAACATTTGGTAAATTCGTCAAAATTAGCAACCGAATTCAATTCCGTTGCTAAATTTAGCAACCGAATTCAAATTTCGTTGCTAATTTTAGCAACCGAATTCAAATTCCGTTGCTAAATTTAGCAACCGAATTGAATTCTGTTGCTAAATTCAACAACTAGTATAAAAAATTTGTGACAGTTTTTTCGTCGCTATTCCATCACTACAATAGAAAACCAACAGATTACATTAAAACAACAAGTTGTTTGTGTAATTTGGAAAACCAACAAATTACACTAAAACAGCAAATTGTTTTAGTGTAATTTGGAAAACCAACAAATTCTGCATTTAGATTAGAAATAGAAATTAATTACTAATTCCGCATTTAGATTAGCAAAAGAAATTATAAAATTAATAAGTGAAATAATAATAATAATAATAATAATAATAATAATAATAATAATAATAATAATAATAATAATAATAGAACTATATATTAGGTTTGGCTTATGAAACCGACTATAGGTGTGTCTGAAAGATATGTTGTTTGTGGACTAAAGCTGGCAATTTTAACACGCAATAGGCAATTTAGGTGCATCAAAACTTGAATTACTGGCCCTCACTGTTAGGAGTATAAAAAAGAACTAAAATAATTAAATATCCCACCATGAAAATATGCCTTCTCTCTGCCCACCTATCAATAACTTATAATCATAAGATAAAGGCCAAGTGGTCACTCTATATTATTATTATTATTATTATTATTATTATTATTATTATTATTATTATTATTATTATTATTATTATTATTATTATTATTATTATTATAAGTAATTAAGTAAATAAATTATTATTATTATTATTATTAATTTAAAGCAACGTTAGATTTTTAGAAGTGTTTTCCCATACAAGGAACATAAAAAGAAGCAGACTAGAGAGACATAACTTCCATCAACATGCCAAACACAGTATTGTGCAACAAATGAGAAGAAACAATTACTATCCTCTATTTTGATATGAAATGTTCTTTCACGAGCATTCAAGAATAGATTTCTTTAGCAGTGTAATGGGCATAATGTCATGTAAGCAATATAAAGATAATACAACTTTTCAGAAAGAAAAGAAATTACAGCTAACATCGTCATGCCAAAATCAACAGCATAGAACAACTATCGGGAACATTAAAAAGTGGAAACCAAAGCGTTAAAGACTATTCAACTTACTTGTCGCCTATTCATTTCTACCTCCACAAGATGAGCAAGGAGTTTCTCTGTCTCAATCTGAGGGAGAAAGGCACAGACATATATCAGAGATCCATAAGCTTTAAAAATAAAAAAAAAAAGCCACAAGAAAAAGGAAAAAAAGAAACAGAACTTTTTCAATGAGAAATATCATGATGGTACCTGGGATAACTGTGCAGAGTCATCTGATTCAAGGTAAAGGAGCAGCTGCGATATTAAATCACAAAAATTTAGGTTGCACTCATTAAGCTAAACTGGCTAACAAACACCTT
This sequence comes from Excoecaria agallocha, assembly GCA_037975025.1. Lineage (NCBI taxonomy): Eukaryota > Viridiplantae > Streptophyta > Magnoliopsida > Malpighiales > Euphorbiaceae > Excoecaria > Excoecaria agallocha. The sequence continues at coordinate 80,659,191 of CM075807.1, forward strand.
CTAGTATATAATTTGAGAAGGCTATTCTAACCTGTTTCTTGATAAAATGTGGCAGAAATTCAAACAAAGCAGATGCCCAAGGTGAGAGTTGAGATGAAATGCTGCTGAGACTAACACCTTGTCTCAACAAACCATGTATTTGTTGGGAGATATGAAATTTCAAGGTTAAAGTTTGCACTAATAGAGAATCTACTACTAATTAATATTATACTCAAAAATTTATAAAAATACCTAATATACATTTATACGTATGGTACATGCTATGTAAAACATATCATAGGGAAAGAGGAGCTAGCATGAACAAAAATAAAAGTATTTGATTAGCTGCATAAATCACCTTCAAAAGAGCATAAACCTCAAGAATGCTTTCTATGAGCCCCTCTGGCAGCAAAACCACTCCATGGTATTTGTCTAATCCATTTGATTCAAGCAGGTGACAAAATGAAATATTAATACCAAAGATTTACACAAAAATGAGCTAATATATCCATACTGTGTTCTGCTCTGGCCTGGACTGCATCACAAATTTGTTTTGTTATATCAAAAAGAGTAAGCTTTGATGCAGCTACCTCCTCACCAAGAATTACCTAGGGTGAGCAAGCCTAATATTATTTAAAGGAGGAAAAAACATACAAATAAATGTATTATGACAAGTCATCACAAAAATCCTATAGAAGAAAAAAAACTACTGACCATGTATGGATGAGACTGGAGCGTGCACTCTAAAGCAACATGTGATGCCTTTCGGCCCATGAGTCAAATAAAATAATAATACTGGAAGCATAGAGAAGTTGGTACAAATAAATGAAAATTGGAGTCTTTGAAGAAAAACAAAATATATTCAAATAGAACAACTTCTAATATTCCTTTGTCTGTGTTGACATTGCTTATTTAAGCCTAATGATAAATTGAGTCATTACCTTCTCTTCTGAGAGAGCGTCAGTGCAGACATTGCTTATAAGCTGAGAATTAACCTGTACATCAGGAAAGGAGAGTTGACCTTATAAGCAAATAAGGAATAACAAATTTGTAGTAAACCAAATGCTAATTAAAACAGATGGATGGAAAATGAATGCTTTTAATTAAGAATTTAATATATAAAATAATTCAAGTTAGTGCACATTCACCAAAATCAGGTATTGGATTTAATAAATATACCACTTCTTACATTCCCATCCCATTACATAACCAATACATCCATCCAACAAACTGATCTCTTTAACAAAGTAAAAAAAAATATTGAAATATATGCACAGAGAGAAAGGAGAATCACATATATCTTTCAAAAAAGAGAGGAAAAAAAGAAAGAAAAGAAAAGAAGAAGAAGAAGAAGAAGAAGAATCAATGTATTGAACAACAGTTCATCCTTAGGTTGACTTCAATCCGACATCAAGTATTCTGTGCCCAACCTTTCTAAATCCATACACAAATAATTTATTTACCTGTATTGATATCTACTAGGAAAGTTTATATTTTGTTTGCTTTAGAAAAATGATGTAAAGGGAGATAATGCAAAAAAGGGATGGATGCCTAAACATGTTTATCCAAAATTATTTTGTTGAAGGAAAGTATAAGTTGAATACCTTGCATATTGTATCAAAGCCAACATTTGTTTCTACAAACTGATTCTTGAGATCTCCATACAAAGTGACAGGAACGCCAACTACCTGCATGAATCATAGTTTTGAACAATAGAAGGAAGGGCACACAATCATGAGAGAAGTGTTGAACAAATGCATGAATGCTAGTTTAGACTCTGCATGTTACCTTTGTTGGGCATTTAGCCTCAGCAAATGTTTCAGCAAGCTGAGCAGTATATTCACAAATAATCATATGACAACATTCTTGTAGTGAAATTCGTCTCATCAAATATGAATTCAGTTAAGAAAAGAAAAATTAGCAACAACAATAGTGCATATCAATAACATCTCTTTTTCATATACCAGATTTGAAACCCAAAAAAGCATGGACATCTAGAACTAGATTTTAATTGAAAATTGACAAATATATTAAACAAAATAAACCACATAAGAACAGCCATTTGATTCCCAGAATAAAATTAGTATGCTTATTATGTGAATCGGTATGTTGTGTTTAACAAAATCGGAATGTGATTCTTATAGGCCTTATTATTTTTCTTTTTCTTTTTAAATCTATCTTGAAAACATTAAAATTAAAGCATAATCTGATTAAAAGAATGGATTTAGAAAAGCTGATGTCTTTTCTTTGAGAATTAATCTTTTGAAGCACTGATATATTTACACAATAAATGCTTATATGCTCTAATAAATTTTGATAATCATCATTACCAAAATGCAATATTTCTCAAATCATGTTTTTCACTAAATGACGATTTAAAATAATGAATATATATGTGTTATATTGTAAAGATACAATATCATATAATTATATATTCACCTGAATCGATTGCCTACTAAGTACTGAAGAACTTATATTTGGAACCCGAAATCCCATTTGTGAAATAGTTGGAAAAATTGCTACTATTGTTGACTATATGTTATGTACAAGAAACCATACAATATAATAGAGTAGATGTTGGGAATATTTTGATTTATGGTATTTAACATTTAGAAGAAATCTTTTCATCAAGACTAAAATGATAGTTAAGTTCGATGAACGATGAGATGGAAATTGGAAGAAGAAAATTGGGAAATGCTATTGGTGGAAGTATAAATACATTTCATGCATGATGACACTTGGAATACAGGTGTCCTTGGGAGGAATCATGCAGATTTTACGTTTCGTACACAGCCATTTGCTTTTAAGTTGTTTTGACAGTCTTATCCGATCGTCCTCAATAAAAAAAAAGGAATCTCTTTTCTTCTTATTATTTGGCATTGTCATGAAATTAAGTTGAAGAATTTGATATTGTTGCACATGACACCAACAAAATCAATTACCAAATCAAGATTGGGCGACAATGCTAAATAATACAAGGCATTCCCCACAGCAGAACACTGGGAAAGGTTTGTTGTTCTTCAGAATAATAACTGAAGATGCCATCCAACAAAAGAAGCCGGTAAACCAATCACAATCTCTCTCTATTACATATGTTCTTGCATTATTGAAAATTAAGCTGGTTATGCAATTGTGTTGTGCAGGTGAGTCTTCCAGCGAAGTTTGTGAGAAAATATAAGCCATTTGCTTATATGCCTATTGTGCACGTTAATTATAGATGATTATTTAAAACTCAAGTTCTATGCAACCTGATGAGCTTTCTAATGGACAGTGAGGAATGGAGAGAGAGAGAGTAGTTGCAGAAGTATTTCCATTGAAGCCTTGAATTTCACAGGGCTATCCTCCATAAAAATTAACCAGCCAATAGTGTAATAAAATGTTGTTCTGCTACGTGAACATCTATATTCCTCTAAAAATGGAAAGAGATTTACAAATAACAGCTAAAATTGCCTACAATCTATTAAAAAGCAGCTAAAATTATGAAAAGAGATTTACAAATAACAAGTTTGTGGCATAATCATCAACCAAGTTCTGATACCAATAAATCAAGTGAAATAAGTTAGTAATCTCTTGCACCATGCACAGATGGTCAATCAGTGTATAAATGGACAACATTTTCCACTCGCTTGAATGGCATTCACAACAATAAAATAAGCTTTACTGCCCTCTCAACCGGATACATTTTCTTAATAAATCAACAGTCTGCTTCCAACAATATATCAAAAAAAAAAGAAGAAGAAGAAGAAGAAGAAGAAGAAGAAGAAGCAAGAACACAAGGAACAAACCTGTATTACGCCGATTCATAACGATAAACTGAAACCGAGGCTGCGTATTCCTAAATCAATCAATTGTAGGTTAGCTAATTAAAGTCCATTCATAATTTCTACCCTTTTTGAAAAAATAAACTCACCTCTTAACAACGAACAAGGATCCTTCCACGTCCTTGCGAGACTTCCCACAAATCAATGAGAATGAGAAACGAAAACGACAATACATAAGTAAATATTTAAGAGAGAGAAACCAACCCATTGGTTGAGCTCGATATTGAACTCGTAGAAGGTGACATGAGCAGCGGTAATGAGAATTTCCTCAACAAAAGGGTCAATTCGTTGAAGAACTGTTAAATTAAGGAGCTTTGTGCTCTGTTGGTCTAGATTGGGCATCAATTTCCCATTTTGAGACATTATTTTCGTTTCCATTTTAGAGAGAGAGAGGGGCAGCTGTTCTGTGAGGGAGGAGAAGAGGCAAATGTGTAGGCTTAGGGTTTTTCCATTTTATAGTTCTAACAAACATGAAAAATACTTAAATGCCCCTCATTTACCAACGGAATTTATATTTCGTTGCTATTTTTGCAACCGAAAACAAATTCGGTTACTATTTAGCAACGAAAATTATTTTGGTTGCTGTTTTAGCAACCAAAAATAAATTCCGTTGCTATTTTAGCAACCGAATATAATTCGGTTGCTATTTTTCATTGGAAATGAAAATTAGCAACGAAATTCTATTTCGGTTGCTATTTAGCAATGGAAATATTTTTCGGTTGCTATTTTAGCAACCAAAAATAAATTTCGTTGCTATTTAGCAACCGAAAATAAATTTCGTTGCTAAGCAACGGAAACTACATTTCGTTGCTATTTTTTGTTCCAAATTTTTAATTAGCAATGAAATACTAATTCCGTTGCTAATTTTCGTAGCTAAATTATGGCGCCAAAAATTCCCTCCACTTTTAGCAACGGAAGATAACCAAATATTTTTCCGTTGCTAAATCTATAAATTTTAACCAATTTTAGCAACAAAATTCGTTTTCCGTTGCTAATTTAGCAACGAAAACATTTTCGTTGCTATTTTTCCGTTGCTATTTCCAGATTTTCTTGTAGTGTAAAGACGAGATGAAAACCTCTTGACCTAGTGTCTGATATTTTAGCATAAGTTAAAATGAAAATCTCTAATTGTAACCATCAAAATTTCTAAAGTTATACAAGACATATACCTACAAGATTGTAGAAGGAACCTAGCCTTAATTCTACGTCTAAATAATTTTTATGATTTATTGAATGTTAGGTGAACTGTTAATTTCGGTTCTGGAATAGTTTGTGGAAATATTTAGATATCTATGTGTAAAATGATTAGAATGACATGAAGTTAATCTATATGAAAAATAAAATCTAAAATTAACATTTTGTATGAAGGAAGTATGACTTGAAAATATATGCAAGCATGTCAAATATTAACTTGAAATTCGTGGGTACTGGTGTACTGTTAGGGAACAGACTTTAGTAATTTGAGTATAACTTTTGGTAGAATTGTTAAATTGCTACAAAGTAAAATTCTTGTAACAATAGAGACCTGGAAGTATAACTTTGATGAAGACGTTCTCGTCTAATTCCTTCTTCATTTTACGTTATAAATTTTTATATGTGATAATAAACACTATTTTGGTTCTATGAATAGGCTATAGTTTTTCTCGAATATCTTGAGCTATAGACAATATATTAAGGTGAATTTTGATGCTTTGGAATCTAGACACATATGGAAATAATATTGTATAAGGTCATTTAGCCTAAAAATGACATTTTTGAATTCATAAGTGGCTTACAAGTTGGATCCAGAATGTTGTCCTATGCAAATTTTTAATGTATTTTACCTTATGTTTTTTTTAATAGTTAAGTTAAATATGTGTCTATGTGAATACATAATGAATTAGATATGGCATGTGATATGACTATAAAAAAAATTTATATGTATACATATACATTCATACATGTACATAGGTAAAGATTATTGATGAAGATATATATATATATATATATTTTTTAATTAAATTTGTACATGACTGTTAAATGCAAGATTAATTTTATGTATGAAATTCCTATGATGATTAAATGTATATTTTGACATGTATCTATGCTATGAAATAAGGAATATAATAGTATAACCATGTCATAGTTAATTTCTTATGGATTACGTGTTAAGGTATCTATTAAAATAATATATGCTCAATTGACAAAACATTGAAATTTTAAATGGCAAATTGGTTTCATGTATTTATATAAATTAGAGATTTTGGATCTTTTTACATGATCATATACCTAAGTTATGTTTTGTTGGAAAGTTCTAAGAACAAGGAATGACTTAGGTTGAGCACTTAAATAGGTATGAAATATTTCTTGATTGTCATGTTATAATCAAGCTATATATGATGACTAATGATAACACGATCAAAAACTATGTGAATCAATATACATAAACTTTGTATACATAGTTATACTATAGTAATAATATTTCTACACTATAGTTATACGCATGCAAATTGATTTAATTAAGTGCAAGTATGGTATATGAAAAGAGAATTAAATAAATTATTGACTGCAATTAGAGTTTAATTGATGATAGATAGGCGCCTATAGGGATTTTATAGCTGTCGTAGTCCACTTATTTAGGTCTAAAGTACAGTTGATCCTATGGGATCATAAACAGCTATTTGGGTTGTTAGTTGACCTCGATTGGGGCATTTGACTGGTCCATTGTACAAATGACCCATTTAGGTCCATAGATTTGATATCATCAGATATCCACTGTTTTGATACCCTCGGGTATCCACTGTTCTTGTTATCCACCTTTAAAATTTAAGTAGGCTATGATACAATATAAATATATCATAAATGGTTACAGTATAACATGGCATATAAATTATGAAATATCTTGTTTAACTAATTTTCCAATGCATGTTTCTTATTCTTATGTTTACATATATGTACAGAACATTTTATGAAATGTTGAATTTATAGAGACTACTTGAATGCAAAAATACATTGCTAATCAAAAACATTTTTACATTTATCATATGCTTATCGTTTATATGTTGTCTTAATTGTTCTATAAATTTTGTATGATTTACTGAACCTGACAATCACTGTGAGTGATTTTCTTTCACTTTTATTATCCCCACTAAGTTGTGTAGCTTAGCATGGGTTATTTTGATCCATGTAGGTTTTTGTAGTCAAGGCTTTTGCACGGGAACATTCTCTGCATCAGGACAGGTCAATACCAGTCTATAGGAGTTGATGTAGAAATTTTGATTAAATTTTGTATAGTTCCTTACATGTTTAATATGTATAAAGTTTATATTATATATGCATGTCATATGGAGATTAAGGTTGTAATAAGCTCTTAGTGAGAATGCTAGTATATGTATGCATCTAGAAGCTAGAATGACTTTATTCAAATATGCTAGAATGCTTAATGCTATGCATGATAGTGAAATGACTAAAATAGTTGAATCTAGTATGATTAAGATAATGGGGCATAATGAGTCACTGTGCTTATTCAAAATGAAATATAAATGAAAGATGTGAGAAGCCTAATTAGAATACAAGTTATATGATTAGATAGATAAGGTGACATGAATGCATGTAGATGTTAACATGGCTTAAGTAGACTTCATAACATATGAAAGAGATGCCAGATTAGGGTGTTTCAGTGACCTTTTTAGAGCATATGTCCTAGAGCCCATGTAAAAGGGATGTATTTCATATATATAAATTCATATTCTTAAAAAAAAAAAGCATCATTCATTAATTAATGCTATATTTAAATACATGAGTTTGAATATCTTAAATTAATAAATGAAGTTCTAAATATTATAAACATAGTGCAAAGGCAATCAGGAAAGTATTCATGATATGAGATGTCTATTGCATGCAAATGTGATAATATCTAAATATCCCTAGTCATAGAATTAACAAGATAGGTTATTGTTAATCCAAATAAACTAGCACATGTTATGCTTCTTGAATATTTCAAGCAGTGGTTCTCAAAACTGTGATTATAGGTGACGATCAAAGCTAACATATGGATGTTTGTTAGAAGAACAAGTTCATTGGAGACCTACAAAGAGAATCCTCACATGGATATTAAATCTTTGTCAGTGAGGAATCTCTTCATAGCGGTTGTGCAAGTATCCTTAGACTTGAGATCACCAAGGTTATCTTAAGTATCAAGTGATATACTTTGACTCTATAACTGATTACTTCTAATTAGGGGTGAACATAGTTAGGAGGTTGGGTATATTATGACCAACTTAAAGATAGTTGAGTGATTGATAAAGGATTCACCATCCCATATTTATTAAGTGAAATTATCTCGCATGATTCTATAATTGCCTTGTTTAGAGAATCTCTGGCCAGAGTAATATGCCAAGATGGATAGGGATCCATGAAGGGAATTTTGGGAACAATGGTTAAATTAATAGAACATGCATAATTAGATCTACATGGATTGACATAAATCCATTTTCAGAATCTAATTGAGATAAGAGTGGTGAAGGGAGTAATTGCACGGTAATTGTTTCTATGGAAGGGTATAGTCAAAACCACTTGACTTTCCTGATATTTAGGTAGTCATGATGCCTAGTTGGAGGCCTCTTATAACTTGTATAATAGTGTATCATAAATATCAATAAGGGATTGATAAAATGATTTAAAGAAGTTTAAATCATATGAGTTTTGGATAGAACTCATAATTACATATTATACTGCTAATATAGACAGGAACCTAATAGGTCACACAAATATAGAGTAAATGATAAAATAGTAAAATGACAAGGATAATAGTATTTGATATTATTATGAGAGAAGAGAAATGAATAAGAGATTAATTAATTAAAGAGTTAAATTAATTATGATCAAGTAGAAATATTCACATAACATTTTAGAAATGTTATGCAAAATGGACCTAATTGAAATATTGTATTTCATAATTAATTATTATGGGACTATAAGTATTATAAGGATGATATAATAATTAATAGATCCATTGGACAAATATATGAGGCCCAGAGAGTTGGTTTTGGTGCAAAAACCACTAGAGGATGGGTTCCACGCCAACTTCAAATAGAAGGCCTTAGAGGCCTAATTCTTGGACCAAAATAAATTAAATATATTTCATAAGTATTATGAAGCCTATATATTTAATTTTTATTGATTTAGAATTAAATTGGATGATTAAATCCATGTGAATGCATGAAGGGCCTAGTTTATGGGTCCAATTAATTAAACCTAAATAAATTAATAATATTTCTAGAAGTCTAATTAATATTTCTCCAGAAATTTTAAAGAAGCCAATCCCATTTTGAAGTTGGACTTTTAAACTAATTATAAAAATCCATGATAGTGGCATTTAGGGTTAAAATGAGTTTCGTAAGAAAATAAATTCTCTAATTATTCTCTAACCCTAGCTGCCACTCTCTCTTTGCTAGCATCAAGGAGAATTCATCTAGCCTTGTGATTCCATCAATTTTTAGTTCATTTGATCCTTCTCTAGTTTGGATTACAATTAGAGGTGTTATATTTTGGACACTATGGTTTACAACAACCCGGTGAGAAGGAAAAACAACTATTTAATAAAACTCAAAAGTGATTTTTCTTATTCTCATTAATATTTATATTGTAAATTCATGGAAAGATCATATATATTGGTTAAAAATTTTAATTTTTACTTATACATGTGATTTATGTAACTGATTAATTCCCAATATGCTATTAGAGCCAAGGTTTTGCCATAAATCTACAATTTTATATTATTCGCAGAATAGTTTTCATTTTTATTTTGTGTTATTTATTTCATGAACTTTAAAATATTAGATTTTATTGTTCATGAATGAGAAATATTGATTTTTGGATGTATGTGATAAAATATATAAAATGAAAAATATAATGATACTTTTATGCAAATGATTGTTCTTTAGGCACGATGAATTTTATTTTTCAATAAAAGTTTAGGGATTGTTCTAAATTAAAATTTTATTGATCCAATCTAAAATTATTTGGATGATAATTTATGTGTTTAATATGTGATATTAAGCTATAGGATAAAAAAAATTAAAATCGAACATGTTTTGCATGAAAACTAGTTTACTCGAAAAGTTCGACAAATTGGTGTTCTTCGCGTGCTCTTTGTGTGTTCTTGGTAAGTTCATGTTTAGAACGATTTTAAATCTTCTAAATCTGATATATCCAATATATTAATATGTTTTTAATTAATTGGATTAATTAAAATGGGTTTTGAATTAATTGGATTAATTTTAATTAATTAAAGCCACTTAATAGGCTTAATTATGGTTACGAGTTTGATTTAAATTAATGAATGACTTGGTGGGCCCAAAGAGCTTATTTAAATTAAATATTATAGACTTTAATTAATTTTATTAATGGGTTTTAAGGGTTGGAGTGGGCTTGGCTCATTCCAAAAGGCCCAAATAGTCTAAAAGACACAAAACTAGTTTGTGTGTGAACACGCTTCAGGGTTTAAATTGTAGGTTTCGGCCTACCCATTGGTTTAAGCCCAAAATTGATTATTTAATTATTTAATGTGATTTATTAACTAAATAATCAATTAATAAAAAATTAATAATCAATTGGATTGATAATTAAGGCAGTAATACATGCATGCAAAAAGGTTGCCTAAAATGGAAAGTTTCAAAAATGGAATATTATTAAAATAACTCAAAAGTAAGTTTCAAGAGTTGAAGCATAGTTTTTATTTTTTTTATATGATTTTACTTTGTACATTATAAGTACATATAAGGGTGTATGATTGGCATGATGGATAATTATGGACAAAGGCCTAATGTGATTGAGTATAATGCATGTTTTGGCCTATTAAGAACTTTCATGTCTCGGCCACTTGGTTTTAGTTTGTATTTTTTTTCAAATTATAATACGTAATTAGATTACTTAGATTAAAATTAGAGATAGATATGGAGACAACTATCAAGGAGCAAGATGGATCGGATAGAGATCCAACAAGATTGAAGGTAACGTAATTATTTTTTACTTGTTTGAATTATGCATAATACCTAGGTTTGACCTTTTGATTTTCCTTTTGGCTTGGGGAGGTCAATATAGTAAAGTCCATAACTATACCATATTTTTATGCTTATATTTATGCAATAGATATAGGATGCATACCAATTTATTCTAACCATGTATAATGAGACTTAATTAACTAAAATCCCTCAAACTAATACTAAGGTATATAAACCTTCCATTAATTAAAGGAGAACAATAATTCTTTATAGTATGGGTTGTTGGCAACAGTCAAGCTCACATTTTAACGAATATGTTTAAATGGTTCTAGAGGCATCTTAGCTAGCCTATTAGCTTGTTAACCACAATCAAGGATAATGGTTCTAAAGGCAAGATTAGGGAATGCATATATGATATGCATGCATCAAGAGTTGATAACCTAATGATCCAATAGTTATGTAAAGACACAATTGGTATAAAGATACTTACCTTTCAAGCGTATGGAGTTTGACTTGTTGACCACAGTCAATGTCAAATTTCATATCAATGATTAGATATTGGCCCACTAAGAAAACTAGTGGGTTTTGTCGGATTATATAGTGAGGGCTATTGATTCATAATAAAATAGTGGGAGTAAATGGATTAATTAAAGACCTAATTAATGCATACATATATATATGAACATACTCTCATATATTTTTTTTTTCACATCTAAGTCATAATCATGAGCACATTAAACATAAATATATGATCAATCTTGGATAACAAATAGGTTAGCAGCAATTATTCTGATTGGATCAGACAAGTGAGAATTGTTCTTAGATCTGAAAAGATCCATTATGTCTTGGATAAATATCCACCACCACTTCCATCAGATGATTCCATTGATGAGATCAAGGGCATTTATCGAAAATACATGGAGGATAGTGAAGCAGCGCTATGTCTAATGTTGGGTGCTATGTCCTCAAAGCTTTAGAAGCAACATGAGATCATGGATGCTAGAACCATCATTTTGCATCTAAAGGAGCTTTATTCTTCTCAAGCTAGAACTGAGCAATATGAGATAGCTCGAGCTCTGTTTAGCTACAAAATTAAGGAAGGCACTTCGACTGCTGCTCATGCTTTAAAGATGTATGGGTATATTGAGCATTTGAATAGACTTGGCTATGTAATGGATAATGATCTATACATAGATTTAATCTTATACTCATTGGCTCCAAGTTTTGAACCTTTCATACTTAACTTAAACATGAACAAGATCCAAGTAACCATTCCTGAGCTAATCAGTATGCTCAAAACAATTGATGGATCCTTTAAGAAGGATTCAAAAAGTGTCATGGTTGTCAGTTTTGCTAAAGGCAAGAAGTAGAAGAAAAAGAAGATAACCAAGGTGCAGCCAAAGCATGGTGGGGTTTCTAAGAAGAAGATTGCCAAGAAAGAGAATCCTAAAGGAACTTGCTTTTATTATGAGAAAGATGGTCATTGGAAGCATAATTGCAAAACCTATCTAGATTCTCTCAAGGAGAAGAAGCAAGATGGTGCTCCTACTTCAGGTATTCATATGATTGAAATAAATACTTATTCTATTACTTCAAAACAATCTAGGGTATTAGATACTGGATGTGAATCTCATTTGTGTAATGATCTACAGGGACTTAAAAGCAGTAGAAGAGTTGGAAAGGCAAAAATATGTCTACAGTCAACTACTGGACAAAACATCTCTACAACAGTTGTGAGGACTTATCATTTGCCTCTTCCAAGTGGATTAATACTGGAGTTAAATAATTGTTATTATGTTCCAGCTTTATCTAAAAGTATTATTTCTTTCAGTTGTTTATTAAATGATTATGACATTTCTTTAAAGGACAAATGTTGTTACATTTTAAGAACAATATATTTTATGATAAAGCTATCATTATGAATGGTATATTTGTTCTTGATTTAACTAAAGAAGTGCATAATGTGGATACTAAGAGAACAAAACAAGATAATCTAAATACCTCATATTTATGGCATTGTTGTTTAGGCCATATAAATGAGAACCGCATGACCAAATTACACAAGTCAGGTGATTTGGGATCATTTGATTATGAATCATTTAATACATCTAAATCTTGTTTATTAGGAAAAAATGACAAAAGCTCCCTTTATTGGTAAAAGAGAACGAGCTAGAATGGTTTTGGACTTAATACATTCAGATGTATGTGGTCCAATTACTAGACATGCTAGAGGAGGTTACTCCTATTTCATTACTTTCATAGATGATTTCTCCAGGTTTGGATATATCTATCCAATGAAATATAAATCAGAAGCATTTGAAAAGTTCAAAGAATTCAAAAATGAAGTAGAGAAGCAACTTGACAAGAGTATTAAGACACTTAGATTAGATTGAGGTGGAGAATACTTAAGCTAATAATTTCAAGATTATCTTAGAGATAATGGGATTTTATCTCAATGACCCCACCATATACACCACAACATAATGGTGTATCTAAGAGGAGAAATTGAACATTATTAGATATGGTTCAATCCATGATGAGCCGAGCAGACTTGCCTAAGTCCTTTTAGGTATATGCATTAGAAACTACTGTTTATGTGTTAAATAGAGTTCCTAGTAAATCGGTTGATGTTACACCATATGAGATATGGAATAACAAGACACCCACACTTTCTCATATGAAAGTATGGGGTTGTCCTACTTATGTAAAGAGGACAATTCTAGACAAATTAGATGTTAAGTCTGACAAATATTCATTTGTGGTATATCCAAAAGAAACGTGTGGATATTATTTCTACCATCCCTTAGAACAAGAGGTGTTTGTTACAAGGCATGCTGTCTTCTTAGAATGAGAGTTTCCTCTATGAGAGAACAGTGGGAGTAAAATCAAACTTGATGAAGTTCAAGACCTGCAAATAGAAGTAGATCAATCGATTGAACCCGAGACTAAATCTCATAATGATGAGATTATAATTGAAGCTAATTATACACAAAATCCTATAAGATCTACTAGGATGCGTTATTTCCATGTGAGAAATGGATTTCTCATTGATTCAGATAGAGGCATAATTGTAGTAGAGGACAATAAGCCAACAAGCTATAAAGAAGTTTTGAACAGTTCAGAATATGATTTATGGCTTAAGGTTATGCAGTCTGAAATGGACTCCATGTATGATAACAAAGTATGAACTTTAGCTCAACCACCTTAAAGGATAAAACCCATAGGGTGGAAATGGGTCTTCAAAAAGAAGATTGACATGGAATTAATATAGTTACCTATAAAGCTTGCTTAGTAGCAAAAGGCTATCATCAAAGAGAAGGAATTGACTATGATGAAACCTTTTCTCTCGTTGCGTTGCTTAAGTCTATAAGAATAATTTTAGCCATTGCAGCTTATTATGATTATCAGATTTGGTAAATAGATGTGAAGATAGCTTTTCTAAATGGAAATCTGATTGAGGAGGTGTATATGACACAACCAGAAGGGTTCACATTGAAAAATGGCGAAAAGCTATGCAAGCTTCAAAGATCCATTTATGGATTGAAGAAAGCCTATAGGAGCTGGAACATACGATTCAATTTGACAAGCAAAGAGTTTGGTTTCTCATAGAATGAAGATGAACCTTATGTGTATAAAAGGATCAGCAGGAGTTCAATTGTCTTTTTAGTTCTATATTTGATGACATATTGGTAATGGGAAATGACATTTCTCTTCTCCAATCTTTTAAAATATGGTTATCCAAGCAATTCTCCATGAAAGACTTTGGAGTAGCATCCTATATTCTCGGAATAAGAATCTATAGAGATAGATCCAATAGGTTGTTAGGTTTTTCTCAAATTACATATATAGATAAAGTATTGAAGAGGTTCAATATATATCTTTCTAAGAAAGGTTTTATACATATGGTACATGGAAAACACCTTTATAGGCCTATGTGTCCTTAGACACTAGAGGATAGAGAGAGCATGAATAAAACACCATATGCATCTGCAATTGGTTTTATCATGTATGATATGTTATATACCCATCTAGATATAGCATTTTCTTTGAGTGTCACAAGCAGATTCCAATTCAATTTTGGAGAGGAACATTGGGCAGCTATCAAGAATATCCTTAAGTACTTGAGAAGAACTAAGGATATATTCTTGGTATATGAAGAGGGCAATTTTGGAAGCAAATGGATATACTGATGCCAGCTTTCAATCTAACATAGATGATTGTAAATCATAGTCTGGTTTTGTGTTCATTATAGGAGGAGGAGCAGTTAGTTGTAAGAGTTTCAAACAAGAAATAATTGCTGATTCCATGACAGAAACTGAGTACATTACTGCTTCGGAGGCAGTCAAAGAAGTAGTATGGAAAAAAAACTCCGTATTTGAACTAGGGGTGGTGCCTAACATTGTTGATCCGATTCTTTTATATTGTGACAACAATAGAGCCATTGCACAAGTAAAGGAACCACGATCTCATCAATGATCCAAGCATGTTCTCAGATGCTACCATCCCAGAAGAGAAATAGTAGCTAGAAATGATGTGAAAATATAAAGGGTCCCAACATATAATAATGTGGCGGATCCCTTCACTAAAGCACTTTTCCACATAAAGTATGATCACCATATGAATAAGATGGGTTTAAAACATATGAGTGATTGACTCTAGTGCAAGTGGGAGATTGTTAGAGAATATGCCTTAGAGCTCATGTAAAAGGGTGTATTTCATATATATAAATTCATATTCTTAATAAAAGGCATCATTCAATTATTAATGTTATGTTTAAATACACGAGTTTGTATATCTTAAATTAATAAATAAAGTCCTAGATATTATAAACACAGTGCAAAGGCAACCATGAAAGTTTTCATGATATGAGATGTCTATTGCATGTAAATGTGATAATATCTATGTATCCTTAGTCATAGAATAAACAAGATAAGACATTGTTAATTTGGACAAACTAGCACAAGTTATGCTACTTGATTAGTTCAAGTAGTGGTTCTCAAAACTGTGATTATGGGTGACGATCAAAACTAACATGTGGATGCTTGTTAAAAGAACAAGTTCATTGGAGGCCTACAAAGAGAATCCTCATATGGATAATAAATTTATGTCAGTTTTGATTAAA